>CM068759.1:13554872-13642588 GCA_035084275.1 Hydrolagus colliei
TTCCCCCCCCACACACACAGCCTCTCTTCCCCCCCCCCCCCACACACACAGCCTACCCCCCCCACCACACAGCCTCTCTCCCCCTCCCCCCCACACACCCTCTCCCCCCCTCCCCCCCACACAGGCCTCCCCCCCACACACACAGCCTCTCTCCCCCGCCGCACACACACAGCCTCTCCCCCCCCACACAGCCTCTCCCCCCCCCACCCAGCCTCTCCCCAACCCCCACACAGCCTCCCCTCCCCCACACAGCCTCCCCCCCCCCCCACACAGCCTCTCCCCCCCCCCCACACAGCCTCTCCCCCCCCCCCCACACAGCCTCCCCTCCCCCACACAGCCTCTCCCCCCCCACACAGCCTCTCCCCCCCCCCACCCAGCCTCTCCCCCAACCCCCACACAGCCTCCCCTCCCCCACACAGCCTCCCCTCCCCCACACAGCCTCCCCCCCCCCCACACAGCCTCTCCCCCCCCACACAGCCTCTCCCCCCCCCCACCCAGCCTCTCCCCCAACCCCCACACAGCCTCCCCTCCCCCACACAGCCTCCCCTCCCCCACACAGCCTCCCCCCCCCCCACACAGCCTCTCCCCCCCCCCACACAGCCTCTCCCCCCCCCCACACAGCCTCCCCTCCCCCCACACAGCCTCCCCCCCCCCCACACAGCTCTCCCCCCCCCCCCACACAGCCTCCCCCCCCACACAGCCTCTCCCCCCCCCTCCACACACACACAGCCTCTCCCCCCCCCCCCACACAGCCTCTCCCGCCCCTCCACACACACACAGCCTCTCCCCCCCCCCACACAGCCTCTCCCGCCCCTCCACACACACACAGCCTCTCCCCCCCCCCAACACAGCCTCTCCCGCCCCTCCACACACACACAGCCTCTCCCCCCCACACACAGCCTCTCCCCCCCCCCCCCACACAGCCTCTCTCCCCCCCACACAGCCTCTCCCCCACCCCACACAGCCTCTCCCCCCCCCCACACAGCCTCTCCCCCCCCCCACACAGCCTCTCCCGCCCCTCCACACACACACAGCCTCTCCCCCCCCCACACAGCCTCTCCCCCCCTCCCCCCCCACACAGCCTCTCCCCCCCTCCCCCCCCACACAGCCTCTCCCCCCCTCCCCCCCACACAGCCTCTCCCCCCCCCCCCACACAGCCTCTCCCCCCCCCCCCCACACAGCCTCTCCCCCCCCCCCCACACAGCCTCTCCCCCCCTCCCCCCCCACACAGCCTCTCCCCCCTCCCCCCCCACACAGCCTCTCCCCCCCTCCCCCCCCACACAGCCTCTCCCCCCCTCCCCCCCACACAGCCTCTCCCCACCCCACACAGCCTCTCCCCCCCCTCCCCACCCCACACAGCCTCTCCCCCCCCTCCCCCCCCACACAGCCTCTCCCCACCCCACACAGCCTCTCCCCCCCCTCCCCCCCCACACAGCCTCTCCCCCCCCCACACAGCCTCTCCCCCCCCCCCCCCCACACAGCCTCTCCCCCCCCCACACAGCCTCTCCCCCCCTCCCCCCCCACACAGCCTCTCCCCCCCCCCCCCCACACAGCCTCTCCCCCCCCCCCCCCACACAGCCTCTCCCCCCCCCCCCCCACACAGCCTCTCCCCACCCCCCCACACAGCCTCTCCCCCCCTCCCCCCCACACGGCCTCTCCCCCCCCCCCCCACACGGCCTCTCCCCCCCCCCCCCCACACAGCCTCTCCCCACCCCCCCACACGGCCTCTCCCCCCCCCCCACACAGCCTCTCCCCCCTCCCCCCCCACACAGCCTCTCCCCCCCCCTCCCCCCCCACACGGCCTCTCCCCCCCCCCCACACAGCCTCTCCCCCCTCCCCCCCCACACAGCCTCTCCCCCCCCCTCCCCCCCCACACAGCCTCCCCCCCCCCCTCCACACAGCCTCCCCCCCCTCCACCCACACACAGCCTCTCCCCTCGATACACAGTGCCTCCCCCCCACCACACAGACCCTCTCCCTCCCTCCCCACTCTAACAGACAGCCCAGTGATGTGGCAGTTTCACTAGTTAGTGCCCCCCCCCATTACCTTCCCTGTCTCGGTGCTGTGTCCTCCTGTTTAATCCCAACCCCTTCCGGTTCCCTCTGATCTTCACAATTCAATGGAACCTTTGCAGCTCCAAATGGCCAACACCCTCCCTCCCCCCCCCCCCAGCCACACCCCCCCCAGCTACACCCTCCCTCCCCCCCCCCCCCAGCCACCCCCCCCCCAGCTACACCCTCCCTCCCCCCCCCCCCCCCCAGCCACCCCCCCCCCAGCCACACCCCCCCCCCCCCCAGCCACACCCCCCCCAGCCACACCCCCCCCAGCTACACCCTCCCTCCCAGCCACACCCCCCCCAGCTACACCCCCCCAGCTACACCCTCCCTCCCAGCCACATCCCCCCCCACAGCCACCCCCCCCCACAGCCACACCCCCCCCAGCTACACCCCCCCAGCTACACCCTCCCTCCCAGCCACATCCCCCCCCCCAGCCACACCCTCCCTCCCTCCCCCCCCCCCACAGCCACCCCCCCCCCCCACAGCCACACACCCCCCCAGCTACACCCCCCCCCAGCTACACCCCCCCCCCACAGCCACACCCCTCCCCCCCCAGCCACCGCCTCCCCCCCCAGCCACCCCCCCCCCCCAGCCACCCCCCCCCCACAGCCACCCCCCCCCCCAGCCACACCCTCCCTCCCTCCCCCCCCCCCACAGCCACCCCCCCCCCCACAGCCACACACCCCCCCAGCTACACCCCCCCCCAGCTACACCCCCCCCCCACAGCCACCCCCCCCCCCCCAGCCACACCCTCCCTCCCAGCCACACCCCCCCCCACAGCCACACCCCCCCCCCAGCCACACCCTCCCTCCCAGCCACACCCCCCCCCACAGCCACACACCCCCCCCAGCCACCCCCCCCCCCCACAGCCACCCCCCCAGCCACCCCCCCCCACAGCCACATCTGCTACACCCCCCCCCCCACAGCCACAACCCCCCCCCCCCACAGCCACACCCCCCCCCCACAGCCACCCCCCCCCCCCCCCCACAGCCACACCCCCCCCCACAGCCACACCCCCCCCCCAGCTACACCCTCCCTCCACCCCCCCCACAGCCACACCCCCCCAGCCACCCCCCCCCCCACAGCCACACCCCCCCAGCTACACCCCCCCCCCACAGCCACACCCCCCCCCCAGCTACACCCTCCCTCCCCCCCCCCCCCCCACAGCCACCCCCCCCCCCCCCCCACAGCCACACCCCCCCCCAGCTACACCCTCCCTCCCAGCCCCCCCCCCCCCAGCCACCCCCTCCCCCCAGCCACACACCCCCCCCAGCTAAACCCCCCCCCAGCTACACCCCCCCCCCAGCTACACCCTCCCCCCCCAGCTACACCCTCCCCCCCCAGCTACACCCCCCCCCCAGCTACACCCTCCCCCCCCCAGCTACACCCTCCCCCCCCAGCTACACCCTCCCCCCCAGCTACACCCCCCCGCCACCTACACCCCCCCGCCAGCTACACCCCCCCCCCCAGCTACACCCCCCCCCCAGCTACACCCTCCCCCCCCCAGCTACACCCTCCCCCCCCCGCTACACCCTCCCCCAGCTACACCCTCCCCCCCCAGCTACACCCTCCCCCCCCCCGCTACACCCTCCCCTCCCCCAGCTACACCCTCCCCCCCCCGCTACACCCTCCCCTCCCCCAGCTACACCCCCCCCCCAGCTACACCCTCCCCCCCCCGCTACACCCTCCCCTCCCCCCAGCTACACCCCCCCCCCGCTACACCCTCCCCCCCGCTACACCCTCCCCCCCCCCCCGCTACACCCTCCCCTCCCCCAGCTACAGCCTCCCCCCCCCCCAGCTACACCCCCCCCCCAGCTACACCCCCCCCCAGCTACACCCCCCCCCAGCTACACCCTCCCCCAGCTACACCCTCCCCCCCCCCAGCTACACACTCCCCCCCCCCCAGCTACACACTCCCCCCCCCAGCTACACCCTCCCCCCCCCAGCTACACCCTCCCCCCCCCCAGCTACACCCTCCCCCCAGCTACAACCCCCCCCCCCCAGCTACACCCCCACCCCCAGCTACACCCTCCCCCAGCTACAGCCTCCCCCCCAGCTACACCCTCCCCCCCCCAGCTACACCCTCCCCCAGCTACAGCCTCCCCCCCCCCCAGCTACACCCTCCCCCAGCTACAGCCTCCCCCCCAGCTACACCCTCCCCCAGCTACAGCCTCCCCCCCAGCTACACCCTCCCCCAGCTACACCTCCCCCAGCTACAGCCTCCCCCCCAGCTACACCCTCCCCCAGCTACACCCTCCCCCAGCTACACCCTCCCCCCCCCAGCTACACCCTCCCCCCCCAGCTACACCCTCCCCCCCCCAGCTACACCCTTCCCCCTCCCAGCTGCACCCCCCCTCCAGCTACACCCCCCCCCAGCTACACCCTCCCCCAGCTACACCCTCCCCCAGGTATACCCCCCCCCCCCCAGCTACACCCTCCCTCCCCAGCTGCACCCTCCCCCCCCCTCCCCCAGCTACACCCCCCCCTCCCCCAGCTACACCTCCTCTCTGCCAGGCTTCTGTGTCATATCTAGTGACTGTGGTCTATGGGCAGGGGCATGGATTTCCTCTGTAAATGTAGGCATGACAAACTTCACAATATTTCCCCAGAAACCAGAATATACACAAACTGAACAAGTAACTAGAAAATGTTTTTTGCTTAGAAACAATGGACTTTGCTGCTGGGGCCAGACCATATATCTGACCACAACCAACTCCTCCAGATGGGTTTCCCTCACCTCCACAACATTGCCTGACTCTGCCAATACCTCATCCCTCAGGCCGTTGAAACTCTTATTCACATCTTCATCACGTCCAGGCTCAACTACTCCAATGCCCTGCTTGTCAGCACCCCTAACTCTTCCCTCCATAGGCTGCAGATCATCCAGAACTCTGCAGCCCTGTGACCCTATCACCTCATACTCACCCCAGCTCCATTGGCTCCACGTCGCTCAGAGGATTAAATTCAAGGTCCTCAAATTCAAAGCCCTCCACGGCCTTGCCCCTCGCCCCTGCAACCTCCTCACCCCCTATGAACCTGTCTGCTCAGCGGCTCCGGCCTGCTCGATGTCCCCAACCCACCCACCCCGCTCAGCAGGGTGTAACCTTCAGCCACCCTGCCCCCAACCTCTGGAATTCCATCCCACAATCCCTCTGCCGCGCCCCCACTCCCTAACCTTCAAAACACTCCTCTTCCAACGTGCCATTTGTCCATCCCATCTTCCCACCACACTTCTGGTCGGGACCCCAGATTGAGTCCGAAACACTGACAATCTTGCGCCTTGGGACGCCCTCCTGACGTGAAAGCCGCTATACAAAACGTAATTTTGTTGTTGTTTACACTTTCCTGGTCACTTTCTTATCAGTGTCCAGTGCAGCCCAGTTTGGTGATGGACATAGTGGAGCCCAGACAGGACTGAGGCCCAGACACCCAATCACTTACCTCCCATCTTCCCAAAGGCAAAGCCTCCGGTGTCAGCTCCCAGGTCACTATGATGCTGTGAGACGCTACACTATCTGAAGCGCGCTATACAAATGCATGTTTAGTAGAAAAGATTAACGGGAGTGGATTTCATATGCTTCACAGTAGCGGAGACTGACAATGAGCAATAGGGAGAGTGAGGGCGAAGGTGATTGTAAGCTCAAACAAAAAGTAAGGTCTTTTTAGGCGGAATTTGAAGGTGGGGAGGAAGGGAGAGGACAAGGCAGAGGGATCGAGAGAGAGTTCCAGAGTTCTGGGGTTTAGTGGGTGTGGCAACAAAGACACAGACCAGTTTCAGCACCTTTTGGGTTGAGGTATTAGCAGAGACAGGCAATGAGGCGGAGATGGAAGAAAGTTGTGCTAGTGGGGGACCGGATGTGGGGAAGGAAGATAACTGGGGATTCAGAGAGTTTTAAGGACAGCTTGGGAAGATTGGAGGGGTCGGATCCATGGGACAGAAGACGTTGACAGGAGCCAAAGAGTATGACTTCTGTCTTGTAGACATTTAAATGCAGGAAATTTGCGCTCATCCAAGTCTTTATGTCCAACAGACTAGCTCACAGTATATTAGGGGCCTGGAGGTCACAACTGGAGGTGGAAAAGTAGAATTGAATGTGATCCGCATACCATGCGAGAGTCATGCCTTTGGTCATAGAAAGCAGTGTCTACTCCTTTCATTGTTATGTCCTCAATGTCAACTGCATTGATACTCTTCCCTGTGTCCCTTGTACATCCATTTTCTTTTGACTCTACTCCCCAGAGGAGACACCACCCTCACCGGTATTCAGTACAGAGAACTGGTTTGTGAGTGCCACATTCTCAGGGCCCCATCTCCTCTTCCTACCAGGCCATTGTGGTCACCCAATCACTCTCCTGAACATTCTGGGCTGTGGGGTGTCCACCTACTGAAATGTTCGATCCATGAACACTTCAGTCTCCCATATGCTGTGTAGTGACTCCAGCCTCTCCTCGAGTTCAGAAAATCGAGTTCAAGGTTGAGCAGCTGGAGGCACTTCCTACACACGTTTGTCCAGGGTATACAGAGCATCCTGGAGTTCCCACATGGTGCCTTCAACCCCTCTCAGCTGCACTGCCATATTTATATTATTTTAATATAACATATATTTTATAATTATGCACCTCTTTTCCTCTCTGCACTGAATTCCCACTCTGACCAAATTCCCGACCAAAATTCTCACTCTATTCCTCTACACTCAGTTCCCCCTCTCTGTGAGCCCTCTGCTCAAGCCAATATATCCTTCTTGTGGTGTGGTGTCCAAAACTGAACACAATCTCCAGATGGGGTCTAACCAAAGCTTTATACAGTTGAAGCACTATTTCCAATATAATCCTTGAATTCTATCTGCCACAATTTTGTTCATTCACTTAATAATCTATCTAAATCATTTTGTAACTTCCTGCTCCCATCTATACAATTTATTCACCTAGGTAGTAAAAATAGAGACGTGGATTATTTTCTGGAGGGGGATAGAATAGTGTTAGTATTCAAAGGGATTTAGGTGCCGTTGCACACCAATTACTGAAAGTATGCAAATATGCCTCTTTTCAAAGAGCCGACACAGACTAGATGGGCCGAATGGCCTCCTTTTGTGCCGTAAAATTCTATGATTCTATGATACAGCAAGCAATTAGAAAGGCACATTAGTGTTCATTGCAAAGGGGTTATGGCTAGGAAAGTCTTAATGCAACTGTATACAGCAGTGATTCCCAACCTCGGGTCCCGACCTAAATCAGGGTCGCAGGGGTCCTTAGTAGGGTTGCGAAGGGTCATCAGAATTTTTTTGTTGTTGCTTTTTTTAACGTTGAAAATGCTTTTTAGGCGGTGTACTGAGCTTTATTAGTAGGGGCATAGAGTATAAGAGTAGGGAGGTTATGGTTAATCTATACAAAACAGTGGTTAGGCCTCATTTGGAGTACTGCGTCCAGTTCTGGGCACCTTACTTCAGGAAGGACATTAAGGCACTGGAAAGGGTGCAGAGGAGATTCACGAGAATGGTACCAGGAATGGGGAACCTTAGCTATGAGGACAGATTGGAGAAGTTAGGACTTTTCCCATTAGAGCAGAGAAGGTTACGCGGGGACCTGATAGAGTCTTCAAGATCATGAAAGGTTTCGACAGCTAGATAGGGAAAAGCTGTGGTCACAGTCTTAAGATATCTACCAAAAGAAGCAGAGGGGAGGTTAGAATAATTTTTTTTACTCAGCGAGTTGTTTGAATTTGGAATGATCTGCCTGAAAGGGTAGTGAGGTCCGATTCGATAGCAGCTTTTAAGAGAGAACTAGATAGGTATCTGGGGAAGACGGGTTTGCAGGGTTTGCAGGGTTCGCAGAAAGCTGGTGATTGGGGTTAACAAAAGTGACTTGCTCGGTCAAAAAGCCGGCACAGACTCGATGGGCCGAATGGCCTCCTTCTGTGCCGTAACATTCTATGATTCTATGATGAAAAGCGCCCGAGGCGACACCGCCGAACAATTTGTGTGAAAGAGCGTACTTACGAGTTGCGCTGAGTCCACAAGAGATGGAGATAACTTTGTGGCTGAGTTGAGCTTCAGTCGTGATATTGCCCCCTAGTGGTGAAGGACCTGTTGGAGACTAATTTTGGTCGCAGCAAAAAAAGGTTGGGAACCACTGGTATACAACCTTTATGAGACCGCACCTGAAATATTGTGCAGAGTTTTGGTCTCCAATTAAGAACATCGTAGATTCACTAGGTTGGTTCATTGGATAAACCTTTGAGGATAGGTTGAGTAAAATAGGCCTACATTCTCCAGAATATAGAAGAATTAGAGGTGATCTTACAGAAACCTGTAAGATTCTTAAGGGCATGACAGAGTAGACAGTGGGAGATTGTTTGCCCTGGTTGGAGAATCTATAACTGGGGTTACAGTTTTAAGATTAAGGGTCAGCCTTTTCGAACAAAGTTGAGGAAACATTTCTTCACTTAGAGGGTGAATATGTTCATCCCCAAAAGGATGAACATATTCAAGACTGAAATTGATAGATTTCTAACGGATAGAGGGATTAAGGGATATGTGGATAAGGCTGGCAGAGGGAGTTGGATTAGAAGATCAGCCATGATCTTACTGAAAGGCCTAAGGGGCCAAATGGCCTACTCCTGCTCCTGCTTCCTATATTCTTAAATTGTTTAGTGGAGGGAATTACAGAATATTATTGCACAGGAGGCCAGTCAGCCCATCGTGCCTATGCCAGCTCCTTGGAAGGGCTACCCAATCAGACCCACTCCCCCGCTCTTTTCCCATAGCCCTGTATTTTTTTCCTTTGCAAATACTGATCTAATTTCCTTTTGAAAGTTGTTATTCAATCTGTTGCCACCACCCTCAGAGGCAGTGCATTACAGACTGTAACAACTTTAAAAAAAAACATTCTCATCTTCACCCTGGTTGTTTTGCCAATTATCTTAAATCCATGTGCCCTAGTCACCGACCTACCCACCAGTTGAAACAGTGTCTCCCAATCGACTCTCAAAACCTCCCATAACTGAACACCTCTATTAACTCTCCCCATAACCTTCTCTGCTCTAAGGAGATCAATTTCAGCTCTCTAGTCTCCACTAAACTAAAGTCATCATCCCTGCTTTCTTATCTGCAAATTTGGATACAAAACTTTATTCCGTCATCTAAGTCATTATATATATATATATATACACACTGTGAGGGGGAGAGAGACGGCTGGGGGGGAAGGGGAGGGGGAGAGAGACGGCTGGGGGGGGAAGGGGAGGGGGAGAGAGACGGCTGGGGGGGTGGGGGGGGGGGAGACGGCTGTGGGGGGGTGAGAGGGAGAGAGATGGCTGGGGAGGTTGGGGGGGGAGAGACGGCTGGGGGGTGGGAAGGGGAGAGAGACGGCTGGGGGGGTGGGGGAAAGTGACAGCTGGGGGGGGAGGAGGGGGGGAGAGAGACGGCTGGTGGGGGGGGGAGAGAAACGGCTGGGGTGGGCGGGTGGGTGGGTAGAGAGAAGGCGGGGTGGGGGGGGAGAGACGGGGTGGATGTGATAATATACAGATAGAGATGGGGGAGGATGTGAGAGACACACAGACAGAAAAACACAGGGATGGAGAGTGAGAGACACAGAGAAAGATATTTACCTCCTGAGGAGATAGGCCCCGAATGCGCGCGCACCCGGAACGCTCACGCACTCCGAATGCGCACGCATTCGGTATGCATGCGCCGCGCGCGCATGCGCAGTACGAAAAACCCGAAAATATCAATATTTCGGTATATCTCGATATGAGCCCATCGATACATCTAAATCGGAAAATTTTCATATCGACGGACCCTAATATATATATATGTATATATATATATATTAGGGTCCGTATATATATATATATATATATATACTGTATACCACCACTTGTCACGTTCAACTGATCAGAGAACATTTCTTTTATTGCTACTCTTTCCTGTCTCCCAACCAATTATCAAGCCAAGATTACCCCCGATTCCAAGCACGTTTATTTTTGCTGATTACCTCTTGTGTGGAACCTTATCAAACTTCTGGAAATGCACGTAGACACCACGCTAGTGACCTCCTCAAAAAATTCCATTAGATTTGTCAGAAATGACCCGCCTTCATGCCGGCTCTCTTTGATTAGCTCATACTTGTCCAAGTACTCAGTTAATGTCCCCAATAATAGAATCCAGTAACTTCCCCACAACTTATGTGAAGCTGGCAGTTGTGTAGTTAGCTGGTTTAGCCCTCATTAAATAATGGAGTAACATTTACAATTCTCTAGTCAAGAGCAAAATTCCTAATATAAAGCTTTGGAAAATTCTGACTTGAACACTGCAATTTCCTCCCCGGGTGCTATACAAATTTTGTATTGTATTTATTTTAGTATCCTGGGCTGGAATCCACAAGGTCCTGGATATTAACCT
The DNA here is from genome assembly GCA_035084275.1 of Hydrolagus colliei. Lineage (NCBI taxonomy): Eukaryota > Metazoa > Chordata > Chondrichthyes > Chimaeriformes > Chimaeridae > Hydrolagus > Hydrolagus colliei. Next base: position 13,565,326 of record CM068759.1, read on the forward strand.
GTCCATTACCATTTTATATTTATAATTTTATATTAAATCCCTTTAGAATTTCTCTTTAGCTTATGTTTGGGTTCTGTTGTACCACTGGTATTTTGTCCTCTTCCTCTACTATGAAAACAGAAGCAAAGTATTCATTCAACAAGCTGCCATTTCCTCATTGTCCATTAGACTTCAATGGGCTCACATTGCCCTTCCCCATTCTCTTAATACTTATTTAAAAATGTACTGTTTCCCTTGATATCAGTTGCAAGTTTTCCTTCTCATATGTATTCCGTTTGCACCTCCTATTATTTTCTTTGTGGCTTTGTTATAGCTCTCCCAATAACTGGGTTTCACTTTTTCCTGCATTATTGTACAACGTTCCTTTTAGTTTGATGCTGTCTCTTACCTCATTTGTCAACAATGGATGTTGAACTCCACAAGAGGGGATTTGGTTTTGTATTGTACCAAAATCTTTGTTGAATACTTCTGATTGTATATCCGTGGGTTTACCCATTAACAGCTTAGCCCAGTTTACTGTAGTTAATTTATTTCTCATCCCTTCAAAGTTTGTCTTGCTTCAATTTAAAATCCTGATTTTCTGACTCTCCCTTCTCCCTCTCATACCTTATATCAAATTCAATCATGATGGTCACTATTATGATCAAAAGATGTTCCCTTACCATCAGATTACTAATTCCGGTTTCTCACTCATCAAATCATCATGACTTTGAGACATCTTAAAGGGCGACACAGAATATACCTTGTAAAGTGAAATGAGTACTTTTTGTGGGTGAAATGGACAGCATTGGCCCACAATTAGTCCAGGATTTATGATTTATGATAGGATTTGTTTAAGGGATATATTATCCCCAGAAAAGTGATTTGCCAATCGACTAACAACCAGGTTCCTACTTACTGCTAGCTAAACAACAACAATAATTGCATTATAGAGCACCTTTCATGTCGGAAGGAGGTGTGTGGAGTAAGGAATCTACCCACCATTTTAAATTGCTGGGGAATTGAACCCAGGTCCTCTCGCTTGCGAGGCAAGTGCTCTAACCACTGAGCTACAGGCCTCCACTACTGTGGCCCAGGCACCCAATCATTTACCTTTCACCTTTCCAAAGGCATTTCACAAAGACACTAGTCTTGGCTCCCGGGTGGCTATGATGTACTGTCATCAATCAATCAATCAATCAATACTTACATTTATATAGCTCCTTTCACGTTGAGAGAACGTCCCAAGGCGCTGTACAGTCAGGCAGGGACAAGAACAAGGGGTGAGGGGTCGGGGCAGGACGAAGAAGAGTAGGACAATTGACTGCATATTTGTGGGTGAAACGCAGTACCCAAATTGCGCACAGCAGCGTCCCACAAACAGTCATGGAAGTGGGATTAAGGGAAATGGGGGAAAAAATGTCAAGGGGAGGAATCTACAGAGGGGGCTACATTATGTAAAGGGCATTATTACTGGGAGGCGATAGGATACAAATCGCAATCCAGATCTCCACCCACCCACATACACACAATAACCATATCGCCTTGACTGTCAGCCCCTCAAGTTGCTTCTGCAATGAAAGGCAACAAATAAATACAGGAACAAAAACAGAAGTTGCTGGGAACACTCAGCAGGTCAGGCATAGAGAAAAGTGAGCTTATGTTTCGGGTCAATGCCCCTGCGTCAGATTTCTAGCATCTGCAGTATTTTGTGTTTTGTTTATGAAATAAATACAGGTACTGTAATTGTTGTTGTATGTAATACAGGTAGTTGATGAGCTAAATATGTTTCAATTTTCATAAATTTGTGTAGAACTTTGTACAATTGGCATCACAAAACACTGTTAGACAACCGTACAACCAAGCTCAGTGGATGGTATCCTTCGGTCATCCTCCCAGCCCACATTTCAGTCCAGCATAACATGTGGATGGGCTCAGTCTGGTTTGCACTATATAGTACTGAGCTGTCATTTGTGCAACTGAATAAAATATGGGCAAGTGATCACAAGGAAGCTACTTCTCTGTCACTGGTTCCCTGCAGTTGGCCACAACACAGCACAAGGCAGCTAGGAGACACAGCCGTCACATTTTGGGATGTCCTCCTGACGTGAGAGGCACTATACAAATGTAATTTTGTTGTTGTTGTTGTACCCACTGTTAATGGTTTCTGGGAGGGCCGGGGGTTGGGATGGGCTGAAGAGAGAGAATGGAAGTAATACTCAGGTCTTGTGCAAATCTCAGTAACTGATTGAAAGTGCTAAAAAGCGAGCGTCAGAAAGCAGCTTTCTTCTCAGCCAAGGGACGGATGGTACATGGGCTAGTGGGAGGGCAGGGCACAGACTTACCCTTATATAGGTTTTAAGCGCTCCGAGACGTTACCTTGCATGAAGGCCAATATATCAATGAAAGCGGGCTGTATTTCCAACCAGAAAGGACGTTAAATAAGAAATGAAAAAAAAACTCCTGGAAAAATTGATGAAATAATAAACACAATTTAGCGCTTTCCTCTGATGCTCCTTGGAGTCCTGCTCTTACAGCAAGCCCCAGAGCTCTGAACACACCGGCCTCTCACAGCAACAGTTGCGCTGGCCTCACATTTATTTTAAATTGACAGTTAACGTGCCTGAATTGCTAATAAATTTCCTGGGCGTGCTGGTAATACACACTGCATGACACACACAGATATGCAGCTCTTATTTGAAAGCAAATGTATAATAGAAACTAGTGGAGGTGAATTGGGGACTAGTTCCACAGCATATTTCATTTAAATAAATAGCACTCAGTCAGGAGTTTAAACTAAACATTTACAATGGGTGACAAACTAGTGGGCAGATATTGCCATCATCTGAGTATTTAATCTGAGGAAAAGGGAGGCAGTTTGCTGTAGGCATCTTAATCACTGGCAGAGTCCTAAACAACAGATATAATAAACTCACTACCACGGCCTAGACTAAGATGTCAGTCAGCAAAAGCAATCTATTGTATTTACCTTTAACAACTACTTGCATTTATTCAGCACCCTTCACAGAGGGTAGCAACCCGGAGCACCAATAGCATTCAGATGGTGCAGAGGATACTTACTAGGATGGCACCAGGGATGATGGCTTTAGTTTAGTGGAGACTAAACTAGAGCTGAGATTGTTCTCCTTAGAGCAGAGAAGGTTATGGGGAGAGTTAATAAAGGTGTTCAGTTATGGGAGGTTTTGAGAGTCGATTGGGAGACACTGTTTCAACTGGTGGGTAGGTCGGTGACTAGGGCACATGGATTTAAGATAATTGGCAAAACAACCAGGGTGAAGATGAGAATGTTTTTTTTTAAAGTTGTTACAGTCTGTAATGCACTGCCTCTGAGGGTGGTGGCAACAGATTGAATAACAACTTTCAAAAGGAAATTATATCAGTATTTGCAAAGGAAAAAAATACAGGGCTATGGGAAAAGAGCGGGGGAGTGGGTCTGATTGGGTAGCCCTTCCAAGGAGCTGGCATAGGCACGATGGGCTGACTGGCCTCCTGTGCAATAATATTCTGTAATTCCCTCCACTAAACAATTTAAGAATATAGGAATCAGGAGCAGGAGTAGGCCATTTGGCCCCTTAGGCCTTTCAGTAAGATCATGGCTGATCTTCTAATCCAACTCCCTCTGCCAGCCTTATCCACATATCCCTTAATCCCTCTATCCATTAGAAATCTATTTCAGAAATCAATTTCAGTCTTGAATATGTTCATCCTTTTGGGGATGAACATATTCACCCTCTAAGTGAAGAAATGTTTCCTCAATTTTGTTCGAAAAGGCTGACCCTTAATCTTAAGACTGTAACCCGTTATAGATTCTCCAACCAGGGCAAACAATCTCCCACTGTCTACTCTGTCATGCCCTTAAGAATCTTATAGATTTCTATAAGATCACCTTTCATTCTTCTTTATTCTATTATAATATTCTATTATAATATAGGCTTGTTTACTCAACCTATCATCATAGGTCAACTCCCTCATCCCAGGAACCAATCAAGTGAATCTACGCTGCATAAAACGCAGGTCAGTGTCTCAGAGCAATAGCAGGTTTAATAATGGATGGGTGATATTTGTAATTCACTGACAATTCCAAGGCAAAGATAACAAACGCATTTCTTCCAAGGGAATGAGATAATGCTGGAGAAAGCATATTAAAAGATATAGAGAACAAGTAGGCAAGGGTGATACAACTTTAACCGAACTGGGTGGTAAGGTGGTTCATCTCTATATTCATCTCAGGATGGGGACGATGCTAGCAGAGAGGATTTGATACCCATCCCTGTTTAAGCGCCTTGGAACGTCCTCCCGACGTGAAAGACGCCCTATAAATGTAATTTTGTTGTTGTTGTTGTTTCCATGAGATGGTGGTGCTGGGCTTCTCTTCAAACAGCTCTAGTTCTTGTGGCAGCAGTGATCGCTACGGAGCTCCAACAAGTTTGATCCAGAGATGGTGATGAGTTTGCCATGTGGGGGAAAACACCCATGACAACCAGTTCATCACATTATACTGGCTGAAGGATGTTTCATGAAATGGGTTTGAAAATCCAAGCAGAAATTGGACAAAAATAACAAAATTACATTTGTATAGTACCTTTCACATCGGGAGGGCATCCCATAGCGTTAGACTTTAATTTGACAAGTTTCATAAAGAGTGTGGGACATAATAATCCTTGTATTTGATAGACCGCCTTATCACATCTTCTAGACGTCTCAAAGCGCTTCACAGAATATGCTGTAAAGTGAATTGACTATATATTTGTAGGCGAACCGCAACAGCCAATTGCACACAGCAGTGTCCCACAAACAGTCAGGGATTGAAATGACCAATTTATCACTGTTTTGTTTTCAAGGGTTATTGTCAAGCGCGTGGAATAAGAAAACTTGCCCAGTTTTGCCCTGACCTGCCTGGAATCGAACCCAGGTAGCTCGCTTGCGCGCTACCGGCCTCCAACATGGGAATGTCCGTGCTGCAGGGAGGAGTCTGCTCCCTGATCCTAATCCCCAGCTCAGGTATGAAACACTGATTGTCCAGTAATGGTCCACAAATTTGGCTAGACCATACCAAGGCTTACTGCTCCACTCTAGCTGCTGCAAAGTCCTCCTATTACTCTAAATTAATCTTGGAGGTGAAGGACAATCCCAGGCTACTTTTCTCCACCACTAACCGCCTCCTCCGCCCACCCTCCCATGCCTCACCCATCCCCTGGACATCCTCAAATTGAAAATCTAGGGGATTCATTCAGCCACCTCTACCCCATCCTCCACTACCTCTCCCCCAGAATCCATCTCCCTCCCACTCCCCCACTACATACCTTCCACCCTATCTCTCCCCCCGCCTTCTCTGCTCTCCTCCGCAAAATGAAACCCACCATCTGCTCCCTTGACCCCACCTCTCTCCTCATCTTACAGCTCCATCTCCTAGCCCCCCACTCCTAACTGATGTCATCAACCTCTCCCTATATCCACCAGCACTGTCCCCACACCTCTAAAAACTGCTGTCATCACCCCTATCTTAAAAAAAAACCTTCTCAACCCATCCCTACTCTCCAGCTATCGCCTCATCTCCAATCTCTCATTCCTCTCCAAGGTCCTGGAATGAGTCGTTGCTTCCGAACTTTCCTACTTTCTCTCCTGCCATTCCCTCCTCAAACCTCATCAATCTGGCTTCCGTGCTGCCCACTTGACCTCTCTGCTGCCTTCGACACTGTCGACTATTCTATCCTCCTCTCGCCTCTCCTCTCGCCATGGACATGACCTTGTCTGGATCGATCCCTACCTCTCTCATCGCCTACACTTTGTCGCCACGAACGGTTTCTCTTCTAGCCCCCACACTGTCACCTGTGGCTTCCCCCAGGGCTTTGTCCTTGGCCCCTTACGCTTCAACATCTACATGCCTTTGGTGACATCATCCGCAGACATGGGGTTAACTTCCACATGTATGCAGATGACACCCAACTCTATCTCCCTGCCTCTACCCTCGACTCCAGAACTACCACTGTCTTGACAGACTGTCTGTCAGACATCAACACTTTCTACAGTTGAATAAGAACATAAGAAATAGGAGCAGGAATAGGCCATTCGGCCCATCGAGCCTGCCCCGCCATTCAATCATGGCCGATATTCCATTCTAACTCCAGCTACCTGCATTATCCCCTTAATCCCTTTATCCCATTGAATATGTTCAAGGACTGAGCATCAACAGCTCTTTGGGGTAAAGAATTCCATACATTCACTACACTCTGAGTGAAGTTTTTTCTCAACTCAGTGCGAAAGGGCTGACCCCTAACTTTAAGACTGTGACCCCTGGTTTTAGTTTCTCCAACCAGGGGAAACAATGTCCCACTATCTACTTCGTCGTGCCCCTTAATAGTCTTATTGGTTTCTGTAAGATCCCCTCTAATTCTTCTATATTCCAGAGAACATAGGCCCAAATTAATCAACCTATCGTCATAACTCATCCCCCTCATTCCAGGTACTAACCTAGTAAACCTACGCTGCACTCGCTCCAAGGCAGGTACATCCTTCCTTAAATAAGGAGAACAAAACTGCACACAGTATTCCAGGTGTGGTCTCACCAGGGCCCTATTCAGCTGCAGTAAGACTTCCCTACTCTTATGCTCTAAACCTTTCATAATGAAAGCTAACCTACCATTAGCCTTCCTAATTGCCTGCTGCACCTGCATGGTAACTTTCTGTGTTTGGTGTACAAGGACACCCAAGTCCCTCTGGACGCTAACACCTTCCAATCTCTCCCCCTCTAAAAAATAACCCGCTCTGATGTTTTTGCCACCTAGGTGGATGACTTCGCACTTCCCTACATTATTCTTCATCTGCACGACTCAGCCACTACCTCGTACCCAAAGCCGCTGAAACCCTCATTTATGCCTTCATTACATCCTGGCTCAACTATGCAAACGCCGTTTGTTGGCCTTCCCAATTCCTCCCTCCACAGGCTGCAGATAATCCAGAACTCTGTGGCCCATGTCCTCTACCATTCCAAACTCTGTGACCCCATCTCCCCCATCCTCACCCGACTCCCCATCATCCAGAGAATCCAATTCAAGATTCTGGTCCTCACATTTAAAGCCCTCCACAACCTCGCCCCACCCTACATCTGTGACCTCCTAACCAACCTTCCAGGCCCCTCCGCTCAGCAGGCTCTGGCCTGCTCCACATCTCCCAACCCATCAGCCCCACCATTGGTGAGTGAGCCTTAAGCCACTCTCCCCCAACCTCTGGAACTCCATCCAGCAGTCCCTCCGCCTCGCCCCCTTCCTGGCCTCCTTCAAGTCTCGCCTCAAGACTCTCCTCTTTGATGGACCCATCGGCAACCCCTAATCCTCCCTTCCCTCCCCCCCGGTGACCTCATCTCGGGTCTGAAGCAGTGACTGTTCAGCGTCTTGGGATGTCCTCCTGACGTGAAAGGCATTATACAAGTGTAATTTTGTTGCTGTTGTTCTCCTGATGTGAAAGGCATTATACAAATGTAATTTTGTTGCTGTTATTGCTGGAATGTTAATCCAAACCCAGGTACTGTTACCAGGACGATCAATGCAGTAGATGGTGGGTAAGTGTGACTCAGTTCCCCACACAAAAATCTCTGTTGGTATCAACCTCCACCACGGATGGCTATAATACTACTACTAATAATAATAATCCTTACATGGATGGCTATAATACTACTACTAATAATAATAATCCTTACATCTGAATTCATCTCAATATTCTTCGCCTTAATTCATCTCAGAGAAACACTTCACAGAATATACTGTGAAGTGTATTGACTGTATATTATGTGGGCGAAACAAGGCTGCTCATTGCACATAACAGTTGTGGATTGAGTGACCAATTTATAAAACAACTTCTTTTTGGGGGGGATTATTATTGCCCTTGGAAAAGCAGTCCAAGAATCGTTTAACAAGCGGGTTGCTACTTACTGCTAGGTAAACAGGCATTTGATGTAGAGATTTTTGTTTTGCATCCACTTTCACCTGGAAATCTCTCACCTTGGTCAGCATAAAACCTAAATGAATCTCTTCCCCCACCGAACCCCATCCACACAACAAGGAAACTTGAGCAACATTTCAGCCTGCTAGGGAATCAAACCCAGGTCCTCTAAGCTATAGAACTCCATAATGGAGCAGAATTCTCAAACTAACTGATAATTTCCCATTGCCAAAACATTACATTCTGGTGGCTACAATCTAATTTGAACAAGTATACCGTACAGTCACTACAACAACAACAACTTCAATTTATATAGCGCCCTCCACGCCGGACGGCGTCTCAGAGCGCTTCACATTAGCGGATCCCGGGACTGAGCCAGGAGTAGGGGCAGAAAGGTAACCAAAAGCTCAGTCCAAGAGAAAGGTCTTCAACTGTGACCTGAAACTGGGAAGAGAGGGGGTGAGGCGAAGGGAATGAGGAAGGGAGTTCCAGAGCCTCGGGGCGTAGTGGCTAAAGGCACGGCCGCCGAGGGTGGAGCGGAGGATTCGGGGGACATGGAGGAGGCCAGACCCAGAGGAGCGAAGGCAACGGGTGCTGGGTTGAGGGGAGAGGAGATCAGAGAGATAGGGGGGTGCAGAGGAGTGGAGGGATTTGAAAACAAGGGTGAGGATCTTGAAGTCGATCCTCTCTGGGATAGGGAGCCATACTGGAGTTGAGATTAGCAAATTGAGCCATTTATAATAATAATAATAATCCTTGCATTTGATATAGCACTTTTCATGTCTTCTAGACTTGTCAAAGCGCTTCACAAAATTTACTGTAAGGTGAATTGACTGTATAGTTGTGGGCAAAATGCAGCAGCCAATTGTGGACAGCAATGTCCCACAAACAGTGATGATTGAAGTGACCAATTTATTATTGTTTTTTCTCAAGTGATTATTAACAGACATGTTTAAACACAGTTACACTATGTTCATTCCTTATGGATGGCAGAGAACATGAAGTAGTTTTATTGGGATCTAAAATAAAAACAGAAAATGCTTGCATTCTAAAGCAACTCAAAGAAAATGTAAAATAAAATACGAAGCAAATACCACCAGGTCAAGAGAAAGGAAGACATTAAGAAGAAGCTAAAGATGATTTCTTACACAAAGAAGCAAGTAATGCATATTTAATCTTTTGTGAAATGCTGACAAAGAATGAAAAATGCCCAGATGATTAATAACAAAAACATTCAATTTCAGTACAACTCCATTGCAAGATGCAATAAATCTTATTTTGATGCTTAGATTTCCTGGAGGACTGATTTCCCTCTGCCAAAGCACTACACTTTTGATATGATAATTGCTAAGTCGGATAAGGTGTGAATCTAGACGCCCAGGTGTGGATATGAGAGCCTGGAGAACACATTACAGTAATGAAGACGGTAGGCAAGGCAGGCACACACTGCCAACCACTGTACCTGAACATCTCTCAGTATTTTATATATATGGTTTAAGAATCGGAGATATAACTGCACCAAAATAGTAGTTTAATGGAAATCCAGAACTGTACACCTCTTTAGAGAAAGCAAAATTACTAGAGATACCATCACAAGCCTGATGAAAATGAACTAATTTCATATCATTCTTTTGCTAAAGCAATGCACAATTTGGATACACACCAAACAAAATAGTAAATGGGTGGGGGGACGGGGGCGCGGATTACGTCACTCTTTTCTGTTTGAATCGTGTGGTTTAGGAACTGCAGAGAAAGTACAACTGCTCAGTTTGGAGACATCCATCGTGCTCACGAGCTCAAGCTCAAGTGTTCAGTGGAGGAGACGGTACTGGGTCCACCCACCAATTGGCCATCCAAATTTTAAAGATTCACCAAAACTGTCTGGAGGATTAAACTGTTCCTCAATTGCTCCTGAATTGCCCATCCAAATCACTAGAATAATAATCCTTACATTTGATACAGCAACTTATCACATCGTTGAGATGACTCACAACGTTTAACAAGACACACTGTAAGCAACTAAATACACTAAACAAAACTGGTGCACTTAGTGTGACAAGAATTGCTATTTACGGGTAAAACTGCCTCACCCATTCTCTCACTGGTGGGTCATATTTAGAGACGTTTGTAAAAAAAAACCCAGCAAGTACAACAACATAATTACACTTGTATGACACCTTTCACTTCATGAGGACATCCCAAGTACAGACAACAATTCAAGGTGGATGGTTATTTGGGGAGGACAGGTTTGCGGGGTTATGGGGAGAGAGCCGGGAGTGTGATTGACTTTGAATAGCTCGTTTCAAAAGAGCCGGCACAGACTCGATGGATCGAATGGTCTCCTTTTGTGCTGTATAAATTATATGATTCTATGATTTCTTCAGATAGAAAGATCAGATGCTAAAACCATTTCCCTGTCTATTCAATCGTTCACACACTTGGTTAAATGCAACAGGCAAGAAATGCATTATTTGCCTAATTTTCTTGATATATGAATTGAAGAAAAAGCAAGACAAACAGGTTTATAGCTAAACCTACAGAAGCTATTTCCTTTATTGTCACGGAATGCATTTTATTGACAAAAAGCCGCAGAGGATAATGATATATGTACATTGTGTTCTTTTACATAATGGTTCAGAGTTCAAATATTTGCCAACTAATCTCACCAAATAGCTGTAAAAGCAAAATTCATCAGTCTGCAAATTACAAAGATAATCTTTAAACGAAACTGGTGCTGACACAAAGACTTCAGCAGTATGTACTGCCAGAAACCCTGATGACAAAGAGTAATGCCGTTCTTACAATATGTGGCTGATGGGGACTGTAGCATTAACCCACTGAGCAGACTTTGTATTCAGAACATTACAGAGCTCAGTTTGCCTTTACCCAACATAAGAATATTCCAGTAATCTTAAAACCCAATTTGTATGGCAGAAGACAACTTGCTCGCCAAGTATCTAGAGCCATCACCCAGGTATGGAAACCAATTGGTTCTCTTCCCCCCACCACCACCTAAAAACACACACACAAAGCCGCAGGGATGAAAAATTGCATGTCCTGGGACCTTTCACAGAGGCTCAGTGGAGAAATGCAGTCATTTCTCACCTCAGAGTGGTGTAGTGTGTGTACACACGTCACACCTCTCTTTACATCATCTGCAAAAACATCAGGAAAACTCTCCAAATTCAAACGGGTAAATTTGTATATAAAAACACACATCGGTTACTGGTTGATTTATTTTGTAGGTTTTACAAAAACTAATGGGTATGATACAGTAATTACCAAGTCTGTACAGCATTTCTCAGCATAGGGCATGGCAGGACTACCCAGCTCACATTTGCTTAAAAAAAATTCATAACACAGTACTAGTTGTATTAAATCTCCACTAGTATAGCATCCGGATCCAAATCATTGAACTTTGTGCCAAACAGAGGATGTGCAGCAGGACTTGCTACTTAAACAGATCTGGCTTACAAGAATTAATTCCACTCAATGTTAGAAAATTACTTTTTTTTTGTAAATATGCTGTTCACAAACAAACCACATGAAACTTTTTTTTAAAAAGTATTAATGCCGAAAGATTACCACCAAGCATTAAAAGGTTGGTTGTGGCCAAATCCTAGAGCAAAAAAAAACACACACAATCTACCTGTAGTGGTCAAAATAAAAGTCTGCACATTGCTCTGGCAGATCTTGCTGTGAATAGGGTGTTAGGTACTATGACCAGCAGGTGAACGTCAAGCCTTAGGCTATTACATTGGTACAAGTTCACATTAAACACACAAGTGGGACAACTTAACCTGTGATATACTGTACATGTACAGAGACATCAGAGTTGGCTGGCTGCTCACAGATTTTTTTTCCATTTCAAAACAGGACTGTTCAAAACAAAAAGGCTCAACATGCACAATATTAAGAACTCATTTACGCCCTCGATGCTACGATTCCACTGTCTAAATGGCAAAGCCAATGCAATACCCACATGCACAAACTATAATTCACATCACTTTGGAAAAAACTACCAATCTCAGCCTAACTTTGATTTGCACCATTTCTGTACACAATTCTGTAAAACTGTCTCCAGGTATAGCCATCACCGTCAGGCACAGACCCAGCTCCCATCTCCCACCTGTCACATCAGGACGCCAGAACTAAAGTACAGAGAATTGGTAATAATAAAGGGACCCAACTAGTACATTATCTAATACGTATCTATGCTGAGGCTTTAAGCTGGCCAAAATGTACTAGCACACTAACAGTTCCATGGATCTACACAACACTTCTGTTGGGTCTACATTGTCAATGGTGTACACTTAACTAATTCTCACTTGGAATCCACATAGCCTAGACCAAAAGTCTCTTGCAAAGACTTGTAAGTTAGAGGCTAACAGAATCTCAGTCAACCTATAGGTTTAATAACTGTGCTAAAGGCGACCAACCATAGAAGCCGCAGCATTGCTTCATATTCAGGTCTATCCCAAGACCAGCTTGACCTTCCTCGATCCTATCGGTCTGTCACTGAGGTCGACGACAGCTGACATTGCTTCATCACAGGATTCAAATGCTACCATGGCTTCCCCTGTGGGCATGCCCTGCTCGTTGAACTGCAGACACACCGAGTCTGGGATCACACGATATCCGTAAAAGAAATCTAAGATCTCGTCCACCGAGACTTTGAAGGGCAAATTCTGAACTTTCACCACAGTTGGGCTGTTAGGATTTAAAGGTCCGCCACCAAAGCCAGACTCCATTCCTGGTCCAGGGAAGCTGCCCACATTGCCACCTCCAAAGACAGGCCCTCCCAGTGGCCCCTCACCAATTCCACTGCCAGCCCCAGGTCCTGATCCAGGCCCAGGCCCAAATATACTGCTTGATCCCCCAAAGCTACTCCCAGGGTTGAATAGTGGTATGGGGCCATTAAGACTATTACCTGGATTGCCACCTGATAGAGGACCTGGGTCTCCTCCCACATTCTGGAGGAAAGGAAGCTCAGGACCCCCTTGGTTGGGAACTTTTTGGCCTTTGCCTTGGAAAGGGGGGTTTTTCTCCATCTCGTGCTTTTGCTCGAGTGTGATGAGCTGGACAAATGCATTCCGGCCATTCAGTTTCTTCCGGTGGAGCCGTTCGGCTTTCTGGGCTTCCTCTTCAGACAGGAACTGAACCAACGCCTGTCCCAGGCCTTGCCCGTTATTGTCAGTCAGAATGTGGATGCCATTTTCTGCTAAGCCAATGCCTTCCAAGAATTGGAATACGTCACTTTTGGTCACATTATAGGGAATATTCCAGATGTGGCCACAAACCTTTGGGGAACCAATTGCTTCTCCTTCAATCTTTACCATATCGCGCTTTTGTTCATTTTGCATAAAACTGTGGGTTCTTTTATGAATCATTTCTAGCTTCTCTAGCATTGCTTTTTTAGTGATTGGGTGAACCTGGATGAAGCGACTGCCCATGTACTGCTTGTGGCGACACAAGGCTGCTTGATAATCAATGACAGTCTTAAATTCCACAAAGCCTTCTCCAGTTGCTCTCCCATTTGGTCCATAAGCTATATAGATACTGTCCTCAATGAGCTCTAGTTTACTGAAGAACTCCATGATGTGCTTGTTCTCAGCTTCATAGGGTAAGCCTTTCAGATAGACACAGAACTCCTTGTCGTGAGGAGAACGGGATCGCGACCTTTCTCGTCTGCTTGGGGATTCAGATCGAGACGTGTGAAATGGCGGCTGATTATGTCCGTAATGGCCTACGCTTGATGGTGGAGGGCCCACGTGTTTGCTTAGACTGAAGTTAGATGTGAGGTTCAGCCACTGCCTCTCTGTGGCAGGGAACACATTGGCAAATCTTTGGCCCATCATCATCTTTCCGTGCCGTTTCAAAGCTTCAAAAGTGTCCGAGGGACCATAAAACTTCACAATCGCATCTCTATTACTGCGGCCCAAGTGATCTTTCATCATATGTACTGCATCAATTCTAAGTCCATGAAAAAAATCCCTCACATCAGCCTCAGTGGCAGCATACGGCATTCCGTAGAGATGGATGTATAGGTCATCGGGGTTGACTGGAGGGAGTCCTTTCAATGAACTGTGTGAATTCATTGGGTTGATGGGACCTAAAGAACCCAAGGGGCCCAGGTATATGGAATTTAAATTACTACCAATCCCCACTGCAGACCCTGAACCATTCATTCCACTGGGACCAGAGCCTCCCAGAGAAAGACCGCTACTTGTATTCATAGGTATGGGTGGCATACTTGGCATAGGAGGTATAGGAGGCATTGGAGGAATAGGAGCAAGAGGTACTATAGGTGGAAGGGGGGGCACTGGTGGCAATGTTGGCATCACACCAATGGGAGGAATTGAAGGCATTGGTGGCAGTGATTGTATTGTAGGTAAAGGAGGAAGTGGTGGCAATGGGGGCACAGAGTTCATTGTATTTAATGGTGGCATAGTGCTGGGCATTGTTGAACCCATGCTAAACCCCGGGCTGCTGAATGTAGGGTTATGGCTTGAGGGTGTGTTTCCCATGCTGGCGGCAGAAAAGGTGGGCACATTTTTATTACCCATGCCTTCATGTATTGACGAAGTAGTAGTGACCAGAGTTGGAGTGCTTAGGTTAGGTATGGTAGAAGGCAAATTCCCCCGTCCACTCATACCAGCATTACTGGGTGGCCCAGGTCTGCTTGAGCCCACTGGTGACATATCCACATTCCCAGTCTCAAATCGCCTTCGGCTCAGCTCAATCATGTTTTGCATTTCAGTCTTACTACTCAGTAGGAGTGAGACTTTGGAGCCTTTAATGGTCCCCCCACTCCGCATCATCCCAAGCCGGGCATCTTCATCTGTGGAGAAAACGATGAAAGCCTCACCAAGTTCACCACCTACAATATGCACGCCACCATCAGGAATGGTCAATCCAGAGAAGAAATGGCGGATATCCATGGTCCCCGCCACAATGGGGAGACCCTGCAGGCGGATGACCACGGCCATGCTGAGCCCAACCAACAACAACCACCTGCAGATGAAAAAGGCACGACTACGTCAGACGAGTTAACAGAAATCCAGCCCAACCAACATTCACATTTTAACAGTGTAAGTTGTCACAATACATACAACAAATTCATTGCTTAGGACAACTAGTTTTAACACGGCAATGTATTACTCAAATCCAACTCAAATATACCCAAGCTTTATTAATCACAATTTAACGCAACCTAAAATTTATGCATTTCTCTTTAACCTCCAACCTCCTAGAGATAGTCTTTAACCTACGCAATGTGCAATATTAGATTTGAATGTAAAAGAAAGAAATTTGGAAACAGTCAACCACAACAAAAGCAAAAATTGCCTCAAATTTTAAAATCACTTCAGCTTGCAAAGGAATACTATATTATGAATCCATTTTCACACACAAACAACTGGTAATTAGCAAACTCTCAAGTTAAGTTTAGTAGATTTTCTGAACTCACAACAGCCAATTCTACTATTTCCAATAAAGACAGGACCACGCCAGTGGTTTTACAGAACCATTGTATTCGAATAGCAATGTTGCGGCTGAAGGACGGTCAAATTCAACATGCCAATTGTGAACACTTCACATGGGACCAATTGCAAGTAAAAGGCTGTTACTAAATTTTCAATACAAACTTCAAATAGCAAAATAAACTAAAAATGCTAGGCTTAATTCCAAACAGCACTAACCCAAATACTCATGCCCTTTAACTAAATATTTCTTTAACTGATTCTCAATTTGGTGAAGCTCCCAGTGAAGTGATAAATCTACATTTCTACTTCTATTCACCCTTACAGAAGAGAATCTTACCTGTGACCAAAACAGTGGCGTTTGTTTCCCTTAAGCTGCTGAGGACACCAGCCAATCCTGTTGCCAACCAATTTAAACCAACTTTACAGACTGCAGAAAGAATAAACGGGATGACAAATCAATGTCGGCAAAAGGCAATGCAATCAGATGTGTGGACACAAGCGTGCCACCAACATGTTGCAACTCACTGGATGAGTGCAAAAGCAACATTTCAGAATTCCTCACAACATTCCCAAATGATACAACATTTATTACAGGTTTTGACTTTATCCACATAAACAAAAAGTTCCAGAGGTACGTTAACAGAAAAAGCACAATTATATAGCACATTGTATGTTGTTATAGTCTGGAATGCACTGCCTGGAAGGGAATTGGATAGGTACTTAAACAGGAAAAATTTGCAGGGCTATAGGGTAAGAGCCGGATAGTGTGACTAATTGGTAGCTCTTTCAAATAACCAGCACAGCCATGATGGGCTGACTTGCCTCCTTTTGTACTGTATAATTCTATGATTGTATGCACTGGCCCAGAGTTGTAACTTTGTGAATTAGATCTGTGGCCATTAGATCTCTCCACTGCAATCAGTAATTAGCTGCTGTAATTTAGCACACCAATTCACCCATGGCAGCAAGCATCGAAATACATTCATGGAGATGTCTATTGAAGGTATAATAATAATTTGATATAGCATTTGATATAGCGCTCTTCATGTCTTCCAGACGTCTCAAAGCACTTCACAGAATATGCTGTACAGTATATTTGTGGGCGAAATGCGGTAGCCAATTGCACACAGTAGTGTCCCACAAACAGTCATGGATTGAAGTGACCAATTTATTATTGTTTTGCCAATTATTATTAGGCATGTGGAGTAAGGTAACATACCCAAGGTTTCGCCCTGCTTGGAATTGAACCTAGGCAAGGCAAGTGCTCTAACCACTGAGCTATCTATGCAAAGTCATCCAGCCTGATTCTGTGCAGTGAACCAACTGGAGTAAAGTCTTGGTTTTGATGGAGAAAGCAGGGCTTTTACTCGCTCGTTCTCACTATGGGACATATCTGGCAGATTTTCAGCAGGTTAGCAATGTATTAGAAATTATACTCAATGCAATTGAGGACAAAATAAATTATCTCTCCTTTGGTGAAGGGGTTAACAGTGATAATCAATCAAATGTGTGGTTCTATAGTTCAGTGGTTGGAGCACTTGCCTCGCCAGCAAGAGGATCTGGGTTTGATTACCGGGCAGGGAGAAACGTTTGGGAAGTTTCTTCTCTCCACACCCTAGCAGTAAGTAGGAACCTGATTGTTAAGTTGATTGGCGAACTGCTTTTCGGGGGTAATAATTCCTTCAAAAAATAAAACAAATAATGATAATAATTTGGTCACTTAATGGACAATACTGCTGTTTCACCACAAAATATTTAGTCAATTCACAGTATATTCCCTGAAGCGCTTTGAAAAGTCACCAAATCAATTGCAAGGATTATTATTATTATTATAATAAACAGTCTCACATGATTACATAATTACCACCACCCCCACACACAGGTCAGTGTGAATGCTGAGTGGTGTCTGCGGTGCTAATCCCGAGCAACATGCTCAATGGGAAATAAAAAATGTTGATGCTTTGTTACAAGTAACATTGAGAATCTGATACAAATCATTTTACCTCAACTTTGCCACCACCAAAATGTGTGCAAACCAAAATCACACACGTCACCCTGCATAGTTGAAATACTTCTAGAAAGATTCCTTGGTGTCGTTTTTGCACAGTTAACTTTCACTACAAACATTTCAAATATTGAGGGGTTTACTTGCATCCAAGAAAACATTGAGAAGGATTTGTCCCAGTGTCCTGATCAAGATTTAAGATTAATCAATCAATCACTTCACAGGAGTTTGTGAGACATTTCTTTGCTCAAATTGGTTGCTGTATTCACCTACAAAATACAGTCACTGCACTTTACAGTAAATTGTGTGAAACGCTTTGCAAAGTCCTTCCTACATGAAAGGAGCTGTAACAGATACAAAGATTAACACAACTTATCAAAGGTAATGTATCTCAGAGCACAGCTCAGTTGCACAGCTTGATGCTCTACCTTTTCTATCTTTAACAGGTGTAAGAGATGTTGCTGAAAAGAATGGCATGAAAGTGATCATTTTGCCTACAAAATAGTCGATTCACTTTACTGTACAGGTAGACCCCCCTTACTGAAGGCCCGGTTACCGAAACCTCATTATAAACTAGGGTTTCTATTTGTACCACTTCTCCGCTTAACAAAGGCTGCTTTCGCTATAACGAATGTACACACACTTTAAATCTCACGGGCTTCTCGTGCGCAGCTTCTCATGCGCAGCTTCTCTCTGGTCTTTAGCGTGCCTCAGTTAAGCTGTGCAGTGCAGCCCTCCCATATGGATGCTTCGTGGCTTCATTAATAGTAAGTCGAGGACTGTTTGTATTTTGTATTGTTGTATTTACTAACATTTTAATATTTTATTGTTGTATTTAAAGTTGTGTAGCCTTCAATAACAGTTATATTTACCTTACAGCTTCGCTAGTACAGGTTGAATGTCCTGAATTCAGGCCCGTAGCTGAGTCCAGGTTCGGGTATTTCCGGACAAATCGGAATGCCAGAAGTGTGTCACGCGAAGGGGGTTTAGAGAGGAGGGGGAGATAGAGAGGAGGGGGGGGGGGGGAAGGATAGAGAGGGAAGGGAGGGGGGATAGAAAGATGGAGGGGGGGGGCAGGGAGAAAGAGAGGAGGGGGAGTAGGGAGAAACAGAGGGGGGGGGAATAGAAAGGGAGGGGAGGATAGTGAGATAGAGATGGAGGGAGGGAGAAAGAGGGGGAGGTAGGGAGAAAGAGGGGGAGGTAGGGAGAAAGAGAGGGGGATGGGGGGTAGAGAGAAAGAAATGAGGGGGAGGAAGAAAGCAGCGCGTCACATGTCGGGAAATGCCTAGGCTCAGGTTGTGATATTTCAGTGCGGTGACTGAAGACCTGGCCTGGAGCAGGTAGGATTGGAGTTTTTATTCCTGCCATTTTTGTCACATTCCAGATTCCGGAACTCTGGACTTTTGGCTGCTCAACCAGTACACCGAAAATGTTAGTGCTGGGAACCAATAGGAACTAAACTGATTTTAGTGGGGAGGCTCGGGTCGGGGTGGCATTACAGTAATACAGTTAAACTCTCACTTAACAAAATTTTTGCTTAACGAAGGGTTTTAAAGTCCCTGATCCCTTCGTTAAGCGGGTCTACCTGTATATTCTGTGAAGCGCTTCAAGACATCTCAACAATGTGATAAGGCGGTATATCAAATGCAAAGATTATTATTCCCCACTCCCGCTGACTCAATAGTTCACTGGATCAATCATTTGACAAGGGACTACATTTGGTCCCTGGCCCAGACTAAGGTAACCAATGTCTTGTTTTATAGTCATAACATTTCCTCTGAAGGGAATCTGTAATCAATTCATTCCTGTACAAACCTATTCGCATACACCAGGAATAATGCTCACACATACAAGCAATTAGCTAGAATCTACGCCCATAATTTTTATAAACTTTCTATCATCAGTAATCATATACTGCACCAAAGACTACAAATCTATGCACAATTGGCTGTCGAGTTTCACCCACAAAATATGGTCAATTCACTTTACAAAATATTCTGTGAAGCGCTTTGAGATGTCTCAATGACGTGATACGACGCAATGAAATTATAATTTGCGACAAAATTAATGCGTAAAATTATTTCACGTGGATATTTATTCTTAATCTGCAACCACTGTACCTGCAACCAGATCATGAGGAGTTCAATACTTAAACTATACTTAACTACTGTCTTGATGCCATTTGGGTCATGAAAAGACATCAAAACAGCCAAAACTTATTAGGATTAAACCAGGGGAAATTGACCAATTAAATCCCGGGAATGTTCAATTATCTGACTCCCAAGACAACGCACACACTGACTTTGGGACAACTCAATAGAGACATTGGGAAGAGAAGATAAAGGACTTTGTTTCAGGAACACTGTATGGTTGCCCACCTACAGCAAATTTCTCAAAAGTTTCCCGAACACTGGATTTTCAATGATCAAGGCAGCAAGCATTATTAAATTGTAATAGATAGGAAGGTGGGAAATCTGATTAATGATATTCAGACACCTATAATTCAAATCCTCTGTTGTGACTGTATCTACAAGATGTTTGTACTGACTTTTACCAGGTCTAAGAACAGTTGCTGAAAAGAATAGCATAAAAACAATCTGGTGAGCGTGAATTCTTTCAGCACAATGACCCCGGTTTCTGAGAGCTTTTCACTTGTGGTGCACCCAGCAGCAACTAAACTCAAACTTGCAGACTGAACTGTCACACAGTATGAGCGCAGTGCTAAACTGGAAAGAGATGTAGAATCATTCCTGTCACCATTGGTTCTAATAAGTGAGATATTAACCACTGGAAAAGGTCTTACCTTCAGAATGTCACTTCATGGTAAAACTATGGCCTCTGGGAAAATATACCCATTTTTAACATTTAAATGCAACAGTAAGTGTGACTTTTTGGTAATTAACATGTCACAGTCCATACTTCTCACACTACTAAACAACAACAAAATTTATAGACATTTATAGAGCGCCTTTCACGTCGGGAGGATGTCTGAAGGCCCTGAAAATCTAGCAGTTTGACCAGGAGAAATGCTAGCGGCATCCGAGCAGTGGTTTGCCAGCTGGAGTGCCTCATCCCTCAGGCTGAGAATAGCATTGAGCCCAGGATGACCTAAGCATTACAAAAAGGCAAAAAATACAGTAATTTAAAAGGAGATCGATTTTTAAAATATGTTTTGGTGATATTACACAATAGGACAAAAGTAGGACACACAAACTAAAGGCCTTACTCTACTCAAGATCTGGCCACTTACACAAACACCACAGCCCCCTCTACACCACCTACAGTGGGCGGTTACATTTCCAAGTCACCCATTTCAGACAACTGACAATACAATTGCTCGCGCAGTAAGCCACGCACCACCATCAAATCTGATTCCTCTCCTGTTTGGGAGAGATCAGGCATGTTTGGCCTTTGCTATGGAGTGGTCATCAGGGCAACAAAAATGAGAAACTTTTCTTGGGAGGAGGAATAGTTTCTTTCACCCAGCCAAGCTAGAGCCTCAGCAAGAACTTCAATGGATATACATAAATAATACTTTCCCATATACATTTCATTTGCACAAAAAAGCGGTCACATAAGAAAACAAACTGTAGTAAATCACCACAAACAATATAGCTTCATGTCACAAAATACAGCTTCACATTAGGTCAAAGATGTCACATAAAATCTTTGTACTGTAGTTAGAACATGGCCACCAATGGCCCATAATTAGAATTATACCAGCTCTGACCACACACTAACTGGTCAGAGCAGTACTGTAAAGTCCTTATATGAGCAGTACCAATGCTCTGGGAAAGCTCTAAACCACACAACGAGATACAATTGTAAAGGTATTTTAGTTTCAGACTTGATGTACAATTCCAAAGCAGAGCACAGCTCTATTATTTAACAGAGCATACCACACTACATGGACCAAACCAGCAACAGCACATGCTTGAAACACTTCCAGAAGAGATACTCAACCAAACAGAAACATCTCAAAGGGAAACAATGGAGAAAGAAAAACATGGCAGAAGGAAATGTGTCATCAGCAGACTTTAACCAGGTCAACATAATCATAAATCAGAGTCAACTTGTTGCACAGATTCAAGGATTTATGTTTAGATAACAGTGAGATTGACAGAAGGCTTTGTGTTCAGTCAATGCAATGGTTTGAACAGCAAAATAGGATCACCCCAAGGCTCAGCATTTTAAATCAGGAATCCTTTCAATTCAGACTGCTTCATTCTCAAATATTTCTGAAATACGTCAGCAAACAGGCAGAAAAAAAAAGTCATTGCATTGCACAAAATACAGAAAGAAAACAGCAAACACTCTATGTTCCCTCAGGAACGTTGTCATTTCAATCCAATTACCCAACATAGCAAGGAATAAGGATCACCGTAAAGGTACAGTATAATAAAAGCTATTACATCAATTCATTAAACTTCAGCAAAGTAATTAATAAACACAAACAGAAAAATAATCAGCTAAGGACCCCACTACACAAGCTCCAAATTCAGCAACATTTGATCATAATAACTATTGTGAAAGCTGAAACCAGCTAATTTCATGCAGCCTCAAAACTACACCTTTCATCTTCCAACAAGAAGGAATCAATTCCGAAGAATCCAGACCGCAGTATCAACAACAACAAAGTTGTATGCACCTACCAAGACAAACAATCTTCTCCCTCATTTCCAGGCTAAGTTAAACCAAAACAGCATCTCACCCCTCCTGACACTCACCGCAAATTACATTTTTTTAAACAATTGTTAACCACAAATTATCCACATATTTTCAGTTGTACTGTGTTATTTTACTTAGCAGAAAACACTGTAAAAAAACATTGCAACATTGTTAACCATCCAGGCAGGAGTTAGAAATTGGTTCATCCAACATATTCCTTCCACATATCCATCTCATCATCTAATGACACTGCATCCTTACTGCACATCAGGGCTGAATACAAACAAACCAGAGAGATCACAATGCATTTCAAAACAATAACGCATTCCCACAAAGCAAGTGAATATTCCAATCATTCATAAATCCTAATCTTTACACAACCTTGCTCAGTAAATCAGTTAAGCACTTAAGCTTTGCAGCTCTTCACAACACTCCATAGTCTTTGGGGGCACTTAAAATGGGCTCATGCTTTTTTCAAACCGGTAAGGATTCCACAACCCTCTTTGTTTCAGAGCTGGATAATCGAGAGAAGCAAATTATACATTTTTTTAAATGCGAGAAATTAAAGATTAGAAGCAGATTGAGATGAAAAAGCCACATTGAAGTACAGATGTTCTCATTATCATTTCATAAAATGGCAAGTGTAATTTTAATAAAAATCACGGGAAAGAGGCAATCTAAAAATCTATTTACTGTTGTAAATTCCTGAGAATACACCACACTCTCAAATTCCACAGCTAACCACGAATAATATGGTGGTTTTAAATTGTTCTGAGTATCAGATAGACATACTGAAAGAAAATAAAGAACTTTGTACAACAAATCCCACTGATTGAAAAAACAGAGGATTTCAACCATCGAAGATCAGTGATTAAAAATGTCCACAATTTCTCCCAGTTCCCTCCTTCAAGCACACCCAACAAGTATTACTGGGCTTTGACAAGTACAATAAGATATTTACAATATTTTTAGCTTAAAAGTTATGAAACGCAGGAATGTCAAGCATTGGGAGACCCTTTCTCCACTTTAGATTCCACCAAAACATTCTGCAAGACAGACTCTGCTTCAACCTTGCATTTGTGTAATTGGATTGAGTCTGACTATTATAATAGGATCTGTGTACTCAATCACAGCCCTTTGCACAATATACAAAGATGGGGGTAAGCAGGAGCAATGAGTGAATTTCCTTTCTTTTTACACTGTTTTCAAAATATAAGGAATGACAAAAGTCTATTTTCTTGTGAATAAGAGGATCGATTTAAAATTAAATTAAACAATATTTTCTTTAGAGACCTCTCAACGATGTGATAAGGCATGATATTAAAAGCAAGGATTATTAATATATTTGGAGAAAAACAGATTACAACTTTGAGGAAGCAGGTCTGTACTATCAAATGCTGATTCAAGTATAGTCCTTTGTCTAAGGTCAACAGCAGCAATGTGATTCTGCTTCCTACAGCAAGAGTTGATGGAGGAAAATTAATAATAATAAAACATATTTGAAATAAAGAGGGAATTTGGAAAACCAGTGTTTTCAAAGAGTTTAAATTTCAAGTGTAAATCTCAACAATACTGCAGGCCAATCAGCCTAACATCAGTAGTGGGGAAATTTCTAGAGACTATAATCAGGGACAAGATAGATCTTAACTTAAAAAAGATATTGATTAATAAAGGACAGCCAGCACGATTTGTAAAGGCAAATCTTGACTGACAAATCTGATAAGTTTTTGATGAGGTAACGGTGGATGAGGGTGCAGTTGATGTAGTTTATATGAACTTTCAAAAGACATTTGACAAAGTGCCACATAAAAGGCTTATAAGGAAAATAGAAGTCCATGGCGTTAAAGGGACAGCGGCAGCATGGATCCAGAACTGGCTGGGAGACAGAAAGCAGAGAGTTGTGGTGAACGTCTGTTTTTCTGACTGGAGAGAAGTGTACAGTGGCCTCCCCCAGGGATCGGTATTGGTACCACGGCTTTAATTTATATTAATGATCTGGTCCTCAGTGTAGGGAGTACCATTTACAAGTTTGCAGATGACGCAAAGTTAGAAAAAAATAGTAAATAGTGAGGAGGATAGTAGCCATCTGCAAGAAGATATAGACAGAATGGTAAAATGGGCAGACACATGGCAGATGAAGTTTAATGTGGAGAAATGTGAGGTGATGAATTTTGGGAGAAGAAATGAGGGCAGGCAATATAGGCTAGAGTACTTTATAGGCTAGTAGAATTTTAAGGGTTGTGAAGGAACAGAGAGACCTGGGGGTTTGTGTAAGTGATTCTTTGAAGGCTATCAAAAAAGCATACAGGTTACTAGGCTTTATGAATAGGGGCATAGAGTACAAAAATCAGGAAGTTCTGACTAACCTCTATAAAACTTTGTTTAGGCCTCAGCCAGAGTACTATGTTCAATTCTGGTCACCACACTTTAGGAAGGATGTTAAGACATTGGAAAGAGTGCAGAGGAGATTTACCAGGATGGTATCAGGAATGAGGGACTTCAGTTATGAGGAAAGGCTAGAGAGGCTAGGTTTATTCTCAATGAAGCAGAGCTGGTTACGAGGAGACCTAATTCGAGGTTTTCAAGATCATGATGGGATTCAATAGGGAAAAACAGCTGTCTGCGCTTCAGCTGGCGTAATCATGTCGTTTTGCGGCTGGAATATCTCCCTCGATGCCTTAAATCCTGCTCTCACACCTATCCATCAGCGCTTTAGAGTTTCGCTAGTCTGTAGCTGCCAACATTTGTAGCCGTGAAATTCAGGTTGCGGCAGAAAAAGCAATTTTCTAAGGCCCCACCGCTGCCATGTTTGGAGACATGTTTTAGATATACAACACATGTGCATGCGTGGACTTTATTAATAAACAGGGAAAAACTGTTTCCACTGGTGGGTGTGTCAGTGACCCAAGGTCACAAATTTAAAATAGTTTCTAAAAGAAGCAGAGGTGAGAATTTTTTTAACTCAGCGAGTTAAAAAATCTGGAATGCATCGCCTGAAAAGGTGGTGGAGGCCAATTTGATAACAACTTTTAAAAGAGAGGTAGACGTTTATTTGGGGAGGAAGGGTTTGCGCTCTTAGGGGAGAGAGCTGGGGAGAGGGATTGAGTTGCTCTTTTCAAAGAGCCGGAACAGACTCAATGCGCTGAATGGCCTCCTTTTGTGCCATAAGATTCTATATGCATTCATTATCTTCACCTTGCTATGTCGAAACCACTAATGAGCAAATTAGAAGGCAATTTGTGCTTGCATCCTTCAATGGAACGGAGAAATGTTATAAAGATTTATTTTGAGCACACAGCACAAGTCATCTCCTTACAATCCTATCCCTAGCTATCCACATGGCTATCTATCAGAATGATTTGACAAATCAGGTAAATATTAACCCAATTAAAAAGCTATAAGTGCTGTAATTTGAAAATCCTATCAATTTAAAATTGATTCAAAAAATCATTACTTTTTATGATACAAGAGTTGAACTATCTAAATAAATTATTCTTGTTTCACGGGGGTCGGGCACTGTTTAAGTCCCCAGAAGACAACCTACAGAAGAACTATTTCCTTCCACATCCCCAAAGAGTTTGTGTGACTTCAGCAAACAGCCAATGGAATCCGGTGCTGTAACGCACCAGCACCCACTTGCCAGAGTGCAAACAATATCACAATCAGAGAAACAACAGCAAATTACATTTGGATAGTGAGGTCAGGTCATCCCAAGGTGCTGAATTGTCTGTAACCAGAGGACACAACAGCTGTGACATTAACTTCCACACCACCTTAACCTGAGGACATTGCCCACAAAATATACCGTCAATTCAGTTGGACTTTCAGAAAGTATTTGATCAGGTTCCACACAAAAATATTAGCAAAAATAGAAGCGCACAGAGTCGGAGGTAACCTTGTGACATGGCTTGACAATTGGTTGGGAGGCAGGAAACAAAAAATAGGGATAAAGGGTTCTGTGATTGACAGGACGTGGCAAATGGGTCTGTTCTGGGATCTCAGCTATTTGTAAACGACTTGGATGAAGGAATAGAAAGTTTTATATCCAAGTTTGCAGACAATAAGATAGGAGGTTCAAAGATTTTTTGTCATTTCAATCCACGACTGTTTGTGGGACACTGCTGTGCGCAATTGGCTACAGTAACAACTTGGATTTACGCTGGACAGTGTCTCAGAGCGCTTCCCAATTACGGATCCTGGGGCAAAGCCAGGGGGAGGGGGAAAAAGGTGACCAAAAGCGCAGTTGAAAAGAAAGATCTTCAGCCGTGAATTGAAAATCGGAAAAGGGGTGAGGCGAAGGGATTGGGGAAGGGAGTTCCAGAGTCTCGGCGCATAGTGGCTGAGGGCATGGCAGCCGACTGTGGGAACGGAGGATTCAGGGGACAAGGAGGAGGCCAGACCCGGTACAGCAAAGGCAACGGGTCAGAGAAGAGGTCAGAGAAGAAGGGGTGTGCAGAGGAGTGGAGGGATTTGATTTGAACACAAAAGTGAGGATCTTCAAATCAATCCACTCCAAGACAGAGCCAGTGAAGTCTGGCAAGGACTGGGATAATCAGAGAGCGAAGTTTGGTTCGGGTAAAAATGCAGGCGGCAGAATTTTGGATGACCCGGATTTTGTGAATGTAGCGGAGGGGAGACTGGTGAGGAAGGCGTTAAGAGTAGTCCAGCCCAGAGGTGACAGGGGCATGGACCAGGATTTGGGCAGCTTTTGGGGTGAGATATTGGCGGAGATGGGCAATGTGGCCGCGATGGAAGAAGGCGGTGCTGGTGAGGGACCGAATGCGGGGGAGGAAGGATAATTGAGGGTCAAACTTGATGCCTAGGTTGCGTATGGGTTTGGAATGTTTTAGGGCAGGTCGGGTAGGTGGAAGGTGAGAGTTGTGGGACTGTAGATTCAACAAGAGCAGCACAAAAATCCGATTGAAGGAGTTCATGGATGGAGTGGGGGGAAGAGGGAAAAGTGAAGAAACAACTCTTTCAAAGATCTTGGACAGAAAAAGGAGACAGGAAATGGGCCGGTACTTGAAGGGCAGGGATGCGCCCAGGGAAGGTACTTGGGATAGGGGTTATTACTGCTAATTTGATGGGGATGGGAATGGTACCAGATGAAAAGGAGAGCTTGATAGTGTTGAAGAATATGGGGGGCGAGGACGTGGTGCTGGAATGTAAGGAGATGCATGGGGGTGGGGTTTTTGGAGCAGGTGGTGGGCTTCGTAGACTATATGGTGCGCAGAGGCAGCTGAGCGGATTACCTAAATTTTGGAGTCGAGGAAATCCAGCATCTCCTCGCAGTGAGAGTCACAGAGGAGAGAATAGGCAAGGCATGAGGGTTGGACGGAGGAACAAGTTGGTTGTGGAGAATAGGAACCTGGAATTGCTCTTTGCTTCCAAAACTGTCTTGGGAGTAAAAGGACAATATGGAGTAGGCAAGAGCAGAGCGGTAAGTTTTAATGTGGTCTAACCAGATATACCGGTGGATTGTTCGGCCATATTTGAGCCAGGTATATTCGGCAGCCTGCACCTGACCCAAGAGGGCATAGTCTTATAATTAGAACCAGGTCATTTAAGAGTGAAACCAGGTAGCATTTTTCACTCAAAGGGTAGTAGAAATCTGGAATTCTCTCCCCCAAAAGTCATGGATACTAGATCCATCCGCACCTTCAAGAGTGAGAGGTTGATAGATTTTTGGTTCAGGTTATTAATGAATACGGGCTGAAAGTAGGAAATTCGAATTGAAAAGATTAGTTGAGGTACAGATCTTGATGTAATTCAACGGCGGAACAGACTTGAAGGGATGAATAGCCACGCCTGTTCCTATGTTCAGTATTTTCTTAGAAGCACTTTGAGACGACTCAAATACGTGATAAGGTGGTATATCAGATGGAAGGATTATTATTGTGTACTTTCATTTTCTCTCTTACTTCAAAAACTGCCATTTTCTCAGTTTATATCCATGTATCCATGCTACATGACCCCAATCTTTTCTTGGGAGGTTTAGCTCACAACCAAATCACATGTATTGGACTCAAATCCATCAGTGACTGAATTCAGATTGGTGCAGTTAAAGAGCCCAGGGTTGGTAGGAAGAAGTTTATTTTGAATGTGTCTCAATTTGAAACTGACATGTCTGTGTTTTGCTCTGCTGGGCTATTCCTGTGCATTTTCACTTTCAGTGCTCAGTGTGTGTCCCAAACTCCCTATAGGCAGACCTGGTGGATCAAACAAGGAACATAGGAGTTTCCAAAACTGCCTCAGATTGCTTCTACTCAAGACTCCTGGGCTAGCACAACACCAGAGAAGAAAACGTGGACGATATTTCATCTCTTAAAAAAAAAGGTGATATTGTATTATTGGATAATATTGTTACAGATGACAAGATTATTAAAATTGGTTTACTATTACAGTTCCTTCAATAATGCTGTAGTTACACTTAATAATATATTTGAGAGTGGGGAGTGGAGCCAGCTTGTTTACAGCAGTAAACAACAACAAAATTGCATTTATATCGCATCTTTCATGTCGGGAGGATGTCCCAAAGCCGCAGAACTTTTTAGATTTTCCCTGAATAGCCCAGAACTAGACAGAGCATTTGAGTGTAAAGGTTTGCTTTAGTTGCCATCAGACCAGAGTTATACAGCAGTCAATCAGAAAAACAGTTTCCAAATTGTGCTTCAAGATTTGTGCACCAAATCAACTCAAATTGTGCAGAATAATTCAAGATACCCAAGGTGCCAGTGTAGATGTCAATCTGGCCCAGGGCTCCAGGTTGCACATGGGAGCAGGCACTACTTACACAGCTGTTCTCTTCCCAATCTACTTGTACTGTACAAGTCAAGGGAATTCAATCATGTCCTTTCTTAGATTATAATATTATTATTAATATACTTCTAAAATTGTTTTTATTCTGGTTTTGTTCCAGTATTGAATTCCTATACTTTCAATAGATTTCTGCTATCTTTGGGCCTGTTTTCCATTCACCATTTATCTGTACAAAGATTCTTTCTCTGAATTAAAGTCAGGTTGTGTTCCACAAAAAGAGTGCCTGGGTATTCGTCAGCATTAGAGGATTAAAACTGGATTACTCCTGGGGTTGCCAACAGCAATATCAAGCCTCCCACCAAGTCTTTCACAGAATATTAAAGCATCAGATTTTTTTAAAACAAATAACACTACAGAAAGATTCCATTTGTTTTTAAAAGGGTGAATTACACGTTGGAAAGCAGAATAATTGTTCAAAAAAGTAGTTCTTTCCTCTCATTATGAACAAAATCTTAAAACAAAAGTGCTTTTCTGGGGATAATTCTTTTTTAAAAAAAAGAATTTAGCCACTCAATCCGGTTTGGACTGCTTGTGGGAAACTGCTGTGCACAATTGCAGCCATGTTTTGCCCACAAAATATACAATCAATTCACTCTGCACTACATTCTGTGACGCACCCTGAGACATCTAGAAGATGTGATAAGACACTATATCAAATGCAAGGATTTGAATATTATTCTTCATATAAAATGTAAGAGAAGTTGCCTCACACTATCATGGTCACCTCTGGAGAGTCATTCCAAATTGATAATTTAGGACTCAACCGAAAAATTGATAAGAATCCTTAAATAATTAAACTTGTATACACAAGCACAACTGCACTTGCATTTATCAAAACCGCTGCAGGGGCAACAAATTCAGACAATAATCGAAAACTTTTCCACAGGGTTCCACAATGCAACAATGCATTAAAATGAAACGTCACCGCAAACAACTCTACAAACCAGAGTTAGCTGGGAGCAGGTTCCCTGAACAAAGAAAGCAAAATGTTAAAGATGCGAGTACACAAATTGAGTTATACACAGCACAGGCAAGCCAAACTATGCAAAAAAAACCAGGAGTACAACACATTTCACTCAACTTTTTTTCACGCAAACTCCTCACCTTTTCTCTAAAACTACACATTAAGATTATTCTGGTCAGGAACCAGACACCAGGTTACATGTAACCCCGTCCTTTCACAACTTATACAACCCATCAAGACCACTTACCCCAACACTGCCCTGTGCACTGGCCCCAAAATAAAAGCTGCATTTCATTCACTTCAGCTCTGCCTTGTGCAGGAGGAAAGGGTTGAGGGGGCAAATCAAACAGCGCAGCCCAAACCCCCCAATATACAGTCAAGCCGCCCACACCTGGTCAGGAGACAATGGACAAGCCACGGGGAGGAACTATCAGCTTTTAGCGTTTCAACCACAACATAGTCGCTACACTTCAGTGTATCCTGTGAAGCGCTTTGAGACGTCTTGAAGACGTGATGAGGCGCTGCATCAAACTGAAACCATGACAATAATATTATTACTAAGCTTTGTAGGCAGCTCCACAGCTAGATATTCTTCAACATAAAATGCTGAGACCCTGGCCGCCCGCGCTTTCTTGGCTCCAATTCTTCCTGAAACCCCCGGCAGACAGCTGCCAGACCGCGGCAGGCCCTCAGCCCGCAGCCCCAGGCCCAGGCCTAGCCCGCCCCGCCCGCCCTCCCTGCCGAACACCGCGCGGCCCCGGAGCCGCAGAGGCCGAGCCGCGGGTCCCGCTCCCCCCCCCCCCCCCAGCAGGCGGATGACCGTGGCTTACCGGCGCTGTGTGTGTGTGTGGGGGGGGGGGGGGGGGAGAGGCTGCCGAGCTGATCAGTCACCGGCTTCACAGCGACTCCAAACACAACATGGCGGCTCTCCCAGCAGGCACCGCGACACCGCTCCCCCCACACACACAGCCCCCAACACACACCCCCTCACACACACACCCCCTCACACACACAGCCCCCCACACACACAGCCCCCAACACACACCCCCTCACACACACACCCCCTCACACACACAGCCCCCAACACACACAGCCCCCAACACACCCCCCCTCACACACACCCCCCCTCACACACACACACCCCCTCACACACACAGCCCCCAACACACACCCCCTCACACACACACACCCCCTCACACACACACCCCCTCACACACACAGCCCCCAACACACACCCCCTCACACACACACACCCCCTCACACACACACACCCTCACACACACACACCCTCACACACACAGCCCCCAACACACACAGCCCCCAACACACACCCCCTCACACACACACCCCCTCACACACACAGCCCCCAACACACACAGCCCCCAACACACACCCCCTCACACACACACCCCCTCACACACACAGCCCCCAACACACACACCCTCACACACACACACCCTCACACACACACACCCTCACACACACAGCCCCCAACACACACCCCCTCACACACACACACCCTCACACACACAGCCCCCAACACACACCCCCTCACACACACACACCCTCACACACACACACCCTCACACACACAGCCCCCAACACACACCCCCTCACACACACACCCCCTCACACACACACACCCTCACACACACAGCCCCCAACACACACCCCCTCACACACACACACCCTCACACACACAGCCCCCAACACACACCCCCTCACACACACACACCCTCACACACACAGCCCCCAACACACACCCCCTCACACACACACACCCTCACACACACAGCCCCCAACACACACCCCCTCACACACACACACCCTCACACACACAGCCCCCAACACACACCCCCTCACACACACACCCTCACACACACAGCCCCCAACACACCCCCCCTCACACACACACACCCTCACACACACAGCCCCCAACACACCCCCCCTCACACACACACACCCCCACACACACAGCCCCCAACACACACACCCTCACACACACACACCCTCACACACACACACCCTCACACACACACACCCTCACACACACAGCCCCCAACACACACCCCCTCACACACACACACCCCCACACACACAGCCCCCAACACACACCCCCTCACACACACACACCCTCACACACACAGCCCCCAACACACACCCCCTCACACACACACACCCTCACACACACAGCCCCCAACACACACCCCCTCACACACACACACCCTCACACACACAGCCCCCAACACACACCCCCTCACACACACAGCCCCCAACACACACACCCTCACACACACACACCCTCACACACACAGCCCCCAACACACACCCCCTCACACACACAGCCCCCAACACACACCCCCTCACACACACACACCCTCACACACACAGCCCCCAACACACACCCCCTCACACACACACCCTCACACACACAGCCCCCAACACACACCCCCTCACACACACACCCTCACACACACAGCCCCCAACACACACCCCCTCACACACACACACCCCCACACACACAGCCCCCAACACACACCCCCTCACACACACACACCCTCACACACACAGCCCCCAACACACACACACACAGCCCCCAACACACACCCCCTCACACACACACACCCTCACACACACAGCCCCCAACACACACACACACAGCCCCCAACACACACACAGCCCCCAACACACACACAGCCCCCCCCCCCTCACACAGCCCCCACACACACAGCCCCCAACACACACACAGCCCCCCCCCTCACACAGCCCCCACACACACAGCCCCCAACACACACACACACACAGCCCCCAACACACACACAGCCCCCCCCTCACACAGCCCCCACACACACAGCCCCCAACGCACACCCCCTCACACACCCCCCCACACACACAGCCCCCAACACACACAGCCCCCAACACACACACACACAGCCCCCCCCCTCACACAGCCCCCACACACAGCCCCCAACGCACACCCCCTCACACACACCCCCACACACACAGCCCCCAACACACATACAGCCCCCCCCCCTCACACAGCCCCCACACACACAGCCCCCAACACACACACACACAGCCCCCAACACACACACAGCCCCCCCCCTCACACAGCCCCCCCTCACACAGCCCCCAACGCACACACCCTCACACACACCCCCACACACACAGCCCCCAACACACACACACACAGCCCCCAACACACACACACACACAGCCCCCAACACACACACACACAGCCCCCAACACACACACAGCCCCCCCCCTCACACAGCCCCCACACACACAGCCCCCAACGCACACCCCCTCACACACCCCCACACACACAGCCCCCAACACACACACACACAGCCCCCAACACACACACAGCCCCCCCCCCTCACACAGCCCCCAACACACACACACACACAGCCCCCAACACACACACAGCACCCCCCTCACACAGCCCCCACACACACAGCCCCCAACGCACACCCCCTCACACACACCCCCACACACACAGCCCCCAACACACACACAGCCCCAACACACACACAGCCCCCCCCCTCACACAGCCCCCAACGCACACCCCCTCACACACACCCCCACACACACAGCCCCCAACACACACACAGCCCCAACACACACACAGCCCCCCCCCTCACACAGCCCCCAACTCACACACACACAGCCCCCACACACACAGCCCCCAACACACACACACACACCCACACACAGCCCTCAACACACACCCCTCACACACACAGCCCCCAACACACACCCCCTCACACTCACAGCCCCAACACACACAGCTCCCAACACACACAGACACAGCCCCCCCACCACACACAGCCCCCAACACACACCCCCTCACACACACAGCCCCAACACACACAGCTCCCAACACACACAGACACAGCCCCCCCACCACACACAGCCCCCACACACACACAGCCCCCAACACACACCCTCACACACACACAGCCCCCCCCTCACACACACACAGCCCCCACACACACACAACCCCCACCCCCCCACACACACAGACCCCCCCCCTCACACACACAGCCCCCGCACACACACAACCCCCCCCCCCCACACACACAGGCCCCAATACACACCCTCACACACACAGCCCCCACCCCAACACACACACAGCCCCCCCGACGCACAGCCCCCCCAACACACAGCCCCCACACCCCCACACACACAGCCCCCCCAACACACAGCCCCCACCCCCCCACACACACAGCCCCACAACACACACCCTCACACACACAGCCCCCAACACACACAGCCCCCCCCACACACACAGCCCCCACACACACAGCCACCCACCCCCCCCCACACACTGTGCCCCCCACACACACAGCCCCCACACACAGCCCCCACTCCACCCCCACACATACAGCCACCCACCCCCCCACACACACCGCACCCCCCCCCACACACACAGCTCCCCCACATACACAGCTCCCCCCCACACACAGCCCCCACCCCCCCACACACACACAGCCCCCACCCCCACACACACCGCGCCCCCCCCACACACAGCCCACCCACACACAGCCACCAACCCCCCCACACACAGCCCCCCCCACACACACAGCCCCCCCTCCACACACAGCCCCCCCCCCCCCCACACACAGCTCCCAACCCCACCACACACAGCCCCCCCCCCCACACACACACACCCCACCCCACACACAGCCACCACCCCCACCACACACAGGCCCCACCCCACACACACAGCCACCCACACACCGCGACCCCCCCACACACACAGCCCCCACCCCCCCACATACACACACACAGCCCCCAACGAGTTGTCACTATTTTGTCATTGTCATTGTTTTTATCATTAGCTTGTTTTGTTGGTGCTGTTTTCTCTTCAGTCGGCGCTGGTGGTTGTTTGGGCGCCTTTGTCGTGTTAGCTGTGGTGGGTTGTGTTGTAGACACGCTCTGGTCATTGGCGGTCTGGCCGTGCTTCGTGTATTTGTGTGCGACCAGCTCTTCCGGTGGGTTTTCGCGTGTTTTGCGAAGATGTACACGATTACGGCGGTAGATGCCAGAAGGGGTCTCAACCACGTAACTCATCGAGTCAGCGAGAAACTATAGCTTTCTCCCAATTCTTTTTTCCTTGTACGAGGGGTTGCACTCGGACTGTATCCCCTTCGTGAAGTGGAGGAAGCTCCTTAGCTGACTTGTAGTTGTCAGCTTGCTGCTGAACGCATTGCTTCATGCGCAGAGTTGTGCATCTTGCACAACTCTGGGCTTGAGTAAGCTTGCTGTCGTGGGCAGAAGTGTACGCGTACGGCGATTCATGAGGCGCTGAGCGGGACTCGTGCTCAGCCCTTGCGACGGCTTATTGTGATGATCCAGTAGCGCTGGGTAGGGATCAGATCGCGATTCGTAGCTCTTTGTCAAGATTCGCTTCGCTTTCTTGACCGCAGATTCCGCTTTCCTGTTCGCTTTGCTGTTGCCTGGGCTGCTGCAAAGGTGCTCAAAATCCCATTCTCTTGCGAATTGGCGGAATGCGAGTGACGTGAATTGCGGTCCCTTGTCACTTACGACTTGGGTCAGGCTGCCGTATCTTGCGAAATGAGCTTTCAGCTTGCGAATTACGGCTGGACTGCTCGTGTCTCTGAGCCGATCCACTTCGAAGAAGTTGCTATGGTAGTCGACTGTGACGAGATAATCTACCCCCTCCCAAGAGAAAAGATCTGTGCCGACATTCTCCCACGGCCTAGTCGGTATCTCGTGACTCATCAGCAACTCTTTCTGCTGGGTCGCTTCGTATGTGCGGCAGACATCACATGTAGCGATGTAGTGGTTGATTTCACTACTCATACACGGCCAGAATAGGCATTCGCGTGCTCGTCGTAGGCAGCCTTCGATGCCCAAATGTGAAGAGTGGATCTTTTTCATATCTCTGCGTAAGCTTAGCGGTATGATCATGCACTCACCCTTGAAGATCAAACCATCTTAGACTGCGAGCTCATCCCTATAGCTATCATAAGACGTAAGCTGCTCTGGTAGTGTATCGTGTTCGCTAGGCCAACTGCTGACGATTATGCGTTTCAGCATCTGTAGCGTGGCGTCTTTCACTGTTTCCTCGCGAATTTGCTCGAGACGTTCATCGCGAATTGGCAAGTGCGATACCATGTTGACCTCGAATGCGTGCTCTCTGCTCGAAGTCCCGCTAACTGCACACGACAGTGTATCTGCAAGATATATGAGCTTTCCTGGACAGTAGCTGATGTTGAAATCGTGGCTCTGCAGGCGGAGTAGCATTCCTTGTAGACGCTTTGGTGCTTTCACTAGCGGCTTCTTTACGATCATTTCAAGCGGCCTATGATCGCTGACCACGCTGGTGAAAGGACCAAATTTGTACTGGTGAAAATGCTCCATTGCGAATACTACAGCGAGCATCTCCTTCTCAATCGAAGCATAACGCGATTTGGTGTCGGTTAATGCTCTGCTCGCGTACACAATGGGACGCCCATTCTGAAGCAGGGCTGCCCCTAGGCTTTTGTTGCTCACGTCACACTGAATCATCAGCTCCTCCTTGGGATTGTAGTATGCCAAGATTGGTGCTTCAGACACCATCTGCTTGATCTTGGACATTGTGTTTTCCTGCTCAGTTGACCCACTCCCACGCTATATCTGGTCTTGTCAGCTGTCTGATGGGCTCAATCAAGGGTTTCAGACGGGCTCGGTAGGAAGCGACTTAGGTAGTTGACAAATCCAACTAACCTCTGCACATCCTGTACATCTGAGGGCGCTGGCATGTTGAGAACATCGGCAACCTTTTTGGGGTCAGGTTGCAGTCCTGCACTCATGGTGACATGCCCTAGGAAGGGTATCTCCGTCGCTCTGAAGATAGGCTTGCTTTGTTGAGTCTGATGTGTTGCTGTGCACACCGCTGTAGCAGCTGCTCAAGCTTCGAGTCATGATCACTGATCGCGTCTTCCAACGTCTCCCCTTTACCGTAGACGAGGATGTCATCTGCGACGCAAATCACTCCAGGTATCTCTTCGAGCGCTTGATGCAGTCTTCGCTGGAAGATTTCTAATGATACGCTTGTACCGAATGGCAGTCGGCACCAGCGATAACGACCGAAAGGCATATTGAATGTAGTAAGACTGCTCAATTCATTGTCCAGTTTCACCTGCCAGAATGCTGAGCTCATGTCTAGCTTGCTGAAAATCTTAGTTTTATCGAGATCTGGCAAGATGTCCTCGATAACAGGGAGTAGATAGTGTTCTCGCTTTAACGCTTTATTTAGCAGTCGAGGATCGATGTAAACACGGAGATCACCATTCTTTTTCTCCGCGACCATGAGCTGACTGACCCAGCACGTTGGTTCATGAACAGGTGCGATCACTTCACGCTCTACCATGCGCTCTAGCTCAGTCTTCACCTTCCGTTTTATCGCATGGGGTAGGCGTTGTGGCGGTAGGACTGTGTGTTGCACTTCCCCATCGATCTGCAGGTGTGCTTCACCTGGTAGCTCTCCTAGCTCATCGTTGAACACCTCTGCAAAGCGTTCTTCTGGTTTGTTCACCTTCTCTTTGACAGTAGATGCGTGCACCCGGTGAAAGCTGTCGTCATTCACGGTGATCAGCTTCACGTGCTGACTGGCTTTGCTCCCAAGCAGTGGTGTGGAATCATCTTTAACTATGACGAACTCAGCTGAATACTTGCGATTCGTTGAGGAGCTTAACTCTGCATACTCCTACAGCGTCCAATTGTAGTTTTGTTCTACATCATCAGCTTCTTGTGACACTCTGTCAGTGTGTAGTCTGCAACATGAAGATACCTGTGTGGCAAGATGTTCATGCTCGCTCCGCTATCCACTTGGAACTTGATTTGCTTCTCATTGACGAGCATCTGTGCGTAAACATCATCTCTCAGCTGAACAGTGTTGATCATCAGTGTAACATTGTCGATGAATTCTGTGCTTGTGTCACTGCCAGCCTGATCATCTACCTTGTGCCCCTTTTTCTTCATGCACACTCTGGCAAAGTGATTACAGCCACCTCATGCTTTGCACACTTGTCCGTAAGCTGGACACTGCTGCTTCTCCTTAGCATGCTCTCTGCCACAGTACTTGCAGGTTTTTGTTTCATGTCTGTGTTTGCCTGAAACGCTTTTTGGCTTGGCCCCACTGCCAGACTTGTGTGGGTGGTTCACAATCACCCCTTTCTTGCCACCCTGTCTGACTTTGTGGATATTAGCAGCCGACTACCTGCTCCCACCATCGCTGAATCCTCGGAGATGCGACTCAGCTGTCTCAGCGCTCTTGCAGATGTCTATGCAGCCATTAAGTGTGAGCTGCCTCTCCTGTAGCAAGTGTTTCCTCGTTTGCGGGTTGCTGCTGCCCAGCACAATCTTGTCTCGGAGCAGGCTGTATGACATGCACTGGCAAAAGTTGCACGATTTGGCGAGCGATCTCAAGCTAGCAAGAAATGCTTCAAAGCTCTCACCTGCTTCCTGTTGTCTCTTATTGAAGAAATATCGCTCATATGTTTCTTTTTTCTCTCCAATGGCAGTACCTATCGAACGCGAGGATTATCCGGGCGAGGTCATGGCTATCTTCGTCACTACTGAACACAAAACTATTGTGGATATCCAGTCCTGATGGGCCTATTGTATGGAGAAACAATGCCGGCTTGTTGGCCGGTGTCTGCCTGTCTAGTTGTGCGATCACGCTGTAGTTGGTCCACATTTGTCGCCACGTCTTCCAAAAAACTATTTCCAGAGATACAGTGCTGGCAGTTTGTGAGGTAGGACTCGAACCAAGTGAATGCAGTGAGTCCCACTGAGATGGATGATGGGGACAGGCGGTGGAGGAGGATGGTATGATCGACTGTGTCGAACACTGTGAAGAGATCCAGGAGGACGAGGAGGCAGCGGGAGCCCTGGTCACAGAGTCTCTGTACTGTGGGCAGGGCAGAAGCCAGACTGGACGGTTTCGAATGGGATGTGGAGGGAGAGGTTTGTGTGAAGTTGGTCGGCAAAAAACGCACTCCAGAGCTTTTGCAAGGAAGGGCAGGTTTGAGATAGGGCGGTAATGGCTGAGGTTAAAGGGATCAAGGGTAGGTTTTTTTTAAGGATGGGATTGATGTGGTGGTTTTGAGGAAGAGTGGGAATGATCCTGAGGAGAGGGACTGGTTAATGGTGTCTGCCAGCAAGTGAGCAGAGAAATCATAGAATCATAGCATTTTACAGCACAAAAGGAGGCCATTCGGACAGGATGTCTGTGCCGGCTCTTTGAAAAGAGCTATTCAAAATCAATCCCACTCCCTGGCTCTCTCCCTATAATCCTGCAAACATGTCCCCAAATAACCAATCACCTCTCTTGAAAGTTGTTACCACCCTTTCAGGCAATGCATTCCAGATTCGAACAACTCGCTGCATGAAAAAAATTCTCTTCACCTCCCCTCTGCTTCTTTTAGAAACTATTTTAAATCTGTGATCTCAGGGCACTGACACACCCACCAATGGAAACAGATTTTCCCTGTTTACGCTATCGAATCCCCTCATTATTTTGAAAACCGCTATTAGGTCACCTCGTAACCTCTGCTTCAATATGAATAATCCTAGCCTCTCTAGCCTTTCCTCATAACCAAAGTCCCTCATTCCTGGTACCATCCTGATAAATCTGGTACCATGCTGGTATAGTAATGGCAGCTGGGTGATCAACAGTTGAGGGTGTCAAGGCAGCAGGTGGTGGCTTTCATTGTGGTGATGGTGGATGAGTGGGAGGAAGAAGAGATGGGGGCAAATTAATATAGGATGGGAGCTGTGATAGGAGCTGAGGGCAGGGTGAGAGAGACAGAATGGGGGTGGTGGTGGGTGACACAGGCAGATGGATGAGGCTGCCAGGCGGATGTTATCAATATACACAGCCCCCTGTATACACCGTCCCTGTACACACAGCGCACTGAACAAAGGCAATACACAGGCTCCTGTAAACATAGCCGCGTCTACATAACCACACACTATGTGTTTATATATATATATAATATGTATATGTATAAATGAAAACATATATTTTTTGTTTTTGTTTCCTTTTTAAGTACCTATCCAATTCCCTTTTGAAAGCTATTATCAAATCTATTTCCACCACCATTGAAGGCAGTGCATTCCAGAACATAACAACTCTCTGGGTCTCCATGTCCCCTGGCCACCTGATCCACTATGGGTGGGAGGGCCTTTATCCTCTCTGCACACTCTCTGAAGCTCCATCCCACAAACCTGCCTTGCTCCCTCCCTTGCCTCCTTCAAGGCACATCTCAAGACCCTCATCTTCGATCGCTTGGCGGCTGTTCGGAGCAGCTGACCTCCGCCCCTCCTAATCCCAACCCACCCCCCCCCCCCACCGCTCAGGTCCAAATCCCTGACTGTGGAGCGACTTGGGACCATGTGAAAACCGTCGTGTAAATGTAATCTGTTGTTGTTCTGCATCACTTCTGAGATGGCTGATGAGGCAGTGCAGTGAGAGTAAATTGGTTAAATAGGGCAGGGCAAGGCCATGTAAGGCCTTGAAGGTGAGGACGAGGATCTTGAACTCAATCCTCTGGAGGATGGGGAGCCAGTGGAGACGGGCGAGGGTGGGGGTTATGTGGTCGCGGAGGCGGGATAGTACACGGGCTGCAGAGGTTTGGATGACCTGCAGCCTGTGAATGGAGGAACTGGGGAGGCCGACGAGGAGAGAGTTTCCGTAGTCCAGCCGTGAGGTGATGTACACGTGCACGAGTGTTTCGGCAGCGTGGGGGGTAAGATAATTGCGGAGCCTGGCAATGTTGCGCAGGTGGAAGTAAGTGGTGCCGGTCAAGGCACGGATGTGGGGGAGGAGAGTTTTTGGTCGAACGTGATGCCGAGGTTCCTGACTGGCTTTGTGAGGTGGAGAGTACAGCCTTGGATGTTGAGGCTGGCAGCGCCCGATGTGCGGAGGCGCTGGCTTGAGCCGATCAGGAGGGCCTCGGTCTTACTCACGTTTAATTGGAGGAAGTTGTCCCTCGTCCAGGACTCAATGTCGGACAGACATGCTGTTTATCCTGCTGGTTTGTACTTTGTGTCAGAGGTTCTCTTAAACACACACAAACAAGAGTTACCAACAAAGAGAGACCTTTATTTTCATTTGCTTTTCTCAATGCGAGGATTTCTAGTCATACAGGAAGGCAGCAAGGAGAGTGGAATTCTCCAGCACAACAGAAATATAGGAAGAGGAGGAAGGAGGAAGATATAGGAAGCTGGTTCCATCATTCACTATCTATTAGATCAGTTGTTCCCAAACTTTTTTTGCTGTGACCAAAATTAGCCTCCAACTGGTCCTCCCACCACTAGAGGGCGATATTGCGACTGAAGCTCAGCTCAGCCAAAATGTTATCTCAGTCTGTTGGACTCAGCGTAAGTACGCTCTTTATACAAATTGGTCGGCGGTGTCGTTTTTTTTTAAGCGTTAAAAGATTTTTTTTAGCGTTAAAAAAGGAAAAAGATATTGTGATGACCCTTCGCAACTCTACTGAGGACCCCCGCGACCCTGATTTGGTTCAGGACCTGAGGTTGGGAACCACTTTATTGGATCATGGCTGATCTGTACCTGAACTCCAATTGACCACCGCAAACACGGGGTAAATTTCCACATGTATGCGGACGACACCCAGCTGTACCTTTCTGCCTCATCCCTCAACCCCCAGACCATCGATGTTCTGACAGCATGTCTGTCCGACATTGAGTCCTGGACGAGGGACAACTTCCTCCAATTAAACGTGAGTAAGACCAAGGCCCTCCTGATCGGCTCAAGCCAGCGCCTCCGCACATCGGGCGCTACCAGCCTCAACATCCAAGGCTTTACTCTCCACCTCACAAAGCCAGTCAGGAACCTCGGCATCACGTTCGACCAAAAACTCTCCTCCCCCACATACGTGCCTTGACCGGCACCACTTACTTCCACCTGTGCAACATTGCCAGGCTCCGCAATTATCTTACCCCCCACGCTGCCGAAACACTCGTGCACGCATACATCACCTCACGGCTGGACTACGGAAACTCTCTCCTCGTCGGCCTCCCCAGTTCCTCCATTCACAGGCTGCAGGCCATCCAAAACTCTGCAGCCCGTGTACTATCCCGCACCCGCCTTCGCGACCACATAACCCCCACCCTCGCCCGTCTCCACTGGCTCCCCATCCTCCAGAGGATCGAGTTCAAGATCCTCGTCCTCACCTTCAAGGCCTTACATGGCCTTGCCCCGCCCTATTTAACCAATTTACTCTCCCCCTACACGCCCACCCGGACCCTCCGCTCAGCAGGACTTGGCCTGCTCCAAGCCCCCCGCCCGAACCACCCCACCATCGGAGGCCGGGCCTTCAGTTTTTCTGCTCCGACCCTATGGAATTCCATCCCCCAATCCCTCCGTCTCGTTTCTTCCCTTTCCTCTTTCAAGGCCGGTTTGAAGACTTTCCTCTTCGACCGTGCCTTTGTTCCACCCCGAATTTTTCGACCTCCCCTTCGTGTTTCACCCCTTCCCGAACATCCCCCTCCCAGCTCGGGTCACACGCCTCCTGTGCAGCGCCTTGGGACGTCCTCCCGACGTGAAAGGCGCTTTATAAATGTAATTTGTTGTTGTTATTGTTGTTGTTGTTGACCATTAAGACAACTCCCAATAGGAGGTCCCAAGATGGCAAGGGTGTCAATCTGGTTCATCTGATCACAAGTTTCAGGCTGTGTCAGAGAACATGGGCACAAGCCAAAAGACAGTCTAGACTATATTCCTGGACAATCCTGGGGGAAGCATTGTATTATTGGAGGGATCAACCTTTAGAAAATCTTAACATTTCTCGTGAAGCACTCTGACTTTTAACAACTTAATGAAATGCCGGTATCTTGTACGCTGTAGCGCAGTGGTTAGATAGCCCGTCTCGCAAGTGAGAGGACCTGGATTTGATGCCCGGGCAGGGCGAAACGCTGGGCACATTTCCTTACTCCACCTGCCTCTGTTTACCTACAGTAAACAGCGCCTTGGGACGTCCTCTCGACGTGAAAGGCGCTATATAAATGTAAGTTTTGTTTGTTGTTGTTTGTTTGTTGTTTGTTGTTGTTTGTTTGTTGTTTGTTGTTGTTTGTTTGTTGTTTGTTGTTGTTTGTTTGTTGTTTGTTGTTGTTTGTTTGTTGTTTGTTGTTGTTTGTTTGTTGTTTGTTGTTGTAAGTAGGAACCCGGTTGTTAGTCAATAGTGGATCACTTTCCAGGGGTAATAATCCCTTTTTAAAAAATGAGAATATGCGCATGACGACAGCTAATCCCAATCCGTATTGCACAACAATGAGATACTACAATCAGTATCTATCTCATTACCAGACAGTGGCCATTTACAGTAACTTGTTTGTATCTCTCCCTCCCTCCTTGAACTTAACAGAGATTCAAGAAGCACTGTATAGAATACTCAACTGTGTTTTATTGTTCCCTAACTCTATGTATGTGTCACTTACACAGGCAGAAACATGATAACTGTGGCAACAATAAGGAATATTGAAGCTAAACTATGACACGAGGAGCTATTCCCAAAGTTAGTAAACAAAGAAAATTCAATCTGGACCTGGAGGCCACTCTCAGGTCAGGTACGTGACTCGTCGATGACACTAAAGGCAAAGTGCGACCACGATGAACTTTTATATTGTACTAACTCCAACCCTTTCCAGTGTAACACATTGAATACTTCTTCCCTCCATTCCCAATCCCCACCCCCCCAATCTCACTATCAGTTGGTTCTCGTTCCAGTATCCACCTGCCCCCTTTCCTGCCTTTTCTGTTGTAACACTGACACAGGTCAGACTTTGTGTTGTCAAGGCTGCACTGCTTTCAAATTATATTCTGGTGCTTAAACAATAACAAATTAGTGATTTCAATCCACGACTGTTTGTGGAACACTGCTATTTGCAATAGGCTGCCGTGTTTCACCCACAAAAATACAGTGATTTCTCTTTACAGTATATTCTGCAAAGCGCTTTGAGACGGCTGGAAGTCGTGAAAAGCGTTATATCAAATGCAAGGATTATTATTTACTATTTATTATTTATTATTATTATTTAAGACACTTACAGAAAAAGGGTGTTATTTTACTCAAACTCTATGTTCACAGACTACAGCAAATATCATTAGAAAGAGGTAGAGCATTCATTAAAACAAGATGACCATGACTGCATGAGAACAACTAAATTCAGAACAATGTTTAGCAGAGTAACGTGGTCATTGGTCAGAGTCTGAGACATTGCCAATACAAAACATAGTAAAAATGCTTCAGATCATGGTAACTGTGACAGTTCTGAATGGTAAGCGACAACTGTGATGTGACCAGGCAGGGCTCACACACTGAAGAGCCGTCAGGAGACAAAGAGTTAAAGGATTTCCAGCAAAGCCAGTAATTGTGCGAAACTCGGGCGTTCGTGAGGCTGCTCAACCCAGCATGCCAGCATGATAAGGTACAGCTCCTCACTGCAGCCCCGGGGACACGCCATCCGCTGCCCGCTCTGCACAAACTCCATGGTTTGTGTGAAAGACATTCCTGAAACACAACAGACCAGACCCACAATAATGTTAAATCGCCAAAATTCACAGCTCGACATTCCTGCAGGTGTTCATGTGCCGGCCACAGTGTTGTTTGTTCCTTCCACGCAAGAAATCGATTGAGTCTCAATAGACTTCTGCAGCGTCAGCCACAGACACATCTGGTTAAATACGTAGGATCAAGAGTAAGCCATTCAGCCCCTTGAGCCTGTTCTGACATTCTAAAAGATCTTGGCTGATCTGTACCTCAACTCTTAATTACTTGACCTTGCCCTGTTTCCCTTAATACCCTGACCCAATAAATATCTATCCCCCTCAGTCTTGAAGATGTGAATGAATCCAGCTTTCACAGCCTTTTGGGGCAA
This sequence comes from Hydrolagus colliei, assembly GCA_035084275.1. Classification (NCBI taxonomy): domain Eukaryota; kingdom Metazoa; phylum Chordata; class Chondrichthyes; order Chimaeriformes; family Chimaeridae; genus Hydrolagus; species Hydrolagus colliei. The sequence continues at coordinate 13,610,120 of CM068759.1, forward strand.
AGAGTTCCAGCTTTTTACTACCCTTTGGGTGAAAAACTCCCCTGATTTCACTTCTAAATAGCCTGGCTCCTATTTTATGTTAGTGCCCCATGTCCTGGATTCCCCCACCAGAGGAAATGGTTTGTCTATATCTGCCCTATCAAATCCCTTTATTATTTTAAAAACTTCAATTAGATTATTATTATTTTTAAAAACCTGAATTAGATCACAAATTAGATGAATTAGATCTTCTAAATTTAGCAATTATGAGAAAATCAATTTGCCATGGTCACAAACTAGACACCAGTATTATTGTTTCTCTCAAAGACACCTGTGGTTTCCAGGTACAGGTCAGACTGACAAGACACACATACCATTACATACACACTAACACACACAATTTGACCAGGAGGTTATCAGTGAATGGAGCTCAAGGCTGGCATAGCCCCCATTGGTCACTGGCTGAGCTGGCTCCACAGTTCATGCCCCAGATCCTAGGGAAGGTTTGCCCACCTGGGTATGGTCTGCGCCCACTTGTGACCAGCTCCATGAGGAGGACTCCGAATGACCAGACATCAGACTGCGTTGTGTGGTATCCCTTCAGGAAGACCTCAGGAGCTGCCCATTTCACTGCAATTTTCGCATCTATAAACACACAAAGATGTGAATGATTTACTGAGACTTCGGCTGGCCAGGTTGAGAATATTAATACTAATAATAATTTTACTTGTATTTAATACAGCACCTTATTACATCTCGGTTTACGTAGGAACTCGGTTGTTACAAACAAGTGGTTGATTGCTTTTCCGGGGATAATAATCCCCCCCAAAAGATTTAAATCACTTGATCCACAACTGTTTGTAGGACACTGCTGTGCGCAATTGGCTGCCGCGTTTCACCCATAAAAATACAGTCTACTCACTTTACAGTATATTCTGTAAAGCACTTTGAGATGTCTTCAAGATGTAATAAAGCATTAAATCAAATGCAAGGATATGGTTAATGAGCTTGCTATACCATTTTCCAGAATATATCTGTTGTTCTCGAGTTTGTGTGCGAGACTCAGGCCCCCAATCTTGCACTCCAGGGTTTCAGACAGAAAGACGTTGGCAGATCTCAAATCCCGATGTATGTAAGAATTCTTCTCCATGTAAGCCATTCCCTGGACAATCTGAAACAGGAGCAGAGGCATTGGCACTCCTGTACACACACATTCATAATTCACCTCCAGCCTTCTCAACCCCCACCCTCACCCTACCTCTGGACCTGCCAAATCCATCTCGACCCGTCCACTCAGCGGGTTCCAGCCAGCTCCACTTCTCTGCCTTCTTGCTCCCACCCTCTGGAACTCCATCCTGCAGTCCCTACAACTCGCTCCCTCCCTTGCTTCCTTCAAGGCACGTCTCAAGACTCTACTCTTTTGACCGCTCCTTTGGTCACCTTCCTGACCCCATCCTCCCTGCCCTCCACCCCTCCTGATCCCAACCTACAGCTCGGGTCCAAAGTCCTGAATGTCCAGCACCTTGGGACATCCTCCTGATATGAAAAGTGCAGAGTATATGTAAATTTACATTTCCATAGTGCCATTCACATCGGGAGAATGTGAATGCCGCTTTATACAAGGCGCTAGACAGACAGTAATTTCAACTCAAATTCTTACGATCCCCCGATCAGGAGCAGTGGAGGGCAGGGAGGGTGGGGGTTAGGGATCAGGACCACCTAATTTCTCATACCAGCCAGACACCACCAGCCCTCAACTTCAGTACCACAAAGCTCATGTCCACCAAGCTGATGCTTCTCACCCCGTTATCCCTTTCCTCACACACACTACCCATTCCATTCACCTTCAAAACCAATATTATTGTCAAAGCACACTTGACCCCTCCCACCACTCCCGCTATCACCCAGTGGGTTTGAGCTCCTCACTGAGACTCCCATCTGAGCTCACAGTCTAGGTTGACTCTCCCTTGCAATGCTGGGGGAATACGGACTTGTTGGAAATGCCATCCTTAGGATCAGATGGTTCCTTTGGAAATCCCTCCATCTTGCTCTCTCTTCTGTAAACAGTTTCCTCTAGCCACCTCCCCTTTACCACGTCCCAGCTTGGGCACCCACTCAGTCTTTGTAAAGCATCTGAGACATTCTCGATGCAGTGCCAGAGAAGTGAAATTTGTTGTGGTCTTCCACCTCCCCCCTTCCACACTGCAACCCCGCCCCCAGTCACAGCCCCCCAAGACTTTGCTCACCACAAAGCCCCCTGCCTCCACAGCTCATCCTCAACAGCCTCCCCCCACACCCAATGCCAGAGCTGCAGTTGTGATAATGAGTTCTAATCCTCTTGCCAACTGTTGATGACTTACCTGTGCTGCAAAGTCGATCAGCACCACCGGCTCCAGCTGTTTCCCCAGATCGTTTTTCAAGTAACTATTTAAATCTCCTTCAGAGGAAAAAGACATTCCATCAGTGTGCTATGTTAGGTGGTGGGGCGGAAAGTGGGGCTGAGGGTGGGAATGGGAGTGGGGCTGAGAGTGGGGGCTGGGGTGGTTCTGATGGGCATTACCTTTCACCATGAACTCGCTGATGATGAGCATAGGCTTGGAGGTGGTGACCATCCCAAGGAAGCTCACCAGCCGCTCGTGCTGCAGACAACTCCTCACCTCAGCCTCTCTGCGGAAATCATCCCCCGAGCTCATCTGCGGGCTCCTCATTTGCACAAACACCTTGCGTTCAACTTTGTTAATATCTAGAGAGCACACGATTATAATAATCCTTGTATTTGATAGAGCGCTTTTCATGTCTTCTAGATGTTTCAAAGTGCGTCACAGAATATACTGCAAAATGAATTGACTGTATACTTGTGGGCAAAACTTGGCAGCCAATTGAGCACAGCAGTGTCCCACAATCAGTCGTGGATTGAAATTATGACTTTGTTTTTTGAGGGATTATTATTAGAGTAAGGAAACTTGCCCAAAGTTTCACTCTGACCTGCCTGCATTTGAATATAGGTCTCACGCTTGTAAGGCGAGCGCTCTAACCACTGAGCTACAGGACTCTACGATTCATAGAATCATAGAATCATAGAATCATAGAATTTTACGGCACAAAAGGAGGCCATTCGGCCCATCTAGTCTGTGCCGGCTCTTTGAAAAGAGCGATTCAATCCCACTGCCCTGCCCGCTCCCCATAGCCTAATAGACCCGTTCTCCCTAAATAAAGATCTAATTCCCTTTTAAAAGTTGTTATCGAATCAGTCTCCACCACCTTTTCAGGCAATGCATTCCAGATTCGAACAACTCGCTGAGTGAAAAAAATTCTCCTCAGCTCCCCTCTACTTCGCCTTGAAACTATTTTAAATCTGTGACCACGAGTCACAGATTCACCCACGAGTGGAAATAGTTTTTCTCTATTTGCCCTGTCGAAACCCCTCATGATCTTATAAACCTCTATTAGGTCTCCCCTCAATCTTCTCTGCTCCAGAGAGAATAACCCTAGCCTATCCTCATAGCTGAAGTCCCTCAATCCTGGCACCATCCTAGTAAATCTTTGTTGTACCCTTTCCAATGCCTTCACATCCTTTCTGTAGTGTGGTGACCAGAATTGAACACAGTATTCCAGCTGAGGCCTCACCAAAGTCCTATAGAGGTTAGTCAGCACTTCCTGACTTTTGTACTCTATACCCCTATTTATAAAGCCTAGTATCCCATATGCCTTCTTAACAGCCTTGTCTACCTGTCCTGCCACCTTCAACGAGTCACTAACACAAATCCCCAGGTCTCTCTGTTCCTTTACACCGTTTAAAATTGTACTATCTAGCCTATATTGCCTCCCTTCATTTCTTCTCCCAAAATGCATCACCTCACACTTCTCTGCATTAAACTTCATCTGCCATGTGTCTGCCCACTTTACCAATTTGTCTATATCCTCTTGCAGATGGCTACTATCCTCCTCACTGTTTACTATTCTCCCTAACTTAGTGTCATCTGCAAACTTGGAAACTGTACTCCGTACACCCAAGTCCAGATCATTGATGTAGATTACAAACAGCAATGGTCCCAAAACTGATCCCTGTGGCACACCACTGCTCACTTCCCTCCAATCTGAAAAACAGCCGCTCACTACAACTCTCTGCTTTCTGTCTCGCAGCCAGTTGTGGATCCACGCTGCCACTGTCCCTTTTACGCCATGGGCCTTTAATTTCATAATAAGTCTCTCATGTGGCACTTTGTCAAATGCCTTTTGAAAGTCCATGTAAACTACATCAACTGCGCTACCATTATCCACCCATTCCGTTACCTCATCAAAAAATTCTATCAGATTTGTAAGGCAAGATTTGCCTTTAACAAATCCATGTTGACTGTCCTTTATTAGCCTATATCTTTCTAAGTGAAGATCTACCTTGTCCCTGATTATGGACTCAAGAAGTTTGCCCACTACCGACGTTAGACTGACTGGTCTGTAGTTACCAGGCTTGTCCTTCTGTCCCTTTTTGTACAAGGGAGTAACATTAGCTATCCTCCAGTCCTCTGGCACGACCCCTGTGTCCAAGGAAGATTGAAAGATCGTGGCCAGAGTCCCTGCTATTTGCTCCCGTGCCTCACTTAGTAACCTAGGGTGCATCCCATCCGGACCAGGTGACTTATCCACCTTGAGCGACGTCAACCTTTTTAGAACTTCCTCTCTGGTTATAATTATTCTATCCATTTCTCCTACCCTCTCCTGTAATACCATGGCATTGGCTGTATCCTTTTCTTTTGTGAAGACAGAGGCGAAGTACTCATTCAGTACATCAGCCATGCCCTCTGCCTCCACAATGAGATTTCCTCCTAGGTCCCTAATTGGCCCCACCCTCTCCTTGACCAACCTTTAACTCTTAATATGTTGGTAAAAAACCTTAGGGTTCCCCTTAATCTTACTCGCTAATTGTTTTTCATGCAGTCTCTTTGCCCCTCTAACTTCCTTTTTTAGTTCTATCCTACACTTCCTATATTCTGCTTTGTTCCCTTCTGAATTTTGAGCCTGACACTTATCATAAGCCTCTTTTTTTTGTTTTATTTTGGCCCCGATTTCCTTAGTCATCCAGGGAGGTTTGGATGCCTTACATTTCACCTTTGTGGGGATGCTTTTGACCTGTGCCTGAACTATCTCCTCTTTGAACGCTGCCCACTGCTCGTTAGTTGTCTTACCTGCCAATTTTTCTTTCCAATCCACCTTGGCTAGGTCCCACCTCAACTCATTGAAATTAGCCCTTTTCCAGTTGAGTGTCCTCACCTGTGATCGTTCCTTATCCCTTTCCATAATTATTCTGAATCTAACGATATTGTGGTCACTATTCCCCAGATGCTCACCTACAGAAACCTGTTGAACTTGCCCTACCTCATTTCCCAAAACTAGATCCAGCAATGCTTCTTTCCTCGTTGGACTGGAAACATACTGATCAAGAAAGTTGTCCTGCACACACTTCAGGAATTCTTCTCCCTCCTTGCCCTTTACTCTACTATTCTGCCAGTCTATGTTGGGATAGTTGATAGATAATCATTGTGTGGTACCTAGAACAATGGCAGGTCCATGGAGCCTCAGCACCCAGTTGTCAGCAGGACACTTGGTCCTGGGCTTTGATAAGCAATGGGAGACTGAGGTCCATTTTACTGAGGAGGAAACACCAGGGAGGCTCCTCCCTTGGTAACAGCTAATTTAATCAGATGGGATTAGGTTAATGGATTTGGGTCAATGTGGAATCCTGCAGCTCAGCATTCGCCTTGCAAGCAAGAAGACCTGGGTTCGATTCTTAAACTGGGTGAAGGAATGGGCAAGTTTCCTTACTCCACACGCCTCTGTTTACCTAGTAGTAAGTAGGATCCTGGTTTTCAGTCGATTCACAGATCGCTTTTCAGCGGGGTAATAATTTGGTCGCTGAGTCCACGACTGTTTGTGGGCGCTGCTGTGTGCAATTGGCTGTTGTGTTTCACCCACAAAATGTACAGTTAATTTACTTCACCATAGATTCTATGAAGCGCTTTGAGACATTTCAAAGACTTGATAACAACCACAACCTGTCAAAACAACAATAAAATTACATTTGTAGTGCGTCTTTCAAGTCCAAAGAATGTCCCAAGGCGCTGAGCAGTCAGGGGTCAGAACCCGAGCATGGTGGTGGACAGGGTTGTGATGAGGGAGGGCAGAGAGGTAGGGTGGTAGCTGAAGGCACGAATGAAGAGGTCTTGAGACTGGTCTTGAAGGAGACAAGGGAGGGAGTGAAGAGATTGTGGGATGGAGTTCCAAAGCATGGGGACAGAAAAGCTGAAAACCCAGCCACCAATGGTAGGGCAGATCGGGAAGGAGACATGGAGCAGGCTGGAGCCCACTGAATGGAGGGAGTGGATAGGTTGATAGGGAGTCAGCAGGTCAGATAGGTAGGAAGGGGTAAGGCTGAGGAGGGCCTTGAAAGTGAGGATGAGGATCTTGAATTTGGTCCTCTGAGAGATGGGAGCCAATGGACAGCCAGGCAGGATGGGGGTGATTAGGTCATGGAGCCTACATGGGAGAGAACATGAGTTGCAAAGTTTGGGATATTATTATTATATTCTGCAGCTTGTGGAGGGAAGAGTTGGGGAGGCCAACAAGGAGGGAGTTGCATAGTTGAGCTTTAATGACAAACGTGTGTGTAAGAGTTCAGCAGCCTGAGGAGTGAGGCAGTAGCAGAGACGGGCAAGGTTGCGGAGGTGCTAATCATGGTTAATCCTCCCCCACCGCTTCTCCTCCCTCCTCAACCTTCAAGGCTCTGTCCTTGATTGGTTCCGGTCATACCTCTCACACCGCCTTCACTTTGTCTCCTCCAATGACTTTTCCTCCAGCCTTCACAGAGTCTCATGCGGTGTCCCCCAGGGCTCTGTCCTTGGCCCCCTGCTCTTCACCCTCTACATGCTCCCTCTCGGTGACATCATCCGCAGATTTGGGGTAAATTCCACATGTATGCGGATGACACCCAACTCTACCTTTCCGCTTCCACCCTCGACTCCAGGATTACTGGCGTTCTGACTGCATGTCTGTCCGACATTTGAGTCCTGGATGAGGGACAACTTCCTCCAACTAAACATCAACAAGACGGAGGCCCTCCTCATTAGCTTGCATCAGCACCTCCGCACCTCAGGTGCTGACAACATCAGCATTCAAACTGCACTCTCCACCTCTCGAAGCCAGTCAGGAATCTGAGCGGGGTTGTTCAACCCCGAACTGTCCTTCCTCCCCCAAATCCGTGCCATGACCGGTACAGCCTTCCACAACCTCCGCAACATTGCCAGACACCACCACTACCTCACCCCACATGCTGCTAAAACACTCATACATGCCTTCATCATATCTAGGCTTGTCTATGGAAACTCTCCTCATCGGCCTTCCCAGCTCCTCCCTTCACAAGGTGCAGGTTATTCAGAACTCTGCAGCTCATTTACTCTCCCGCACCAGGCTCCGCGACCACATCACTCCCACCCTCGCCTGTCTCCACTGGCTCCCCATCCCCCAAAGGGTCAAATTCAAAATCCTCGTCCTCACTTTCAAGGCCATTCACGGCCTTGCCCCCACCTATCTCTCCGACCTGCTGTCTCCCTATCAGCCTGCCCATCCCCTCCGTTCAGTGGGCTCTGACTTACTCCACGTCCCCCACCCAAACCATCCTACCATCAGTGGCCGAGCTTTCAGCCTCTCTGCCTCCACACTCCGGAACTCCATCCTACAATCCCTTCGCCTCGCTTCCTCGCAGGGTCTTAAGGCGGGATTTGAACGAGGCTAGGGAGCAGGTGAGTCAGAGGGATTGCGGGATGGAATTCCAAAGTTAGGGGCAGAATGGCTAAAGCCTCGTCCGCTGATGGTGGGGCGGGTGGATCGGGGGACATGGAGCCCGCTGAGCAGAGGGAACGGGAATGGGTAGGTTGGTAGGGGGTTAGGAGGTTGCAGAGGTAGGATGGGGCGAGGCCATGAAGGGCTTCAAAAGTGAGGATCAGGATCTTGAATTGAATCCTGGATGATGGGGAGCCAATGGAGTTGGGCGAGAATGGGGGATGGGGTCATGAAGTTTGGAGCGGTAGAGGATATGGGCTGCAGAGTTCTGGATGATCAGCAGCCTATGGAGGGAGGAACTGGGAAGGCAGGAAAGCAGTCCTGTAGCTCAGTGTTTAGAGTACTTGTCTTATAAGCGTGAGACATGTGTTCAAATCCAGGCAGGTCAGGGCGAATCCTTGGGCAAGTTTCCTTACTCCACATGTCTAATAATCCCTCCAAAAAAACAAACAATAAAGAAATTGGTAATTTCAATCCACAACTCTTTGTGGGACACTGCTGCGCGTAATTGGCTGCCGCGTTTCACCCACAAGTATACAGTCAATTAACTTTACAGTGTATTCTGTGAAGCGCTTTGAGACGTCTAGAAAATGTGAAAAGCGCTATATCAAATTCAAGGTGTTTATTAGTATTATTATAGTCAAGCCTGGATGTGATGAAGGGATGGGTGAGGGTGCTATATCAAATGATAGGATAATTATTATTATTCATGTGATGAGGTTTGCCACTGTATCCAGGGTCTGACCCCAATATTCACTCTGAGCTTTAGTGCTTTGGGATGTCCTCCCGTTGTGAAAGGAGCTATACAAATGTAATTTTGCTACTGTTGTTGTTCTGTCACTCCATCTGAGTTTATTGGATGAAACCAGGGATGAGGGGGTTTGGGCAGATGTCTACCACATTAGTTGGAAGAATAGCAGGGAGTGTCTCCTGCTCAATATCACCCAGACTCACCCACCAACAGGACCTGAACCAATCTTGGGATCATTCCTTACCCATCCAGGCTTCCCCCACACTCCCCGCTGCCAGCCTCAGAGCCTCCCTCGCAATCTCAGAGCCACGGGCCTGCGAACAAGATCCCCGTTGCCTCCTGATGGAGGAGTTGGACAGCCTCTGGCACAGATCAGCTGTGTTCTCTAAACGGTTGCATTCCAATCAAGCAAATTGGATCATAATTAGTCTTGTTTGATAAAGTTCCCTCTTACACAATTATACTTAGCACAGAGTCGTGTGCACGCTATGCACTGAGTTCAAGATACAATACTTACACTCGTTTTCAACTTCCTTCATGCCCTGGCATCTCCCTCCCACCCCCTCCTGATTAACCCCCAAACTCACTACCTGCTCCTCTGCTTGACTGCAGGTCCCTCACCCACGCCCCCTCACCACACCGTTTCACACGGTGACCACACTTTCAGCCCCCAAACTCTGAAACACTATTCTTCTGCCTTGCTATCCTTTCCTATTTTCAGGTCGCGCCTGAATACCTTCCTCTTTGACCACATAGTTACCTCCCACCATCCCCAGCTTGGTGTTGTGCTCCACCACTGTTAAGCGCTCTGGAACGCCAGCTATCCAGTGTGAGGGGTGCTGTGTAAATGCACATTGTTGTTGCCAGCCAACACAGCATTTCCTGTGGAGACTTACAGTGACAGCCCTCCCTATCCCCTTATTCACTGAGTGTCAGCAATACTCAATCTGGAGGAGCAGCAGAGGCGGTGTGCATTGGACAGAGTGTTATCAATGGCTTCGCTCAGATGCCTGTGCACACACACACTCCCACCACACCGCCCCCGGCCCACCTTCCCAAGATCAGTCTCTTAACCAGACCCAGAAACTGGAGCTGACCGCGGTAATACTTGACCATCTCCTGTAAGGTGATGAACTTGACGCGGGAGTTGCAGTAGTAGCCACTGGGGCTGGTCTCTATCTTGTAGTGAAGCACCCTGCTTCCCAGCTGGGGATCCCAGTGCCGCACTGACAGAGTGTAGCTGCCTGATTAACACACACATCAAATGCAAGGATTGGTATTATTGTTGTTAAACCAAGCCTACCTGGCTCAGGAACAGAGTTGTGTGTGTTCTGTTTGTGTGTGTGGTGTGTGTGTGTGAATGTGTGTGGTGTGAGTGTGGCATGTGTGGTATATGTGTGTCTGCGTTGTGTGTGTGAGGTGTGTGCTTGGTGTGTGCCAACTTCCTCCACCGCCTGTCCTCCACCATCCACCTCAGTGGGACCGCACTCGCCTGATTTGAGTCCTACCTCACAAACTGCCAGCAGTACATCTCCACAAACGATTTTTCCTCCTGCTCTCACCTGGTTGCCTGCGGATCCATCCTTGGCCCCCTTCTCTTCCTAATCTAACTGCTCCCTCTTGGGGATGTCATCTGGAGACACGAGGTACACTTCCACATGTATGCGGATGGCATATAAATCTATTTTTCCACCTCACTTTGCGACCCTCAGTCCTCTGATTTTCTGTCAGCCTGCCTGTCAAACATCAAGGGCTGGATGAGCGCAAATTTCCTTCAGCTAAATGTTGACAAGATGGAAGCCATACTCTGGCTCTCGTCAACGTCTTCAATCATATGGTTCCCACCTCCCCAACCTGCCCCTAAAACTCTCTGAACCCATATGCAACTTAGGCGTCAAGTTCGACCCCCAATTATCCGTCCTCTCCCACATCTGGTCCCTCACCAGCTCCGCCTTCTTCCGCATCGCCCATCTCCGCCATCTCACCCCAAAAGCCGTCGAAACCCTGGTCCATACCTCTCGGCTGGACTATTTAAATGCCCTCCTCACTGGTCTCCCCTCCGCTACCATTCATAAAATCCAGCTGATACAAAATTCCGCCGCCTATATTCTCACCCCAACCAAACTCCGCTCCCCGATTACCCCAGTCCTTGCCAGACTGCACTGTCTCCCTGTCTCAGAGAGGATCGATTTCAAGATCCTCACGCTTGTATTTAAATCCCTCCACTCCTCTGCACACCCCAACCTCTCTGACCTCTCTCCTCACAACCGCACCCGTTGCCTTCGCTTCACCGAGTCTGGCCTCCTCCTTGTCCCCGAATCCTTTGCTCCACCATCGGCAGCCGTGCCTTCAGCCACTACGCCCTGAGGCTCTGGGACTCCCTTCGTCTTGCCCCCTCATTTGATGTAACACTTTTCATATCTTCTAGACATCTTAAAGTGCTTCACAGAATATACTGTAAGTGTACTATATATATAGATGTAATATCAACACAGCAGTCAGTTGCGCACTGCAGTGTTGCACAAACAGTTGTGGGTTGAAATTATCAATTTATTATTGTCTTCTCTTTGGTTAGGCCTCAGCTGGAGTACTGTGTCCAATTCTGGTCACCACACTTTAGGAAGGATATTAAGGCATTGGAAAGGGTGCAGAGGAGATTTACCAGGATGGTACCAGGAATGAGGGACTTCAGCTACGAGGAAAGGCTAGATAGGCTAGGCTTATTCTCTCTAGAACAAAGAAGATTGAGAGGAGACCTGATAGAGGTTTATAAGATTATGAGTGGATTCGACAGGGTGAATAGGGAAAGACTGTTTCCAATGGTGGGCGAATCAGTGACTCGTGGTCACAGATTTAAAATAGTTTCAAAACAAAGCAGAGGGGAGCTGAGGAGAAATGTTTTCACTCAGCGGGTTGTTCGAATCTGGAATGCATTGCCTGAAAAGGTGGTGGAGGCAGATTCCATAACAGCTTTTAAAAGGGAACTAGATCTTTATTTAGGAAGAGCCGGTCTATTAGGTTATGGGGAGAAAGCTGGGCAGTGGGATAGAGTTGCTCTGTTCAAAGAGCTGGCACAGACTAGATGGGCCGAATGACCTCCTTTTGTGCCGTATAATTCTCTGATTCTCCTGAGAAATTATTAACAGGTAGTAGAGTAAGGAAACTTGCCCAAGGTTTTGCCCTGACTTGATAGTAAACAAACCCAGGTTTCTTGCTTTTAAGGCGAGTGGTCTAACGACTGAGCTACAGGATTCCACATAAGGATTGTGTGTAGTGTATGTATTGTGTGTGGTGTATGTATTGTATATGTATTGTGTGTGTGGTGTATGTATTATCCGCGTCCACCCTCGACTCCAGGACTACTGGCGTTCTGACTGCTTGTCTGTCCAACATTGAGTCCTGGACGAGGGCAAATTTCTTACAACTCAATGTCAACAAGACAGAGGCCCACCTGATTGGCTCATGTCAGCGCCTCCGCACCTCAGCGCCTGAGGTGCGGAGGCGCTGACAACATCAGCGTTCAAGGCTGCTCTCTCCACCTCTCGAAGCCAATCAGGAATCTGGGCGTCTTGTTCGACCCCGAGCTATCCTTCCTCCCACACATCTGCTCCATGACCGGCACAGCCTTCCACCACCTCCGCAATATTGCCAGACTCGGCCACTACCTCACCCCCCCATGCCGCCGAAACTCTCATCCACCCCTTTATCACTTCCAGGCTCAACTACGGGAACTCTCTCCTTGTCAGCCTTCCCAGCTCCTCCCTTCACAGGCTGAAGATCATTCAAAATTCTGCAGCTTGTGTTTTCTCCCGTATCAGGCTTCGCAACCACATCACTCCCACCCATCTCCACTGGCTCCCCATCCGCCAGACGATCGAATTCAAGATCGTCGTCTTCACTTTCAAGGCCATTCACGGCCTTGCCCCTGCCTATCTCTCTGGTCTACTGTCTCCCTATCAGCCTGCCCGCCCCCTCTATTCAGCAGACTCAGGCCTGCTCCACGTCCACCGCCGTAACCGCCCAACCATCGGCGGCTGGGCTCTCAGCCTCTCTGCTCCCACACTGTGGAACTCTATCCCGCAGCCCCTCCACCTCGCTTCCTCCCTTTCCTCCTTCAAGGCCGGTCTCCAGACCTTCCTCTTCGACTGTGTCTTCGACTGTGCCTTCTGCTCCCCCACTAACTCTTCCCCCTCTCCTTCCCCCTACCCCAACCCTCCCATCCTCCCCCGCTCGGGTCCCAACCTGACTGTTCAGCGCTTTGGGATGTCCTTCCGACGTGAAAGGCGCTATATAAATGTAATCTTGTTGTTGTTGTTGTGTGCATGGTGTGTGTGGTCCAGACAAACACTGACTTGGTCTGGAGATGCTCTCTCTGATCAGGAAGGTTCCAACTTTATACTCCGGCTGCAGGATCATCTCCTCTGCCTCTTGCCAATCAATCCCTGTGAAGAACCACCTGTGAGAGACAGGCCAGAGAGAAGATGTGACTGAGTGACAGGATAACTATATACAGAATATTATACTGTATATAGAATACTCCCCCCACATGGAGTGTCAGGCTCTGGAATATTTATTAAAGCAAAAACTATGGAACAGATAATAACAATAATCCTTAACATAAGAAGTAGGAGCAGCAGTAGGCCATTCAGCCTCGAGCTGGCCCCGCCATTTAATAAGATCATGGCTGATCTTCTATCCTACTTGCATTCACCCACCCTAAACCCATATCCCTTAATCCCTTTATCTTTTAAAAAACTGTCAATTTCAATCTTGAATATGTTCAATGACTGAGCATTTGTCTTCCAGTTCTGACGAAGGGTCATGGACCCGAAACATTCACTCACTTTCCTTTCTCCATAGATGCTGCCTGACCTGCTGAGTGTTCTCAGCTCTCTCTGTTTATGTTTCAGATTTCCAGCATCTGCAATATTTTGTGTTTTGGCACTTTCTTGCCCACTCACCTGGGCTATCTATATCCCTTTGCATTCTCCTTGTGTCATCCTCACAGCTTACTTTCCCACCTAGCTTTGTATAATCTGCAAATTTAGATAAATTCAGCTCTATTTTCTCATCTAAGTCATTGATGTAGATTGTAAACAGTTGAGGCCCAAGCACTGCTCTTGGGACATCTTCCTGACATGAAAGACGCTGTACAATTATAATTTTGTTGTTGTCGTTGATCCTTGCATCACTCCACTAATCATATCCTGCCAATCTGAGAAGGACCCATTTATCCCTACTCTGTTTTCTGTCTGTTAAACACTCTTCAATGCAAGCTAATATATTATTAGATACATTAGATACAGTGCCTTTTCACGTCTTCGAGACATCTCACAGAACATACAGTAAAGTGTAGTAACTGTATTTTGTGGATAAAACATAGCAGCCAATTGCGCACAGCAGTGTCCCACAAACAGTCGTGGATTGAGTGACCAATTTATTATTTTTAAATGCTTTAACCACATTTGTTTGAATGTGGGTTTAAATGAGGGTAAAACGTATGCACTGACTGAGCTCCCAGGCCTGTCTGTTCCCGGGGGAAGCACATTTTCTCAATAAATAACTAGAGAAAGTGACAGTGTTGGTGGGCTGTGAGCGCAGGAACCTACTCCTCCTCCTCCAGTGGTTTGGTGTCTGAAGTCCAATCACTGGTGGTTTGTTGTCTGGAGCCGAGTTGTTGGTGCTTTGGTATCTGAAGTCGAGCCGCTGGTGGTTTGGTATCTGAAGTTGAGTCGCTGGTGGATGGGTCAGAAGCAGAATTGTTGGTGCATTGTCCTTCAGATCTGAAACATCCAACATCTTGTCAGCCTTGAACTACGAGTTTTGAACTTTGGCTAATTTGCCAGGAGACAGGGGGTGGACAACGCCCTCTTGTGGCTGAGCTAGCTGGGTTGCAACTGAGAACCCAATCTTTAGAACCAGGACTTTGGATTCCTGCCAGAAGGTGTCAGCAATTCTCACCTGGGCAAAGAGCAGCAGGTATTCAGGAATCAATTAATTATCTGATAAACAGCAAGTGGTGAACCCTGAACCAACCAGTGACCTGATGGTCGGGTTCTCAGCTCTTGGATCGTGAATATATCACTGCAGATAGTGATGCAGCTGTGTGTCTGTCACTCTGGCTTCACTCGCCTTGTCAGACTTTCTATATTTATTTAATAATTATAATAATAATCTTGGCATTTGATGTAGTGCCATACTATTGCTTTGAGAAATCTCAAATGCTTCACAGAATGCACTGAAAAGTGAATTGACTGTTTATTTTGTAGGAGAAAATGGCAGCCAATGACACAGTGGGTCATGGATTGAGTGACCACATTATTCTTTGTTTAAAAAATCTTTAAACACACGCACTAACTGAGCTCCCAGGCCTGTCTGTTCCCAGGGGAAGCACATTTTGACAATAAATAACTAGAGAAAGTTGGTGGGCTGTGAGCGCAGCAACCTACTCCTCCTCCAGTGGTTTGGTGTCTGAAGTCGAGTCACTGGTGGTTTGGTTGGAAGCAGGATTGTTGGTATATTGTTCTTCAGATCTGAAATATGGAAAACCGGTGTTTATTCAGGGGAAAGGAATTGTTCAAAAGCCATCACACATTGAGAACCAGACAATCACACTGGTAATGACTTTAACCAAAGCAAATCCAGCCAGATTGAGCAACGGTAACAAACTGATTGGTTCCTATTTGGGAAGTAAGGTTTCCGGACACTGTCCCACT
Source organism: Hydrolagus colliei (assembly GCA_035084275.1). Classification (NCBI taxonomy): domain Eukaryota; kingdom Metazoa; phylum Chordata; class Chondrichthyes; order Chimaeriformes; family Chimaeridae; genus Hydrolagus; species Hydrolagus colliei. Next base: position 13,625,399 of record CM068759.1, read on the forward strand.
CAGATGGAGTCCAGTAGCTCAGTGATTAGAGCACTTACCTTGCAAGCAACGGGTCCTGGGTTCGATTCCTGGGCAGGGTGAAACATTGGGTAAGTTTCCTTGCTTCACACACTTTTATTTACCTAGCAGTAAGTAGGAACCCAGTTGTTAATCGATTGACGGATCACTTTTTCAGGGAAAATAATCCCTTAATAAAATACTATTTGGTCACTCAATCCAGGACACTGTGTCACTCAGCCATGTACAACAGGTGAGCTGGGGAAGGCCTGATTCGGTAATAAAGACTAACACCTTACCCCTTGTCCTCCCCAACTGGTGCCATCTCCTCATTCTCCTCCTCATCATCCAGGACCTTCACATAGTTACTGGGGATCAGACCTGCTGTTTCTGTTCTTAGAGACATGGCGTACCACCAGCCTTCATTTCTGCAATCACACACACACACACATGCTTTGTTTCTGAGGCTGTTAGCAACGTCACCAGCTTTTATCAGGACATTTACTTCCATAGTGACGTTTGCTCCAGCGCCTTGAGACATCCTCCCGACGTGAAAGGTATTCTATACAAGTGTAATTTTGTTGTTGTTGCTCATAGGGCAGCGGTTACAACACCGTCTGAAATCATTCCTGGTTTTCATCAACACAGCAGATCTGAAGCTCAGGGTGGTCTGGGCTCAATGCCAGGGCTTCAGTCTCTCATAGTTCCATCCATGTCACTCACCAACGTCATAGACAAACATGATGTCTTGACCCAAGGGAAGGGGAAAGGATTGCAAGTGATGTGTAGAAAAGGAGACAGCATTGGAACTCACACTTTGTTCAACACATGGATTATCTCTCCCTTCTCAAAAGCCAACTCATCCTCTTCTTGTGTTCTGAAGTTGTACATTGCAATGGCAATCATTGCTGTGGTTTCTGCAGCAAACAGGTTTATCAGAGAGTGAACATGGTTTGTAATGTACGGTACTGAGCAAACAGTGCCATTCCTTAGTCACCAAATCCCCACAGTAACAACAACAACAAGCACCACTCACAGCATCTTCCATAGAAACATCTCAAAGCACTTCACACAGAATGGGATTCATGAGAAACAAAGGGAATGTTGTTAATGGAGGTAAATGTGGCAGCTAATCTCTGGCAGTGCAAGAAGTACAACTGATGAATTTTTGGAGTGAATTTGTAGGAGGGAATATAAATCAGATTTCTTTTAAATTGCAGTGGGCGGGAGGTGGGGGAGGAGCAGAGGGATCCCTTCCTGTATGAAACACAAGGCAGATAGGAGCTAACTTAGTGACTTTAACTGAAAATAAGATAATAACCTAGAAATAAACAGTAAATGATATTTAACAATTTAATATAGATTGCTGACATGGAGACAAAACAAATGAAATTAGGGTCAGTTTTTCACCCAAAGGGTAGTGGTTATCTGGAACTTGCTCCCCCAACTCCAGGTAATTGAAATTGAGGTACAGATCTGCCATGACCTAATAGAATGTTGGTACAGGCTCAAGGGGCTGAATGTTCTCCTCCTGCTCCTATACTTCTATAAGGCAGGCAAGTAAACTACCACAAACACTGAAAATGAAGAGGAAACTCTTGTAAAAAAAAGTACCATGGTAATGGTGGTAATACTATGGTTATGGTGGTAGTAACATGGTACTACCATCATAACCATGGTACTTTTTTACAAGGGAATTTAAAGTGACTTTTCGGAGGGGATTGGGTGGGAATGTTCAGGAGCAGAATTTGTAAGTGGTGGGTGAGTGTGTGTGTGTGAGGGAGGGTGAGTGTGTGTTGGCACTGGGGTGTGTGAGGGAGGGTGAGTGTGTGTGAGGGAGGGTGAGTGTGTGTGTGTGAGGGAGGAAGGGGGAGTGTATGGTAAGCTGAGACTGTGTGTGGCACTTACCACCTGTACATGTGGATAGTCCGCGCTCCGCCATTAGGTCACTTTCATTTCACTGAAAACAGAGAGTTAGTAATCAGGTTGGAGCTGCCGTCGAGAAATTCATTGATTCCGTTTGAGGTACAGTATACTACACAGGGACGGCTTGTCTTTACCTCACCCCCATCCCCTCCCCGCAACTCTCCAGTCTCTTGTCCACTCTCCATTGCTGGGCAATCAGCAGCCTATTGATACCTGTCCTCACCTGATCACCAGGTACAGCCATGGAGTGAGCCCCAATTTTATTTGGGGGATTTCATAGATTCATAGAATTTTACGGCACAAAAGGAGGCCATTCGGCCCATCTAGTCTGTGCCGGCTCTTTGAAAAGAGCGATTCAATCCCACTGCCCTGCCCGCTCCCCATAGCCTAATAGACCTGTTCTCCCTAAATAAAGATCTAATTCCCTTTTAAAAGTTGTTATCGAATCAGCCTCCACCACCTTTTCAGGCAATGCATTCCAGATTCGAACAACTCGCTGAGTGAAAACATTTCTCCTCAGCTCCCCTCTACTTCGCCTTGAAACTATTTTAAATCTGTGACCACGAGTCACAGATTCACCCACGAGTGGAAATAGTTTTTCTCTATTTGCCCTGTCGAAACCCCTCATGATCTTATAAACCTCTATTAGGTCTCCCCTCAATCCTCTCTGCTCCAGAGAGAATAACCCTAGCCTATCTAGCCTCTCCTCATAGCTGAAGTCCCTCAATCCTGGCACCATCCTAGTAAATCTTCGCTGCACCATTTCTTGGACAGGATACCATATTTCAGAAAGTTGCTTCTCTTTTTGAATAGTGCCACAAGATCTTTAACATCCACCTGAACAGGCAGACGACACAACCTCATCTTAACATCTCACATGTCCATTCAATTCTATTTCCCCCATTTTTTATCCGCTCCTATAATCCCTTGTCTTGCCTTTTTCATCCAGGCTCCACTGGCTCCCTCTCACACTGACTAAACTCTAGCCCATCACCCCAGCCCTCGCCAGGCTCCACTGGCTCCCCATCGCCAAATGGATCAATTTGAAGATCCTCTTATTCATTTTCCAATTCCCTCCCTGCTCTGGCACCTCTAACCTGCTTACTACCTAACCCACTACCCATTTCCTCCGCTCAACTGGCTCCAGCCGCCTGCATGTTCCTCGTGCCCTCCATTCCACCATCGCACCATTTTCATGTCTCGCCTGACAACCTTCCTCTTTTAAATAATGATCTGTGCATTTGATATAGCGCCGCCTTTCACCTCTTTTTGGACCATGCCTATGCTCACCTCCTCCCTCCCCCAGCTCAGCACTGTCAAACACTCTGGGGCACTGCCCTGCATGATGGGCCAGATATATTGGCGCTGGCTACCCAGCAATGGAGAGTGGAGACAGTGGAATTGCGAGGAGAAGTAAATAATACAGTTAATTAGCTAACTCACACTTCATCACCAGCAACATTTCTTTGGGGAATTCAGTCCTTTCACTTTCACATGGAATGGAAGCCAGGCTCCATCATCTAACTCACTACATTCAATCAGCAGAACACAAACATCACAGGCAGTGTAAACTCACCAGCACAGACCAGTGTGTCTGGAAGTTATGTCCTCGTGCTGCAGGATCCCCACCGCCCTGGGTTCAGGAAGCCCAGCTCAGCACCTCTGTGTCTGATTGCGGCACCACACACCACAGCGCAGAGCAGACAAGTAAATGGATCTTATCAGCGGATGGAGAATACAAAGTACAACCTCACCTGAAGCTGGCGGAAGCTGGAAGAATAGGGCTGGGTTCAGACACTTCCTGATGTAGGAAGGCATTCCAGCCTTCTGTTGTACAAAAGTGGCTGGGTGACACAGCAGTAAATAGTGACTTGCATTGGGAGCACAGGTCATACAGGACAACTAGTGCCAGGTATGGGAATCAGAAACATCTTATTGTGTAAAGTATTATTTGTGTTCAAATAGAATTGATCCTCATGGTGTTGGAAATGAGACAGTGAAAGGGGAATTATCCTCACTCTGAGCCATTTCACTGGTTTGATGTCTTGGTCAGTAATTGGTCACCCAATAATAACAAGTAATATGATCACTCAATCCACAACTGTTTGTGAGACACTGCTTTGCACAATTTGCTGCTGCATTTCACCACAAAATACAGTCACTTCACAATATATTCTCCGAAGCGCTTTGAGATGTCTCAAAGACGATAAGATACTGCATCAAATGCAAGTATTATTATTGTACATTGTCATACTTTAAGCAGTTATTTTCCTGATTCTAACAGGAGTTCCTGATCTCAGCCAGGCCAGCTCAGTGCCCAGGCTGTGGGGTGCCATGTAACAGCTTTCAGGTTGTGAGTGTGATCTCTTGAGGTTAAGAGCACAGGTTCAGTCAGCTGGTCCTCACTCCTGGCAATGTGTTCTGTCCCTGGGGCCTATCTAAATGACTGCCTGACAAGCTCATTGCCCAATGTTCCTCTATCCACATTATAAGCAGACACTAAGCCAGCCCCTGTATCAAGTAGGTTCAGTTCACTGGTCTGGCTGTGAAGGCTGAGTTGGTAACATCTGGGTTTGGCCTGGAGTCAGTGAGACCCTCCCTCGAGGAGAAAGAAGAGCAGAGGCCAAGCGGCAAAGCTACTAGACCCAAAAGCTGAGAAGGTTTGTCAAAAGGGGAGATTTCCAACCTGGTTTTAATAACAAATGGTTTTCAAAAACATAAATCACACGTTTAAAACATATAGTGCTACACAGAACGTAACTAATATGAAGATCCACGCCAGTGAATCACAACAGTTCACAACATTCTCTGCTTGTCAATCACACAGCGAGGGCGAGAGCAGCTCAGGCCCAGGCTGTCACACTACCCCAGTGACCATCCTTCAGCGTCCACAGCTGCCCTGGCAGGCGGGAGGGTAGACAGACAGGCGGGCAGACAGGCAGCGGGTGGACAGACAGGCAGGTGGGCAGGAGGGTGGGCAGACAGGCAGCGCCGATAGCCGCTGTATGTCTGTCACTAGAAGCTGAATGGCAGGTTCAGTCAGCTGTCCCTCTGTTTGGATCCCACTGCACAGGGGGTCAGGCTGGGTTTGCGTTGAGGAAATCTGCCAGGAAATCTGGCAGTGATTTCCTGTTGCTGTTTGAGGAGCCGCCGCTGCTGCCTGGAGCCGTGTTGGTTACTCTCTCGCAGCAGGTTTATTCAGTTCGAGTTTTGGCTCAGTGAGTGCGGAGTGTTGTCAGGCGTCCCGGGGTTGTGGGTGAGGGGGGTACAGTGGGCTCTATACCCTCCGGCGCTTGGCCCCGCTGGGGCTGGACGGGTTGCTGTTCGCACTGAGCAGGTTGGCGGTGGCTCGGTTCCTCTTCCGCTTGTCAATCACTTCTTTGGCCCCAGGCTCCCCGCAGCCCGAACCTTTCTCCTTGGCCACCGGCTTTTCCAATGGCTTTGTATTACCTGGGGAGACAAAAGCTTAAAAAGATCAATGTCTGCAGACACACAGAGCAGTCGACAGAGCTGGGGACTGCTCTCGGGCACATGTCACTTAGACCCGGGTTCAAGCCCGGTCAGGAAAGAGACGAAAATCTATTAATTAATACAATGAGTCAGAATGCAGCTAGTCAGTGACCAGAGGCAGGAATCTCACCATGGAGGCCATGGAATAAAGTAGGTCTCCTTGGTGTTTGTGTATGTGTGTGAGACGGGGTGGTCTGGTATGTGTGACCTGGGGCCTGGTGTGTAGGTGGGGAGATGGTGTGGGGGGGGAGGGGTGGGGGGTTGCCCCGGGCTTTGGGGTTGAGTTGAGGGAACTTTACTCTCAATCTGTCCTGTGTGTAGCTGTGCCACCGGGGTCTGCAGTTACTCCACTAAAAATCAGAAGGAAAGTTTGGATCAGATCATTCCCACAAACAGGGAACTGTCCACAGGCACCAGATCACAGAGAGTTCCCCTCCATCCAACCATGAATATTCCTGTCTGTTAGACGCTAGCTAACGTTTGCAGTCGGTTGGTCGGTCGGTGACGGTGCACAGGATGATACATACCCTCCTCCAGGGGAGGCTGCTCAGACGTCTCTTCTTTCTGTTCTTCCTTGGGTTCCTCTTCGGCTCCTGTTTTCCCTGTGACACAACAGAGCCCGACCGTGAGCAGGACAGGACCAGTCAGTCAAACCTCCACACACATCTGCCTCAACACAACTAACCTGCCTCCCCTCACCCCCCCGCCTGCCTCCCTCCAACCGCCGCCTGCCAACCCCCCCCCCCCCGCCTGCCTCCCCCACCGCCTGTCTCCCTCCCACCCGCCTACCTCCCTCCACCCCCCGCCTACCTCCCTCTACCCCCCCGCCTGCCTCCCCCCCGCCTGTCTTCCCCACTCCTGCCTGCCTCCCCCCATCCCGCCTGCCTCCCCCCCCACCCGCCTACCTCCCTCCACCCTCCTGCCTGCCTCCCCCTCCCCGCCTACCTCCCCCTCCCCGCCTACCTCCCCCCCTCCCGCCTGCCTCCCCCCACCCGCCTGTCTTCCCCCCCTCCCCCCAGATGCCTGCCTCCCCCACCTCCCGCCTGCTTTCCCCCCCCGCCTGCCTTCCCCCCCTCTTGCCTGCCTCCCCCCAACTCCTGCCTGCCTGCCCCACCGTCTGCCTCCCCCCTTCCCGCCTGCCTCCCCACCCCCTGCCTGCCACCCACCCCCCGCCTGCCTCCCCCTTCTCCCGCCTGCCTCCCCCACTCCCGCCTGCCTACTCCCCCTCCCGCCTGCCTCTCCCCCTCCTGCCAACTCAACTATCTCCTCCCCCACTCACCGGTCTCTTCCTATTCGCCTTGTTTTCCCCCCCTCCCCACACTCACCTATCACTTCCCCACTCCCCCCTCCCCCACTCGCCTCTTGCACCCACATCACGTCAGTGCTAGAGCAATGTGTGACCACATTGCTAACACTCAGGAAACTACGTTGGTGGAGCCTGCCCTCAGGAAGGCCGTGTCCCATGGCATATCACAGTCTCCTTACCTTCTTTCACCTCGTGGATAATGTCCTCGGGAAGAACAAAATTGCGCTCACCATTCGGGAAGGGCAGAATTTCAGACTCGTGCTGGGGAAAGACAAAAAGCATCTGGTTTAAAATAACCTCTACAATAACAACAACAAATTGCATTTGTATAGCACCTTTCACCTCAGAAGGTTGTCCCAAGGCGCTGGACAGTCAGGGATTCGCCAAGGATGGCTTTGAAAATTAAGGATGAGGCTCCTGAACTGTATCCTGTGGGTGATGGGAAGCCAGGGGTGATAGGGTCACGGAGCCTAGTGTGGGAGAAGACATGGGCTGCAGAATTCCTGATGTTCTGCAGTCTGTGGAGGGAGGAGTCAGGGAGCCCAACAACAAGGCAGTTTTTGTAGTCGAGCCTCGATGTAATAAGTGCGTTTATTGGTGGCCTGCAGTGAGAGACCGTGGTGGAGCTGAGCAATGTTGAGGTTCGGAAAGGAGGAGCAGGTCATGGTGTGGATGTGGACAGTTCAGGGTCAAACTGCACTCCATGGTTCCATGTTGGCTCCATGAGGTGTAGAATGTATCCATAGGGTGATGCTGTTTACCCAAAATACAAGCAACCACGCTCCTACATTGTTCCATAAATTCCTGTTTAGTTTTCAGATTATGCCCCTTGCTCTGGATTCTGCAATGGGTTGTCCCCTGACTAACTTGTCAATTTCCTTTATTGTTTTGCATACATCAAGAAGATCACTCTTTATCTCTCCACACTGGGTACCGAAACCAAGTTTAATTTAGTTTCTCGCTGTACACATCTAAACCATGATTTCCAGAGAATCACCCTAGTGATTCGTCATCGTACTTACTCCAAGGCCAGTATCTACACATGGTACTCACAACTCAAACCACTGCTTCAAATGGGCTGTGTCATCAGAAAACATGGAAACAGCCCTCCCTCTCTATCCCCACTTCCAGATGATTTATATATAAAGTACAGTATAAAGCTAGGGCCCCTGTACTAAACACTGTGGTTCACACGTCACACAGAACCCCCTTTAGGGTTTCATTAATGGAATGGGCTAAATAGCTTTTTTGCTGTTAACTTTCTAAATATCTAACCTACTCAATTTATGTACCTGGCCCCCACCAGGACACGCTGGAAGGCTTCTGCACCAGCTACTCACCAGGGCTTGCATGTCATACATGACGTTCAGATGTTCCCACACTATTTTAGAGGAGACCTGGCGCCCAATGTTCTGACTGAATTTGTCTCGGATGCAGATCATGTGGAAATGGCGGTTAACTCCTGTCAGCAGAAACAACAGATAGTCCTGTAACTCAATGGTTAGTGCTCACAGTCACTACACTTTACAGTGTGGTGCTGGGACATCCCAAAGACGCGATAAAACGCTACGTCAAATGCAACGATTATTATTATTGTAACTAAAATGTTTCTGGAACTACACCAAGGACGTGATCATCAGCCTACTGTTCTGGGGGGTGTCAAGGTGTCTAAGGGGGTAGTATGGGGGGGGGGGGGGGTGTGTGGTATGGGGGGTCGGGGTATCTGGAGGGGTGGTGTCTGAGGGGGAGTATTGCGGGAGGGGGCTGTCGGGATGGATGGTGTCTGAGGAGGGTGCCGGGGAGGGGGGGCGGAGGGGGGAGGGGGACGGTGGTACCTGAGGGGGGTTATCAGAGGGGGTGTCTAAGGCGGGTATGGGGGGGTCTGAGGACAGAGGTCATACTCTTCGTCTCTCGTCAACGTCTCCACACGGCTCTCACCTCCTCCACCTTCCCGGTCTCCCCCTGAAACTCTCCGAACCTGTGCACAACCTTGGTCAGATTTGACCCCCAACTGTCCTTCCTCCCCCACATCCGGTCCCTCACCAGCACTGTCTTCTTCCACCTCCGATGGATCTCCTGTCTCCGGCAATACCTCACCCCAAAAGCCGCTGAAACCCTGGTCCAGGCCTTTGTCACTTCTCGGCTAGACTATTGCAATGCCCTCCTCGCCGGTCTCCCCTCCACTACAATCCACAAAATCTAACTCATACAGAAATCAGCCGCCCGCATTCTCACCCTCACCAAACTTCGCTCCCCCATTACCCAGTCCTTGCCAGACTCACTGGCTCCCTGTCCCAGGGATACTCACCCTTGTTTGCAAATCCCTCCACTCCTCTGCACTCCTCCTCAAACCAGCTCCCGCTGCCTTCGCTCCTCTGGGTCTGGCCTCCTCCGTGTCCCCGAATCCTCCGCTCCACCCTCGGCGGCCGGGCCTTCAGCCACTACCCCCCGAGGCTCTGGAATTCCCTTCCTCACTCCCTTCACCTCCTCGCCCCCTCTTTTCTCAGTTTCAGGTCCCAGCTGAAAACCTTTCTGTTTGACCGCGCTCACCTCTCTCCCCCTGCCCCTGGCTCGGGCCCGGGATCCGCTATTGTGAAGCGTTTGAGACGCCGCCCGGCCTGGAGGGCGCGATATATATCCAAGTTGTTGTTGTTGTATGGGGGTCTGAGGGGGGTTATGGGGGGGGTCTGAGGGGGGTTATGGGGGGGGTCTGAGGGGGGTTATGGGGGGGGTCTGAGGGGGGTTATGGGGGGGGTCTGAGGGGGGTTATGGGGGGGGTCTGAGGGGGGTTATGGAGGGGGTCTGAGGGGGGTTATGGGGGGTCTGAGGGGGTGTGCACAGAGGGGATGGTTGATGCTGTAGTGACGGGTCACGGTGACTGACTGACTGACTGACCAGTGACGCTCGGTGACCAGACACGTCGGGGGTCGCGGTGACCGACCTCTGACCCCAGTCTCCAGAATATTCTGATTGATCGCAGTGTTTTGGACCAGTTTTACTCCAGGCTCCGGGTCCCCGGGTTCGTTGCTGTTAATCCCCTCCCTGGGGCCGCACTCACCCACAGGCTTGTGCCCCAACATGGCGTGGAACAGGCAGACCTCCACCTCGGGGCTCCACGACACCACCTCCTCCTCCCGCTCCTTCTCCACCACGAGGGCCTGACCCTCGGCCATAGCCAGCGCTTCACCCGCCGCCCAACTACTCTAGGCCCAGGCTTCGGGCCTGCACCAACTCCCGCGCCACTGCCAGGAATCCCAGCATCCCCCGCGCCACTGCCAGGAATCCCAGCATCCATCGCAGCCCTGCCACGAAGCCCAGCATTCCCCGCGCCACTGCCAGGAATCCCAATATGCCCCGCGCCACTGCCAGGAATCCCAGGATCCCGTAACCCTGCCTCCCATCTGACACCGCGGCTCATAACGTCTGGAGTCGCCTCAAAGCGCTTCTCAGACTATACTGTAGGATGTAGTCACTGTATAAATTCTGCTGCAAAATAACATCTCAGGATATAGTTTGTCAGGCCCTGTCAGGAGGGTCAGCGAGACGGACTTTGGTGTTTTGCTGAGCAAAGTCTTAGGTTCTTAACTCTTGATAAAAGCTGATTTCTCTGCTCCTCAAATGACCAGTTGTGTGTGTCTCTGTCTCTGGGTGTCTCTGTGTCTCTCTGGGTGTCTCTGGGTCTCTGGGTCTCTGTGTGTCTCTGGGTGTCTCTGGGTCTCTGGGTGTCTGTGTGTGTCTCTGGGTGTCTGTGTGTCTCTGGGTGTCTGTGTGTCTCTGGGTGTCTCTGTGTGTCTCTGGGTGTCTGTGTGTGTCTCTGGGTGTCTCTGTGTGTCTCTGGGTGTCTCTGTGTGTCTCTGGGTGTCTCTGTGTGTCTCTGGGTGTCTGTGGGTGTCTCTGTGTCTGTGTGTGTCTCTGGGTGTCTGTGGGTGTCTCTGTGTGTCTCTGGGTGTCTGTGGGTGTCTCTGGGTGTCTCTGGGTGTCTCTGTGTGTCTCTGGGTGTCTGTGGGTGTCTCTGGGTGTCTCTGTGTGTCTCTGGGTGTCTCTGGGTGTCTCTGTGTGTCTCTGGGTGTCTGTGGGTGTCTCTGTGTGTCTCTGGGTGTCTGTGAGTGTCTCTGTGTGTCTGGAGTTCACCACTGACATTAGACATCTCTAGTTGTGCTGTGGCCTCGGGGCTGGAACCGTCTGCGGTTCTCTGCCTGAACCTCCAGGGCTCCAGCCACCGCAGGGGGGAGGGGGGGGGGGAGGGGGTAATGAGGGGGGGGGGGACTCATCTCCTCAAACAGTCACCTTGTTTGTGTTCGGTTCCTCTCAGGCTGTTGTAACATTGCTTTTCAAACACTTTTGGAATGACCTTTTCAAAAGCTGTTGTGGATTGTGACCTCTGACCCGTAGGTCAGCTGGAGGTCGTGTGAGAGGCTGTGTGTGTGGGAGCCCGGCCTAGCAGCAGCGTTCCAGCCTGAAGCAGCTGCGCACAGTAACCTGATGCTGTCAAGGAAACCCTATCGTACAACGGAACCTGGCACCCAGAGCACTCGCGGCCCACACTTTTATAGATTCATAGATTCATAGAATTCTACGGCACAAAAGGAGGCCATTCGGCCCATCTAGTCTGTGCCGGCTCTTTGAAAAGAGCGATTCAATCCCACTGCCCTGCCCGCTCCCCATAGCCTAATAGACCTGTTCTCCCTAAATAAAGATCTAATTCCCTTTTAAAAGTTGTTATCGAATCAGCCTCCACCACCTTTTCAGGCAATGCATTCCAGATTCGAACAACTCGCTGAGTGAAAACATTTCTCCTCAGCTCCCCTCTACTTCGCTTTGAAACTATTTTAAATCTGTGACCACGAGTCACAGATTCACCCACGAGTGGAAATAGTTTTTCTCTATTTGCCCTGTCGAAACCCCTCATGATCTTATAAACCTCTATTAGGTCTCCCCTCAATCTTCTCTGCTCCAGAGAGAATAACCTCTGGAGGTTATTCTCTCTGGAGGGGAGCTGTAGAGGGGAGCTGAGGAGAATTTCTTTCACTCAGCGAGTTGTTCGAATCTGGAATGCATTGCCTGAAAAGGTGGTGGAGGCTGATTCGATAACAACTTTTAAAAGGGAATTAGATCTTTATTTAGGGAGAACGGGTCTGTTAGGCTATGGGGAGCGGGCAGGGCAGTGGGATTGAATCGCTCTTTTCAAAGAGCCGGCACAGACTAGATGGGCCGAATGGCCTCCTTTTGTGCCGTAAAATTCTATGATTCTATGATTCTATGATTCTAACCCTAGCCTATCTAGCCTCTCCTCATAGCTGAAGTCCCTCAATCCTGGCACCATCCTAGTAAATCTTCGTTGTACCCTTTCCAATGTCTTCACATCCTTTCTGTAGTGTGGTGACCAGAATTGAACACAGTATTCCAGCTGAGGCCTCACCAAAGTCCTATAGAGGTTAGTCAGCACTTCCTGACTTTTGTACTCTATACCCCTATTTATAAAGCCTAGTATCCCATATGCCTTCTTAACAGCCTTGTCTACCTGTCCTGCCACCTTCAACGAGTCACTAACACAAATCCCCAGGTCTCTCTGTTCCTTCACACCATTTAAAATTGTACTATCTAGCCTATATTGCCTCCCTTCATTTCTTCTCCCAAAATGCATCACCTCACACTTCTCTGCATTAAACTTCATCTGCCATGTGTCTGCCCACTTTACCAATTTGTCTATATCCTCTTGCAGATGGCTACTATCCTCCTCACTATTTACTATTCTCCCTAACTTAGTGTCATCTGCAAACTTGGAAACTGTACTCCGTACACCCAAGTCCAGATCATTGATGTAGATTACAAACAGCAATGGTCCCAAAACTGATCCCTGTGGCACACCACTGCTCACTTCCCTCCAATCTGAAAAACAGCCGCTCACTACAACTCTCTGCTTTCTGTCTCGCAGCCAGTTGTGGATCCACGCTGCCACTGTCCCTTTTACGCCATGGGCCTTTAATTTCATAATAAGTCTCTCATGTGGCACTTTGTCAAATGCCTTTTGAAAGTCCATGTAAACTACATCAACTGCGCTACCATTATCCACCCATTCCGTTACTCATCAAAAAATTCTATCAGATTTGCCTTTAACAAATCCATGTTGACTGTCCTTTATTAGCCTATATCTTTCTAAGTGAAGATCTACCTTGTCCCTGATTATGGACTCTAGAAGTTTGCCCACTACCGACGTTAGACTGACTGGTCTGTAGTTACCAGGCTTGTCCTTCTGCCCCTTTTTATACAAGGGAGTAACATTAGCTATCCTCCAGTCCTCTGGCACGACCCCTGTGTCCAAGGAAGATTGAAAGATCGTGGCCAGAGTCCCTGCTATTTGCTCCCGTGCCTCACTTAGTAACCTAGGGTGCATCCCATCCGGACCAGGTGACTTATCCACCTTGAGCGACGTCAACCTTTTTAGAACTTCCTCTGGTTATAATTATTCTATCCATTTCTCCTACCCTCTCCTCTAATACCATGGCATTGGCTGTATCCTTTTCTTTTGTGAAGACAGAGGCGAAGTACTCATTCAGTACATCAGCCATGCACTCTGCCTCCACAATGAGATTTCCTCCTAGGTCCCTAATTGGCCCCACCCTATCCTTGACCAACCTTTTACTCTTAATATGTTGGTAAAAAACCTTAGGGTTCCCCTTAATCTTACTCGCTAATTGTTTTTCATGCAGTCTCTTTGCCCCTCTAACTTCCTTTTTTAGTTCTATCCTACACTTCCTATATTCTGCTTTGTTCCCTTCTGAATTTTGAGCCTGACACTTATCATAAGCCTCTTTTTTTTGTTTTATTTTGGCCCCGATTTCCTTAGTCATCCAGGGAGGTTTGGATGCCTTACATTTCACCTTTGTGGGGATGCTTTTGACCTGTGCCTGAACTACCTCCTCTTTGAACGCTGCCCACTGCTCGTTTGTTGTCTTACCTGCCAATTTTTCTTTCCAATCCACCTTGGCTAGGTCCCACCTCAACTCATTGAAATTAGCCCTTTTCCAGTTGAGTGTCTCACCTGTGATCGTTCCTTATCCCTTTCCATAATTATTCTGAATCTAACGATATTGTGGTCACTATTCCCCAGATGCTCACCTACAGAAACCTGTTGAACTTGCCCTACCTCATTTTCCAAAACTAGATCCAGCAATGCTTCTTTCCTCGTTGGACTGGAAACATACTGATCAAGAAAGTTTTCCTGCACACACTTCAGGAATTCTTCTCCCTCCTTGCCCTTTACTCTACTATTCTGCCAGTCTATGTTGGGATAGTTGAAGTCACCCATTATCACTACTCTATTAGCTCTGCATTTCTCCGTGATACGCTTGCAGATCTGCTTGTCTATCTCCTCCCCACTATTTGGTGGTCTATAGTATACCCCTAACAGTGTAACTGCACCTTTTTTATTCCTCATTTCTAACCAGATAGATTCGGTTTTTAGTCCTTCCACCTCGTTCCTTTCTAAGGCAGTCCCACTTACACACTTGTCCCACTTACAATCCTGAAAAATAAATTCATTCCCGGCAATGTGTCCCGACAACCGCAACCCCCTGGCAGTTTAAACAGCAAACCTTACATTGATCTGATTAGCGAAGGAACATTCTAATGATAATAATCCTTGAATTTAATTCAGGATAGTACACTACAGGACTTCACATTCCCAAATCAAACATAAATTATTTTTCCAAGTCTTCTTGATGTCTAGGCACCTGTTAAAACCAGAAAAAAATTCAGATAATCTTTGAAACATCTCATCTGAATCATCAACAAATATTTGAAACGGAAAAATATTCTGATAAGGGGCACGTGCAGCCGAATGGGCAACTAACTGTCCCAGAGATCCAGGGGAGGGGAGGGGGGCACAGGGATTGCATTGCGATGTTGAGCTGAGGTCCTCTGCTCCATACGGGTGTTAAAGGTACTAATATAACTTGTAAAACAGAACAACAACAAAATTATACTTTTATAGCGACATTCACATCAGGAGCACGTCCCAAGGCCCTGGACAGTTATTGTTTCAGACCCGAGCTGGGTACTGATACGGAAAGGGTGGAGGTGGTTTGAAATGATTGATGGGACCATCAAAGAGGAGGGTCTTGAGGCAGGACTTGAAGGAGGCGTCTAGGCGGAAGGACTGCTGGATGCAGTTCCAGAGGTTGGAGGCAGAGCGGCTAAAGGCTCACACACCAACAGTGAGGCGGGCGGGTCGGGGGACGTGGAGCAGGCTGGGGCGTGTTGAGCAGAGGGGGTGGGCCGGTCGGTAGGGGTTAGAAAATCGCAGATGTAGGGTGGGTTGAGGCCATGGAGGGCGTGGAATGTGAGGACCAAGATCTTGAATTGGATCCTCTGGATGATGGGGAGCCAATGGAGTTGGGCGATTATGGGGGAGATGGGGTCACGAAGTTTGGAGCGGTAGAGGACACGGGCCACAGAGTTCTGGATTATCTGCAGCCTGTGGAGAGAGGAATTGGGAAGGCCGGCAAACAGGGTGTTTGCGTAGTCAAGCCAAAATGTAATGAAGGCATGAATGAGGGATTCAGCGGCCCTGGGGTTAAGTTAATGGTGGAGTCGGGCGATATTGTGAAGGCAGAGTGAGTCATTGCTTGCATATGGGGGAGGAAAGACAGTTGAGGATCGAACCTAGGTTCCTGACTGGTTTGGTGAGTTCGAGTGAGCAACCATGGAGGTGCTCACTCGAGCACAATGAGTGAGCACCTCCATGGTTGAGGAGGTGAGCCAACAACAACAACTTTGATTTATATAGCACCCTCCACGCCGGATGGCGTCTCAGAGGGCCTCTGTCTTGTTGACATTCAACTGTAGAAAGTTGGCTCTCATCCAGGACTTAATGTTTGACTGACAGTCTATCAGGCAGCAGTGGTCCTGGAGTCGAGGGTAGATGCAGAGAGATAGAGTTGGGTGTCATCCACATACATGTGGAAGTTAACCCCATATCTGGATGATGTCACCAAGGGGGAGCATATAGATGTTAAAAAGTAGTGGGGCCAAGGACAGAGCCCTGGGGGACTCCACAAGCGACAGTGTGGGGGCCACAGGCGGGGGCTGGAAGAGAAGCTGTTGATGGCAAGAAAGTGGAGATGGTAAGAAAGGTAGGAGTCGATCCAGGTGAGGGCAGATCCATGGAGATTGAGGAGGGAGGAAAGGCAGTGTAGGAGGATGGAGTGGTCATCAGTGCTGAAGGCAGCAGAGAAGTCGAAGAGGACATGGAGGCAGCGAGAGCCCTGATCGCAGATGTTTAGAATGTCATTAAAGACTTTGACCAGGGCTGTCTCCGTACTATGGGCAGCACGGAAGCCAGATTGCAGGGGTTCAAGGAGGGAATGGCGAAAGAGAAAGGAGCAAAGCTAAGAAGCAACGATTCATTCCAGAGCCTTAGAGAGGAATGTGAGGTTGGAGATGGGACGATACCTGGAGAGTAGGGATAGGCCCAGTGAAGGATTTTTCAGGATAGAGGTAGATTTTAGATGGGTGGGAACAGTGCTGGTGGATAGGGAGAGGATGATGATGTCAGTTGGGAGGGAGGCTAGGAGGTGGAGCTGGGACATGAGGAGAGAGGTGGGGATGGTGTCAAGGCAGCAGGTAGTGGGTTTCATTTTCAGGATGAGAGCAGAGAGGGCGCGGGAGATAAAGGGTCAAAGGTGTGTAGTGGGAGGTGGGTAGATCCTGGGGGAGAGGTAATGGGGAGGTAGTGGAGGATGGGGAAGAGGTGGCTGAATGGATCTAAAACTATTTTTGATTTGAGGAAGTCCAGCATCTCCTCGTAGTTGGAGTTGGAGGCTAGGATGGGTGAGGAGTGGGAGGGTAGATGGTGGAGGTGGTTTGTGATGGAGAAAAGGAGCCTGGGATTGTCCTTGGCCTCCAAGATTAATTTGGAGTAATAGGAGGACTTGATGTAGGGTCGGGCGAAGCAGTGGGCCTTAGTGTGATCCAGCCAAATTTGCTGATGGTCTGTTAGGTTTGATTTGGTCCAGGCGCATTCGGCAGCTTGCCCTTGTGCCTTAAAAGTTTGGAGGTGGCTGGTGTACCTGGGGGATTTACGGAAGAAGAGACGGTTCGGGAGGTGAGGGGACAAGGGAGTCAAGGATGGAGGAGAGGGATTTGTGGAGAAAAGATAGAGGATGGTAGGTCAGTTAGTGAGGACCAGAGGGGTAGGAGTTCAAATAACTCAAGGGCAGCAGAGGGGGAGAGGTGGGAGATTTGTGTCCACGTGCGATAGGTGATGGTAGAGGTTTGTGTAGAGGGAAGGGGTATGGAGGTGTTAAGGGAGATGAAGTGGTGATCCGAGATGGCTTTGTCTCTGATGGTGATGTCTGAAGCGGTGAGGCCTCGGATCAGCAGGTCGAGCAGGTGGCCATGGATGTGGGTAGCGGAGTGAATGTGGAGGGAGACATTAAGTGAGGTGAGCA
>CM068759.1:13642788-13714617 GCA_035084275.1 Hydrolagus colliei
TGATGGTATTCCATAGGGTGGGAGCGGAGAAACTGAAGGCCCGGCCTCCGATGGTGGGGCGGTTCGGGCGGGGGGCTTGGAGCAGGCCAAGTCCTGCTGAACGGAGGGTCCGGGTGGGCGTGTAGGGGGAGAGTAGATCGGTTAGGTAGGATGGGGCAAGGCCGTGTAAGGCCTTGTAGGTGAGGACGAGGATCTTAAACTCGATCCTCTGGGGGATGGGGAGCCAGTGGAGACGGGCGAGGGTGGGGGTTATGTGGTCGCGGAGGCGGGTGCGGGATAGTACCACCGGGCTGCAGAGTTTTGGATGATCTGCAGCCTGTGAATGGAGGAACTGGGGAGGCCGACGAGGAGAGAGTTTCCGTAGTCCAGCCTTGAGGTGATGTACACGTGCACGAGTGTTTCGGCAGCGTGGGGGGGGGGGGGGGGGGGGGGGAGGTAGTTGCGGAGCCTGACAATGTTGCGCAGGTGGCAGTAAGCGGTGCCGGTCAAGGCGCGGATGTGGGGGAGGAAGGAGAGTTTATGGTCGAATGTGATGCCGAGGTTCCTGACTGGCTTTGTGAGGTGGAGAGTACAGCCTTGGATGTTGAGGCTGGCAGCGCCCGATGTGTGGAGGCGCTGGCTTGAGCCAATCAGGAGGGCCTCGGTCTTGTTCACGTTCAATTGGAGGAAGTTGTCCCTCGTCCAGGACTCAATGTCGGACAGACATGCTGTCAGAACATCGATGGTCTGGGGGTTGAGGGATGAGGCAGAAAGGTACAGCTGGGTGTCGTCCGCATACATGTGGAAATTTACCCCATGTTTGCGGATGACATCGCCCAGAGGGAGCGTGTAAACGGTGAAAAGGAGGGGGGCCGAGGACACAGCCCTGGGGGACGCCGTAAGAAACTGTGCGGGGGTTTGAGGAGAAACCGTTAGAAGATACAAAGTGTAGGCGGTGGGTCAGGTAGGAATGGAACCAGTCAAGGACTGTGCCTTGAAGGTTGAGGTGGGAGGAAAGACGTTGGAGGAGGATGGTGTGATCGACTGTGTCGAACGCAGCAGACAGGTCAAGGAGGACGAGGAGGCAGAGGGAGCCCTGGTCACAGGCGGTTGGGATGTCATCAGTGACCTTGACCAGGGCAGTTTCCGTGCTGTGAGCAGGGCGGAAACCTGATTGGAGGAGTTCAAGGAGCGAGTGAATTGAGAGGAAAGAGCGGAGCTGGGAGGCAACCACTCTTTCAAGGACCTTGGATAAAAACGGGAGGTTGGAGATGGGTCGGTAGCTTGATGGCTGCGACGCATCAAGGGAGGGTTTTTTCAGGAAAGGAGTGATGGTGGCTGTTTTAAGGGAGGTAGGGACGGTGCCTGAGGAGAGGGAAAGGTTAATGGTGTCAGAAATGAGCGGGGCCAAAAGGTGGAGCTGGGTGTGGAGGAGTGGGGTGGGGATGGGGTCCAATGAGCATGTGGTTGGTTTCATGGAAGTGATTATTTTTGTGATTAAAGACGGGGGTAGTGGGGTTGAAAGTATGAAAGGGGGGGTGGGTGGGGGGTTGAAATAACGGATGGAGGGGCGGAGGTGGAGGAGTGGTGGGGGAGGAAACCGCAGAGCGGATTCTTTCTATTTTGGACTCGAGGAAGTCTAACATTTCCTCGCAACGAACGTTTGAGGAAAGGATCTGCGAAGCGAGACGGGGGGGGCGGAGGTGCTGGTTGGTGGTGGCGAAGAGTAGGCGGTGGTTGTCCTTCGCTTCCAGGATTATCCTGGAGCAGAAGGCTGATTTGGCGGTGGCTAATGCAGAGCGGTAAAATTTGATGCGGTCCAGCCAGATTTGCCGGTGGACTGTGAGGCCAGATTTGAGCCAGGTGCGTTCAGCTGCTCTCACTTGGCTTTTGAGCGAGCGGAGGTGTGTTGTGTACCACGGTGATGATCGGGAGTGGGAGACGGTTTTGGAGGTGAGGGGGGCCAGGGTGTCGAGGGTAGTGGAGAGGGTGTTATGGAGGGCGGTGGAGGCGGAGGATGGGTCGGTACAGGAAGAGTGCCACAGGGGGAGGAGGTCGGAGGTTTCGAGGGCAGAGGTGAAGGTTTGAGGCGGAATCTTCTTCCGGAGCCGGTAGAAGATGGTGGTGGGTTTGGAGGTGGAGGGGGGAGGGATAGAGGTGTTGAAAGAAATGAAAAAATTGTCTGAAATGGCCTTGTCGGTGATGGTGACGCCAGAGACGTTGAGGCCTCGGGTGATCACCAGATCAAGCGGATGGCCGTGGGTGTGGGTGGCAGTGTGAACGTGAAGGGAAAAATTGAAGGACGAAAGCAAAGAGGAGAATTCAGAAGAAATGGGGCATACATAAGCAACAACAACAAAATTACATTTATAGAGCGCCTTTTACGTTGGGAGGACAGGCACACACAAACACATACCTATAGATGCACACGCACATGGCACACATGGACAACAACTACAAATTACATTAGTGTAGCAACTTTCATGTCATGGGGACGTCCCAAGGCATCCCAGACACACACATACACACACCGCACAGACAAACACCAACACACACCCACACACACAAACACCTACACACACACACAAACACAGACACGCACACACAAATACACACAGTCAGTGCACACACTCACCAGGACAGACTGTCCTGCAGGACACTGTAATATGGGAATTTGGTGATGAGGCAGATTCCGTAGGGAATGAAGAAGTGAGTGGCGTTTGGGAGGGATTTGGGTGATTCATGGCCACTGTGTCCCTTAGGCTGAGCAGCATCTCTGATCTGCAGAGAGAGAGAAAGCGGCCATTAACTAAACCTGCCCTGGGGGTGGGAGGGGAGGGGGGTGGGGGGGAAGTGGGATTATCACGAGAATATCATTCCCAGGGGAAGGAGACCCGCACTGACAGCACAGCGAGGCAGCCAAGCGCTGACCTGAATCTCTCTGTAAATGTGCACAACCACACACTGCTGCCGGTTCCCCTGGATATCTGTCAGCACCAGGAAGTGAAACATTTCCTCCTTCATCTCCAGCTCCAGTTTAATTCCATCTGAGAGCGAGAGAGTGTGCAAGAGTGAGAAAGAGATAGAGAATGTGTGAGAGTGAAAAAGAGTGTGTGAGAGAGAGTGAAAGATAGACTGTGTGCATGAGTGAGAGAGATCATAGAATTATACAGCGCAGAAGGAGGCCATTCAGCCTATCTAGTCAGCTCTCTCAATAATTAATCCCAATTAATTATTAATTAATAATTAATAAAGAGGCAGTGAGAGAGTGTGTGTGAGAGACGGTGAGAGAGAGAGAGAGAGTGTGAGGGAGGGTGAGAGAGAGGCAATGAGAGAGAGTGTGTAGAGAGAGTGAGAGAGACGCAGAGAGAGAGAGAGAGTGTGAGAGAGAGTGTGTTTGTATGAGACATGCGAGAGCGAAAATGTGAGTGAGTTTTGAAGTGAGTGTGTGAGCGTGAGTGTGAGAGAATGAGTGTGTGAGTGTTAGAGTGAGTTTCTATGAGAGAGAAGATGATAGCAAATGTGTGAGAGAGAGTGAGTGTTAAAGCGGGTGTGTGAGAGTAAGTGTTTGAGAGAGTGACTGTGGGAGCAAGTATGTGAGAGTGAGTTTGACCACGAGAGTGTGAGAGAGAGTGAGTGTGAGAATGAATGTGTGTGAGAGAGAGAGAGCGAGTGTGTACAGAGAAGCTGTGGGGTTGCTCTGGGGGGTCTCGCCCTCACCTGGGAAGCAAAGCTCGGGCAGCCCGCACAGGTCAATATTGGTGGGAATGCTGAGCCGCTCGGTGAAGATCTCAGTGTCGGGAGCTTGCTCTCCCGCCCGGAACGCCGTCAGCTCCTCCGGGTGCCGCCAGGTGATGTGGGAGGTGGGGCGGGGCCGGGTCTGACAGCCCACAAAGGGGGGAGCGTGAATAGACAGGACCTCGGGGGAGACATCCAGGACCCCACTGACATGCTGATCCTAAACAACACAGCGAGAGAGAGAAAGTGTGAGACAGAGTGAGAGAACGGGTGAGAGCGAGAGAGTGTGAGAGAGAATATGTTAGAGTGAGTGAGCGTGTGAGAGAAACAGCATGTGAAAATGAGATGCGAGTGAGTGAGAGTGTCTGTAACGTAGACCAGCCATGTTATAACAACAACAGATTACATATGTAACAAACAACAACAACTACTTGTATTTATATCATGTATACAGTGCACTTTAGGCCCAATAGCATCTCAGAGTGTTTAATATACACAAGGGAGTTTTGTAAGTGGCAAGTAAGGGGAAGGGGGAGGTGACCACAAACACGGTTGAAGAGGAAGGTCTTAATAATAAAAATAATAATAATAATAATCCTTGTATTTGATATCACGCTTTTCCCATCTTATCGATGTCTCAAAGCGCTTCACAGAATATACTGTAAAGTGAATTGACTGTATATTTGTGGGCAAAACGTGGCAGCCAATTGCGCACAGCAGCGTCCCACAAACAGTCATGGGTTGAAATGAACAATATTTATTATTGTGGGTATTATTATTAGGCGTGTGGAGTAAGGAAACTTGCTCAATGTTTTGCCCGGATCTGCCTGGATTCAAACACAGTTCTCATGCTTGTAAGGCAAGTGCTCTAACCACTGAGCTACAGGAGCTCCACTTCAAGTGCAACCTGAAAATGGGGGCAAAGTGGAGGGAGAGAGTTACACATGTTTGGGGTGTAGTGGCTGAGAGTACACAGGGTCTGCATGCGGGGAGGAGACCCCGAGGCGCTGGAGGTAACATAATAATAGTAATAATCCTTGCATTTGATATAGCGCTTTTCACATCTTATCAACGTCCCAAAGCGCTTCACAGAATATACTGTAAAGTGAATTGACTGTGTATATTTATGGGCGAATTGCGGCAGCCAATTGCGCACAGCAGTGTCCCCCACAAACAGTCATGGATTGAAATGACAATTTTATTACTGTGGTTTTTTTTTTGAAGGATTATTATTGGGTGTGTGGAGTAAGGGATCTTGTCCAAGGTTTCGCCCTGACCTTCCTGGATTCGAACACAGGTCTCCCCAGCTTGGTCTCCCCAGCTTGCAAGACAAGTGCTCTAATCACAGGAGCTCCACAGTGTGGATACTATTGACTGACCACTCGCTCGTGTGATGTATCTGTACCTGGATCACCTGCCTGAGGGTCTTTGAGGGCACCCCGGTGATGACACACATCTCCAGCAGCCGCGGGCTCAGGTATCCGGTCTCTGGCTCAGCGCCCACCATCTCAGCAGCCTCCGCCATTGGCCTCCCAGGTCAGCCCAGCCGCTGGGGGGACAACAACGAGAAGATGATATTTGTATAGCGTCTCTCACATCGGGAGCAAGTCCCAAGGTTCTGGATAATCAGTATTTCGAACAGAGCAACAACAACAACAAAATTACATTTATAGAGCACCTTCCACATCGGGAGGGAGCAGAAAACACTCAAACGTACAGCGCTTTCATCTTTCAGCATCACTAGATAGGGCATGGGGGCGCAGGGGGATAGCGGCAGGGGAGTGCTGGGGGGGCACGGGGAGAGAGGGGTGGGGGGTACTGGGGGGCACGGGGGGGTAGGGGCAAGGGGGGTGCTGGGGGGCGTGGGGGCAGGTGGGGTAATGGGTTGGGTCGCGGGGTTCAGGAGCTTAAAATGAAATGGAATTTGAAAACAGCCATGAATTGAGACTGAGTTTAAAAGCCAAGGAAGGTTGTCTCTCTGTCTGGAGTGACTGCCTCCAGCCTGACCCAGGAACCTCAACACACAGAGCAGCCGGGAAGCCTCGGGCTCCACTCCACAATCATCAACAACAGCAACGTTCATCATCATAACACATAGTCTCTACACTTTACACCATGGACACGCCTGGATGTGCTCCCAATGTGAAAGGTGAAGCAGCAAATGGTGAGATTATTATTGTGTGACTGATGGTCAGTCAATTAATCAGTCAGTCAGTCAGTCAATCAATCAGTCAGTCAATCAGTCAGTCAGTCAGTCAATCAATCAGTCAGTCAGTCAATCAGTCAGTCAGTCAGTCAGACAGAGTGATTTACCTGCTGATGGCTGTAGCTGGGACATTGGGCTGTCACTGCTCACACTCAGCACCCAGGCTCCTCCCGGCCTAGCCCGGCCTGGGAATGGAACTCGGCTATCGTTCAAATGTGTCACATGCTCTGTTCCTATTGTGACACTTGCTTACCCACAGACACAGGTCATGTCACTGATCCCTAGAACACGCGCATGCTACCAACACACATAGAACAAACACACCAGTCACACATATACAACAACAACTTGGTTTTATATAGTGCTCTCCACGCCCGATGGCGTCTCAGAGCGCTTCACAATAACGGATCTAAGCCAGGGGGAGGGGAAAAAGGTGACCAAAAGCGCGGTCGAAAAGAAAAGTCTTTAGGCGCGACCTGAAAATAGGAAAGGAGGGGGTGAGGCGAAGGGAGTGAGGAAGAGAGTTCCAGAGCCTTGGGGCATAGTGCTAAGGGCATGGCTGCCAATGGAAGAACGGAGGAATCGGGGGACAAGGAGGTGGCAGACCCAGTAGCGCAAAGCCAATGGGTGCTGTTGTGAGAAGAGAGGTCAGAGAGGTAGGGGGTAAGGTAGAGGAATGGAGGTATTTAAAAACAAGAGTGACTGAAATCGATCCTCTCCGAGCGGAGTTTGGTGCGGTTGAGAATGTGGGCAGCAGAATTTTGAATAACCTGGAATTTATGAATGGTAGCGGAGGGGAGATGGGCGAGGAGGGCATTGGGTGACAAAGGCATGGACTAGTGTTTCGGCAGCTTTTGGAGTGAGATATTGGCGGAGACGGGCGATGTGTCAGAGATGGAAGAAAGCGATGCTGGTGAGGGACCGGATATGGGGGAGGTAGGATAATTGGGGGTCGAACCTGATACACAGTCTGTCTCTAACACCCACTACTGTCATTGACCTAGGAGCTTTCATTTTCTGACATAAACGAGGTGGACACAAAACCTTGACGCATTTTCCTTTCTCCATAGATGCTGCCTGACCTGCTGAGTGTTCCCAGTCATTTCTGTTTTTGTTTCCAAACAGGGGAAAGTTTGCTGAGACAGAACATGATGCTACAGAGAGGTTTTCATTGTTCAGGGACAATGAGGAAAGTGTAACAACAACAACAACAACAACAAAATTACATTTATAGAGCACCTTTCACGTTGGGAGGGCATCCCAAGGCACTGAAAACTGCCTGTGACTGAGCCAACTACAGAGATGAGCCTAATGGGAGGCTTCAGAAGGAGCCTTTCAGTGCTGACACAGTAATAAATATAATACTTGTATTTGAGACACCCCTTGTCACACCTTTGAGATGTCTCAAAGCGCTTCACAGAATATACTGTAAAGTGAATTGATCCAGAAAAGGGATCTGCCAATGGATTAACAACTGGGTTCCTACTTACTGTTGGTAATCAGGCGTGTGGAGAAACAAACCTGAACAACATTTTACCCGCTGGGAATGTAACCCGGGTCCTCTGGCTTGCGAGGTAAGCGCTCTGCCCACTGAGCTACAAGACTCCATAATGTAAAGTGCACACACAGTACTGACCCGCAGGACAATACTGTACCAGGGCAGCAGCCGCTGTGAAACCACAACCAGAGCAGATAGAGATGGCCTTTTGTTGCCTGATCAACGGAGCCAGAGACACTCCCATCAATTATTAAGGCAGGCGGCTGAATAATGCAAAGTCTCTGGTATGACGAGGCTTGTAGTCTAACTGTTACATAACAGTCTCTGAGGTGGAAAGTCCCTGTCAGTGAGTGCCTGGCCAAGAGTGACAAGAGAGAAACAATTGATATTTCCTGAGGTGGACGGCTGGTTTTTAACCCAGGAATTGTCAGCCAGGACCAGCGAGAGCCTCGTGGGGTAGTATAATTTTATGTTGTTGTTGTAGACGGTAAAAGCCATCTACAACAACAACTGTCTACAACAACAACAAAATTACACTACATAGCGCCCCCATGCCAGATGGCGTCTCAGAGCGCTTCACAAAGGTAGAGCCCGAGGACAAGCCAAGGGGAGTGGGAAGGTGACCGTAGGCGCGGTCGAAGAGAAATGTCTTCGATCATAACCTGAAGATGGGAAAGGAGGGGATGAGGTGAAGGGGTTGAGGGAGGGAGTTCCAAACTTTCAGAGAACTGTAGTTGGAGTAGTGGCTGAAAGCACGGCTGCCAATGGTGCAGCGCAGGATTCGGGGACAAGGAGGAGGCCACATACAGTAGAGACAGCGGATACTGCTGTGAGGAGAGAGGAGGTTAGAGAGGCAGGGGTGGAGAGATTTATACACAAGAGTGAGGATCTTGAAGTCAATCCACTCTGCAACAGGGAGCTGGTGGAATTTGATTGGGGTAATCGAGGTATGGAGTTTGGTGCGGGTGAGAATGTGGGCGGCAGAGTTTACCATGAGCTGAATTTTGTGAAGGGAGGAAGAGAGGAGACCAGTGAGGAGTGGTCCAGCTGAGAGGTGACAAATGCATGGACCAGGGTTTTGGCAGCTTTCGGGGCGAGATATTGATAGAGATGGGCGATGTGGTGGAGATGGAAGAAAGCGATGCTGGTGAGGGGCCAGATGTGGGGGAGGAAAGATAGCTGGACGAACTTGATGCCTAAGTTGCGCACGGGTGAGGAGAGTTTTATGGACAGGTCGAGTAGGTTGAGGAAGTCGGAACCGTGAGACAGAAGACATTAATGGGAGTCAAAGGCTTCTGTAGTTGATGGGAGTAGGTAGATGAGGAAGAGAAGGTAGATGAGTAGTTCAATGGTTAGAGCACTCGCCTCACAAGCTTGAGAGCTGCGTTCGAATCCAGGCAGGTCAGAGCGAAACCTTAGGAAAGTTTCTTTACTCCACACGCCTAATAATAATCCCTCCAAAAAACCCCACAATAATAAAAATTGGTCATTTTCAATCCATGACTGTTTGTGGGATGCTGCTGTGTGCAATTGGCTGCCGCATTTTGCACACAAATATACAGTCAACTCACTTTACAGTATATTCAGTGAAGCGCTTTGAGACGTCACGAAAGATGGCGGCGGCGAAGGAGGGTTAGGTGCCGCCGCAACCGCTACCAAAACCGCTACTGAAACTGAGGCCGTAAGTACAGGAGGCAGAGCTGCTCACCGTGTGTCTGCGGGGGGGGCGGCTGGGGCAGGGCCGCATGAACATGGGGAACTCGCTCAACAACAACATCTTGGAGCGGTTTCCCTGCGAGGCCTTTTGCCGGGTCCGGTGCTGCCAGCGGCGGATCATCTGGTCGCTGGAGATCCAGACGGTGGTGGGGCTGCTGCTGCCGGCCGAGCTGGCCAGACACGCCGTGACCCAGGTACCAGGGCCGGCACCAAGTCACCGGGTACACCAGCTGAGGAGCCGGTTGGTTTGGGGGCCTGTCACCACACTGGGCCCTGTTTCCCGCCATTTTAAAGATGGTCCAGGCGGCGGCAAGGACGAGGAGCGGTTACTGGACTATTATTATTGATGTTGCTATTGTTTTTGATTTTGTTGTTGTTGTTTGATCCCCCTGCCCCCTAACCTTTCCCCTCCTTCTTCTTCTTCCTTCCCTCCTTTACTCTCCCCCTTTTCCCCCTTCTCTCCCTTTTCCTGCTGAACCCCCTTTCTCTCCATTTCTCCCTGATTATGCCCGCCACCCACCTTTCCCTCCCTCTCTCCTTTACCCCACTTTCTCCCTCCTCTTTCTCCCTGACTTTACCCCACCCCACCTTTCCCTCCCTCTCCCCCCTTACCCTCTTTTCCCCCTTTCTCCCTTGGCCCCATTTCCGTGACTGTTTGTGGGACACTGCTGTGCGCAATTTGGCTGCCACGTTTTGCCTACAACTATAGTCAATTTTCCTACTTTCCTTCATCCTGCCCCGAACCCTCCCAACCTGCTCTTGTTCCTACCTGACTGTACAGCTCCTTGGGACGTCCTCTCAACGTGAAAGGCACTATATAAATGTAAGTTTTGATTGATTGATTGATTGATTGATTAGATGTGAAAAGCGCTATATGGAATGCAAGGATTATTATTATTTTTATCCTTGTGGAACCCCGCAGGTAACTGGGCGGAAGCGAGAAGAAAAATAATTTGCAGTTACACCTTTGCTCCCTCCCACCCTGGGTGTGCTGGGTGTGCTGGGTGATTGTGCTGCTCTGCAGACCCACCACTAATGGAGGTAAATGGGAAACTGTCAGCGAAACTCGCAGCAACAGCAAACTCTGCACAAGGCCATCACTCCGGGACCTGCTGCTCCACAAACCACAAACTCAGTCTGGCTCCCGGGTTCTCCCTCAAACACACAGTCACTACACTTCACTTTACAGTACAATCCTGTGAAGTGCTTTGAGACATCCTTCCAATGTGAAATGAGAGATTATTATTAATAGAGAATAATGTGTGTCCAGCACCTTGGGACGTACTCCCGATTTGAAAGGCACTACTGTATACAAATATAATTTTGTTGTTCATTTTGTTGTTGTTAACAACATCATAACGAGGTGTGGCCCTGAAGCCTGCCACTAGAGCAATGGTTTCAAGCTCCGAGGTGCAAGGCTCTCACTGCCCTCCTATAAACCTGTAGTCCATTCAACCTCATACACTCGAGTAACTGATCCTGTATGTCTCTGTACCTCTCCGTGTCTCTGCATGGCTCTGTACAGTTCTGGATCTCTCTATATAGTTCTGTACCTCTGGGTGTATCTCTCTATCTCTTTATAGCTGTTTGTATGTCTCTCTATCTTTATGCGCTCTGAGATGCTGCCCGGCGTGGAGGGCGCTTTACAACTGCAAGTTGTTGCTGTTGTATATCTCTGTGACTGTCTGTATCTGTCTCTATCTCTTTGCATCTCTCTGTTCCCAACCTTGGGAATTCTATTCCGCAATCCCTCCATTTCTCCCCCCAACTGGCCTCCTTTAAGTCCCGCCTCAAGACCCTCCTCTTCAACTGTGACATCAGTTACCCCCTTCCTCTCACTTGCCTCCAACCTCACCCAATCCCGACCCCAGCTCGTCCGAAACACTAACTGTCTAGCGCCTTGAGACGTCCTTCCGAAATGAAAGGCAGATAATTTTGTTGTTATTATTATTGTTATTCTATGTTTTCTACCTCTCTGTATGTCTCTGTCCCTCTCTGTATACCTCTCCGTATGTCTCTGTATATCTCTCCGTATGTCTCTGTATATCTCTCCGTATGTCTCTGTATATCTCTCTGTATGTCTGGAGAAGATTAAGTAACGCTGACCACGCCTCACACAACGCGATATAACAGCCAAGTGACTGTCAGGCAATAGGTCACGGGGACTAACCTGCAGGATGCTCCGCTTGAATTGTGTATAATGGGGAGAGATTACCAGCCGGACGCAGGACAGGGCAGGGCTGGCATTGTCAGAGACATTGCAAGCTTCAGGCCTGCCCAGAAAACCGTTAAGTAACCTCCCCTCACTTACCTTGTGTTGGGAGCTGTGCAGCTCACAGCCTGTTGCTGACCAGCATCACAGAACACAATGGTTTACTGGCCACAGAGGCTGAGGGACACTCTGACAACCTGGTCCCAACGAACAGCAGAAAACCAGGAACTCAAACCAGTCAATAAGGAGAGAAACAGTGGCTGGACAGATGCTTACGTCACCACACGCACATCTGCAGAGAGAGAGAAACTATCAGAGCCACAGCCTCCCACTTTCCGTTACTGCGCTCAATTTAGAGTAATGTAGAACAGCACAACCCTCACACTGTCTCTGAATGAGTCAGGAAATGACATTGTGACTGATTGCTGGCTGGTTCCTCAGGCAGGGAGGGTGGGGTAAAGCTTCACTAACAACACTCTCATAAGGGGCCTGCTTTCCCTCACTCTTCTCACAAACTTTTATTGTGTTTCAAGTATATATGTTTAAAGAGAGCTGAGGAGAGAGCAGGGAATGGGGTTAGACTGGGGACCTCCAGTGGGGGGGGGGAGGGGGGGGGGGGTGAGCCCAGCATAGGTCCTCCTTTGCCCAACACATTCTATAAATCACTTTGTGCCTTGGGACACACTCCTAATGTGAAAGACGCTCTACAGATGTAATGTTGTTGTTGTCACAGTGAGGATATTCAGAGCTATGTTACTCTGTGATTCTTTCTGTTGCATATTTCTTTAAGTAACAACAACAATATTTGATTTATATAGCGCCCTTCATACTGGAACGCATCTCAGAGCACTTCAAATGAACATGGATGATGCAAGGATAAAAGGATTCTGGAAAAGTGACTGGGCAGATATGAAAGTGGTTGATTTGGAAAGTTGGAATTAAACAACCAAGTAAATCTACATTGTGTTTTGGATTCAAGAACATTACAGTCTCTGCTGATCAGTGTTTAGTTATTATAATAATAATCCTTGAATATGATATAGCACTTTTTATTTCTTCTAAACGTCTCCAAGCGCTTCACAGAATATACTGTAAAGTGAATTGACTGTTTATTTGTGGGGAAGTGTTGCCTCTCCCTTATTGTGGGGAAGTGTTGCCTCCCCTGTCAAGGTTTCATTTTGAGTCTCAGTGTTTGGTACAGAGGTCAGTAGTGGGCAATTGCCGTTTGGTTCAGTGACTGCTGTTTATAGACCAACATAGCAGCCAATTTATAGACAGCAAGATTCTTACAAGCTGCCATTAGGTGAATGAGAAATATCCGTGTCCTTGTCAGCCAGGATACCGGGGAGAGGAACTCCGTCCTCCCTCCCCACTCCCCCCCCTCCCCCCCTCCCCATTAACCAGAGACATACACAGAGTCCTGGGACACTGGTCCACACCAGAACCCAAAGTGACCGTTCTCTCAGTTCCGGCAGCTGCAGAGACAGTAAAATAGGGAACAGAAAATCAGACAGATGGAAGGGAAACAGCCGAGAGATTCAACCACAGAGAAATTTGTCCTGAATGCTTGACTTGTACGATCTTTCGTTCTGTGACACAGAGTATTAAACAGCGAGCGGGTCACTCTCCTTCACAACAATGTGCATATTCAGCCGGGACAGATGGTCACTCTCTCTCTCGAGCCTGACACAGTGTCCCACAAGCTACGGTGACAGTCGGTACAAGGGCTTCCCCTTGGTGGGGCCGCTCTGTGGGAAATGTGTCACAGGAAGTGACCAACTCTAGTCCCTTGGCCTTGTGACCAGCAACCTTTGCTCTTGTCCACCCACCGCCCGCCCAGCTGTCAAACACTTATATTTGCACAGAAACTTTCACACACAACTTGTAGCACCAGAGGACATGGCCTGTGATTGAAGAGGGGAATTCAGAACAAATCTGAGGAAGCACTACTTCAGTGAGCGAGTAGTGAATGTATGGCACAGGCTCCCTTGGGAGTTGGTGGAAGTAGAAAATGTTGTTTGGTTCAAGAACAAATGAGATAGATTTAGCGACGTTTCCCACACGGTGAAACACTGCCCCCACTCTCCACTCACACTGACTGACTGACACAGGAGTAGCAGGAAGGCCAGAGGCCCGGGGAGGAAAGTTATTTGCTGTTCTCTCACAGAATAGAGGAGAGCAACAGAACATGCCAGAAAAATGCTTCTTATAAATAAAAATGAACGAGTTGGTTGTTGAGTGTGAGAGGAGAGCAAGAGAATGAGGCAGGCAGCCCTGGGGAACATGCCTAGCTCAGCAGCCAGAGTTCCCAATGTAATTACAATCCTTTCAAAACGGCTTCAATACTGATATTCATAACCCACAGAACTGAACTGAGCAAAGTAACTTGTAAACTGCCACACACTGACTGACTGACACCTGCTCAAGCACCATATCATGGATCAGACTGGATGGAGCACAAGATGGACAGGTCACCCCAGCCTTGAGCACTAGTCTGGCAGCCAAAACATAGTCATTGCCTTTCATACTATGCTTATTGCTTATAATAATCCTTGCATTTGAAGTCCTCTAGATGTCTTAAAGCGCTTCACAGTACTTTATTGTAAATTGAATTGACTGTATACTTGTGTTCCACAAACAGCCCGGTTGTAGCAAAATTGCAGAGGTACAAAACAACCTCCAAATCTAATAAGTATATCACACACTTACAGATTCAGCCTGTTCTCCCTACCTGCGAAACATGGAAATACAGGTAAGCCTCGAATTACAACGCTTCTATTTAGGACATTTTGATTGAAGGACCATAATTTTTTAACACCTTTTGATCGATATACAACACTCAGATTTGTTTTAAGGACTAAAATTTTTTTGCGCATGCGCAGTACATATTTTGTATATCGCGGTTGCATTTCGTGTGTCCTTTTTGTCCATACCCATAGTCCATAGTGTATTCACAGGTAAATCCAAGCATTTAAACCGGCCAATAGCATGTCACCATGTCATTGTTTAAAAGCCAGCTGATTTTGAAGTGACACCGCGCCACGTCAGTATTACAGTAATTTCTGAACATTCCCGAGCGATTTATAGCCTTTACTGCGCTTCTACCAAGTCGGGGGAGAGATCACGGTAAGTGAAATAAGTAGTGGTAATACCGCTAGCGGCCAGAAACCCCGCAAAGTCATCACTTTAAATACCAAATTGAAGGTGATAAAGGGCATCGATTCTGGTAAAAAAGGTACAGACATCGGGAGGGCTTTAGGGCTAGATAGATCGACGGTGGCTACCATAAAGTAGAATAAGGACAATATACTGGCAAGTTCAAGGTGTGTTACAGGTGCAAGCAGATTAGCAAAACATAGGAGTGATGTGATGGAAAACATGGAAAGAATGCTGAGTGTCTGGATTGAAGATCAGAACCAGGGTAATATACCATTCAACACCCTGGTTCTCCAAGAGAAGGCAAAATCATTGTTTAGGGAGTTAAATGATCAGGAAGGAGAAGGCTCAGTGGCACTATCTTTCAGTGCTAGGAGAGGGTGGTTTCAAAGGTTTAAAAGACGCTATGGGCTCCACAACATCAAGATGAGTGGGGAAGCTGCAAATGCCACTGCCACTGTCACACTGCCAGTATTAAAGTTTGCCAGTAGTGTACTGTATTAAAGTTTGCCAGTATTAAAGTACAATACTTTACAGTTACCCCAAGTACCCTTTCTTGCCTATGTGTGTTAATTTGTGTGTTATGTTGTGTGGTTTTATGTGTTATTTAGTGGGTTTAAGGTCTGAAAATTTTGTGAAAAGAACGCATCTCTGGTTAGATAATGGGACCGCATGGGAAATCGTGTTTTGATTTAGGACGTTTTGATCTAGATACAGTTTTTCAGGAACACAACCTTGTCATAAATAGAGGTTTACCTGTATCATGAAACTCAACCAGAACTGAAGGTGAATTTTGTTCAAACAAAGTATAGCAGAGAGTAAATATTTTGCAATCACATTACACACACGGCCACACAGATAGACGTGTATTTAAAAACTAAGAAGAGTTCATTAGTTTTAGTTCATTAGTTATCTAGCACAGTGCGGGTCATTACCAGTCAAGGTCACATCAATGTAAACAGCAAACTTGTAGAACAACAAGGGCCACAGTTATTATTTAAAGTCCAATTAAATGAGCGTATCTTACACTAAGAACCAGACATTGGGGAGAAATTTTACCTGCTGCCAGGTTTACTGTATTTTTTCCTTTCATTTTAAGGTTGTTCAGAATTAACAGATGCTTGAATTCAGGTCTTAACATTAAGGACATTTTCCTATAGTGCTTAAAAAGAGACGTGTGGGAAACTGGCCAATAAAGATAATTCTTGTATTTGATACAGCACCGTATCACTTTGTCAGTGCACTTCAAAGCACAGGAATGACTGCAGAGTGCAGTGATTGTATATTTTAGAGACAAATGCTGCAGCCAGTCTGCGCAGCACAGCAACTTCCCTCAATTAGTCATGCAGTGAGTGACTAGGTTTATTCGGGGGAATTATTGATGTCAGGAGAGAGAAACTCCCTTCTCTTTTGCTAATAATAATAATAATAATTGTATTTCATATAGCGCCGAAACACATCTTTGAGATGTCTCAAAGCACTTATACTGTAAAGTTAATTGACTGTGTATTTTGTGAGTGAAAAACAGTAGCCAGCTGCACACAGCAGTGTTGTGGATTGGACAACCAAATTATTTTTGGGTTGGATTATTTCCCCTGGAAAACCGATTGCCAATTTACATTTAGTAAGTCAAAGCATCTCAAGGTACTTAATAATTTGTATCCAGCGTAGTAGTGAATGCGTACACACCAAGGCCCCACAAACAGTCAGAAGTTGAAACCAATTTATTGGAAGAAATATTGGTCAGGATTCTGGTAAGGAGCTCTTCTTTATATAAAAGAGTGGGCTCTTTAATGTCCATCTTACAGGTATGTGAAAACCTGTAGCTCAGTGGTTAGAGCATTCATCTCACATGTGAGTGGACCTGAGTTTGATTCCTGGCATGGTGAAACTTTGGGTTTATTACTCCACATGGTCTGTTTACCTCGCAGTAAGTAGGAACCCGATTATTAATCGATTGGCAGATTGCTTTTCCAGGGGGTAATAACTCCTTTCCCAAAAAATAATAATCATTTGGTCACTCATTCTACAACTGTTTTAGGTTGGATTACTTCTACAACTCACTGGGTGAAATTTTTTTGTCCTAATCTCTCCTTTGTTCAATTGCACGGCTCTCACCTCCTCTCACCTCCTCCACCTTGCCCCTAAAGGTCTCCGAACCCGTGCGCAACCTTGGTATCAACCCCCACTGTCCTTCCTCCCCCACATCCGGTCCCTAACCAGCACCGCTTTTTTCGCCTCTCTCCAGCAATACCTCACCCCAAAAGCCACTGAATCCCTGGTCCATGCCTTTGTCACCTCTCGGCTGGACTATTCCAATGCCCTCCTCACCAGTCTTCCCTCCACCATAATCCATAAAATCCAACTCATTCAGAACTCTGCTGCCCACATTTTCACCCACACCAAATTTCGCTCCCCCATTACCCCAGCCCTTGCCAGACTTCTCTGGCTCCCTGTCCCAGAGAGGATCGATTTCAAGATCCTCACCCTTGTTTTCAATTCCCTCCACTCCTCTCCCCCCCCCCACACACCTCTCCAATCTCCTCTCTCCTCAAACCAGCTCCCATTGCCTTTGCTCCATTGGGTCTGGCCTCCTCCATGTCCCCCAAATCCTCTGCTCCACCCTCGTGGGGTGCCTTCAGCCACTATGCCCCGAGGTTCTGGAACTCCCTCCCTTCCCTTTCTTTCTCTTTGACCGAGCCTTTGGTCACCTTTCTGCACCTGCCCCTGGCTCACCTCCGGGATCCATTATTGTGAAGCGCTCTGAGACGCCGTCCGGCATGGAGGTCCCTATATAAATTGAAGTTGTTGTTTTGTTTCTTTTAACAACTATCTTAAAATGAGTGTCCTCAGGCTACTGACCACATGCCAGTGGGAACAGTTTTTTCTGGTTCAACCTATCAAATCCCCTTATGATCTTGAAAACCTCTATTAAATCCCCTCTTAGTCTTCTCTGCTTTAGGGAGAATAAGCCTAGTTTCGCTAACCTCTCCTCATAACTAAGTTCCTTAATTCCTGGTACCATCCTGGTAAATCTCCTTTGTACCTTCTCCAATGCTTTAACATCTTTCCTAAAGTGTGGTGCGTTCTCCAACTAAGGCCTAACCAGTATTTTATAAATATTCATAACCTCCTGACTTTTGTACTCTCTGCCCCTGTTTGTGGGACACTGCTGTGCACAATTGGCTGCCAGGTTTTGCCCACAAACAAGTATATTTATTGAAGTGCTTTGAGACATCTCGGAGAAGTGATAAGGCGCTGAATGAAATGCAAGGCTTATTATTATTATTACTGTGTGTTAACTCAGTTGGTGGTACATTTTTGGTAGGATGAATAAAGAGGTCACAGAGTGGCTGGAAAATAAGAATCTAAATGGGGTAGAGGAGCACAGGGATCTCAGGGTACAGCTACAGAAATCACTAACAATAGCAACGGAGGGTAATAATGCTGTAAAAAAGCAAATCAAGCATTGGAGTTTATTTCTAGAGGGACAGAGATAAAAAGCAGGGAAGTTATGCTAAAGATGGATTGAACCTTGCTTAGACCACACTTGAAATGCTGTGTACATATCTGTTCCCCATATTATTGTAAATGGAATTAGGATAGAAGATCAGCCATGATCTTATTAAATGGCGGAGCAGACTCGAGGGGCCGAATAGCCTATACCGGCTCCTACTTCTTGTGTTCTTATATTATAGAAATGATATACAGGTGAAGATACAAAGGAGATTTTCTAGGATGATTCCAGAATTACAAGGTTATACCTGTCAGCAAAGGCTGAACAAGCTTGCACTCTTTTCTCTTGGGGTGACCTGATAGAGGTCTTTACAATTCTGAAAGGTTTTGATAGGGTAGACACTAGGGTCCGTCGATATGGAAATTTTCCGATTGAGATATATCGATGGGCTCATATCGAGATATACCGAAATATAGATATTTTCGGGTTTTTCGTACTGCGCAGCGCACGCATTTGGAGTGCACGCGCGTTCCAGGTGCGTGCGCGTTCCGGGTGCGCGTGCATTCGGGGCCTATCTCCTCAGGAGATAAATAGCTTTCTCTCTCTGTGTCTCTCACTCTCTCCATCTCTGTGTTTTTCTGTCTGTGTCTCTGTGTCTTTCTCCTCTCTCACATACCCCCCATTTCTATCTACCTGTATATTATCACATCCACCCCGTCTCTCCCCCTCCCCCGCCGCCGTCCCTCTCTCCTCCACCACCCCCCCCGCCGCCGTCCCTCTCTCCCACCCCGCCCGCGTCGTCTCTCCCCCCCAGCCGTCTCTTTCCCCCTCCCCACTCCCCGCTGTCTCTCTCTCTCCCTCCCCCCCCAGCCGTCTCTCTCCCCCTCCCCCCCAGCCATCTCTCCCCCTCCCCTCCAGCCGTCTCTCTCCCCCTTCCCCCCCCAGCCGTCTCTCTCCCTCTCCCCCCCAGCCGTCTCTCCCCACCCAGCCGTCTCTCTCCCCCTCAGCCCCCCCAGCCGTCTCTCCCCCTCCCCTCCAGCCGTCTCTCTCCCCCTTCCCCCCCCAGCCGTCTCTCTCCCCCTCCCCCCCAGCCATCTCTCCCCCTCCCCTCCAGCCGTCTCTCTCCCCCTTCCCCCCCCAGCCGTCTCTCTCCCTCTCCCCCCCAGCCGTCTCTCCCCCTCCCCCCACCCAGCCGTCTCTCTCCCCCTCAGCCCCCCCAGCCGTCTCTCTCCCCCTCCCCCCCAGCCGTCTCTCCCCCTCCCCTCCAGCCGTCTCTCTCCCCCTTCCCCCCCCAGCCGTCTCTCTCCCTCTCCCCCCCAGCCGTCTCTCCCCCTCCCCCCACCCAGCCGTCTCTCTCCCCCTCACCCCCCCCAGCCGTCTCGCTCCCTCTCCCCCCCCCCAGCCGTCTCTCTCCCTCTCCCCCCCAGCCGTCTCTCCCCCTCCCCCCACCCAGCCGTCTCTCTCCCCCTCACCCCCCCCAGCCGTCTCGCTCCCTCTCCCCCCCAGCCGTCTCTCTCCCCCTCCCCCCACCCAGCCGTCTCTCTCCCCCTCACCCCCCCCAGCCGTCTCGCTCCCTCTCCCCCCCAGCCGTCTCTCTCCCCCTCCCCCCACCCAGCCGTCTCTCTCCCCCTCACGCCCCCCAGCCGTCTCTCTCCACCTCCCCTCCTCAGCCGTCTCTCTCCCCCTGCCCCCCTCAGCCTTCTCTCTGCCCCTCCCCCGCTCAGCCATCTCTCTCCCCCTCCCCCCCAGCCGTCTCTCTCCCCCTTCCCCCCAGCTGTCTCTCTCCCCCTTCCCCCCCCCCAGCCGTCTCTCCCCCCCCACCCCTTGCATACCTGTATATTGTATTCGAGGACTATGAATACAATATGGCGGCTTTGCACCTCGGTCTGTGCATTGTGTATAGAGATGAGCATTCTGGGTCTTGTAGTTCAGTGTGCGCACATTTCGATTTTTTCCCTCGATATATCGATTATTCGATATATCAATATTTTTGAAATGCCTATATCGGCATATCGATATGAAAATTATATCGGGTTTTAGCGATATATCGATATATCGCCGGATCCTAGTAGACACAGAGAAGATGCTTGTGAGGGCGACCAAAACCAAGGCCATCAATATAAAATAGTCACCAGTAAATCAAATAGGGAAGTCAGAAGAAACTCTTTACCCAGAGAGTGGTGGGAATGTGGAACTTGTCACCACAAGGAGTAGTTGATGTGAGTTGAGTAG
Organism: Hydrolagus colliei; assembly: GCA_035084275.1. NCBI lineage: Eukaryota > Metazoa > Chordata > Chondrichthyes > Chimaeriformes > Chimaeridae > Hydrolagus > Hydrolagus colliei. The sequence goes on from CM068759.1 coordinate 13,662,983, forward strand.
ATGTATTTAAGGGAAGCTAGATACATATTGTACACGAGGGAGAAAGGAATAGGTTATAAGAACGTAAGAACATAAGAAGCAGGAGGAGGCCATTCATTCAGCCCTTCGAGGCTATCCCGCCATTTAATAAGATCATAGCTGATCTTCTAACCTAATTCCATTTACCCGCCCTATCCCCATATAATAATAATATTATCCCTTAATCCCTCGATCCTTTAGGAATCTATCAATTTCAGTCTTGAATATGTTCAACGAATGAGCATCTACATCTTTTTGGGGTAGAGAATTCCATAAATTCACTACCCTCTGAGTGAAGAAATGTTTCCTCAACTCTGTTCGAAAAGGCTGACCCTTAATCTTGAGACTTTGACCCCTAGGGCAGGAGGAGCATAAACACCGGCATAGACCAGTTGTGCTTAATGGCCTGTTTCTGTGTTGTATATTCAAATCTATTCTGGGAGTGAGCTAACTGCTCAATTGTTATAATCACTCTCACACAGACACACAGATAGACACAAACACACATTCACATAGGCACACATTCACACAGACAGACATATTTACACACTCACACAGACACACTCCCACATATTCACACAGGCACACACTCACACACACAGACACAAACTCACCTTCACACAGAAACACACTCAGACACACATACTCACACAGACACACACTCACACAGACATAGCACAGATCTAGACACACCTCAGCGGATTGAGAAGGAGTGATCTGCTGTGTTGTGATATTTTCTCTGCAGTTGCTGCCTGGTGAAGATGCTGCATTATTAATGTTGCTACCATTTTGTTCTGCTTCGCTGTGTGTGAGCTCTACAGTCTGAGGGGAACATCCTGGATGTGATGGTGCTGGGAGTGGGCTCCTGGAGGGGGATGATCAGGTTATGAATATTTTAGGTGACCAGCCGAGCCAGGACTGGAAACGTGGCTTCTATCACTCTCAGAAAATAAACCCAAACATGAAGCATTCCTCCTGGGACACATTATATAAATGTCGCTGTGACCCCTGCCAGCATATCCTGCAAAGTGCTGAGATGTTTTGTTACACATAAGCGCTAAAGACCTAAATAAATGTTATTTTGTGGAATTCTATAGCTTAGTGGTTAGAGCCCTCGCCTCGCAAGTGAGAAGACCTGGGTTTGGATCCTAGGCAGGGCACAACGTTGGGCAAGTTTCCTTACTCCGCACACCCCTGTTTACCTGACAGTAAGTAGGAACCTGGTTGTTAGTCCAAGTGCGGTCACACCAGTGATTTATAAAGTGTCCGAATTACCCCACTATTTCAGGTCAATATTGTCCCTTTAGCCATCTGCTCCCGAGCACTGTTGGGATAGCTTCATTTTTATTAACAATCAGGATCCCCAAGTCCTTTACATTTTCCATACAGATTACTTTCTTTCCATTTAAATAATAATCGTTTCCTGGATTTTTAGTTTGTCCAACAACAACAACAACAACAACAATTTACATTTATAGAGCGCCTTTCACGTCGGGAGGACTTCCCAAGGCGCTGAACAAGAGGCGTGTGACCCGAGCTGGGAGGGGAGTGTTTGGGAAGGGGTGAAACACGAAGGGGAGGTAAAAGAGTTTGGGGTGGAACAAAAGGCACGATCGAAGAGGAAAGTCTTCAAATCGGCCTTGAAAGAGGAAAGGGAAGAGGCGAAACGGAGGGATTGAGGGATGGCATTCCATAGGGTGGGAGCGGAGAAACTGAAGGCCCGGCCTCCGATGGTGGGGCGGTTGGGGCGGGGGGCTTGGAGCAGGCCAATTCATGCTGAACGGAGGGTCCGGGTGGGCGTGTAGGGGGAGAGTAGATCGGTTAGGTAGGATGGGGCAAGGCCGTGTAAGGCCTTGTAGGTGAGGACGAGGATCTTAAATTCGATCCTCTGGAGGATGGGGAGCCAGTGGAGACGGGTGAGGATGGAAGTTATGTGGTCACGGAGGCGGGTGCGGGATAGTACACGGGTTGCAGAGTTTTGGATGGCCTGCAGCCTGTGAATGCAGGAACTAGGGAGGCCGACTAGGAGAGAATTTCCGTAATCCAGCCGTGAGGTGATGTATGCATGCACGAGTGTTTCGGCAGCGCGGGGGGTAAGATAGTTGCGGAGCCTGGCAATGTTGCGCAGATGGAAATAGGCGGTGCCGGTCAAGGCGCGGATGTGGGGGAGGAAGGAAAGTTTTTGATCGAACATGATGCCGAGGTTCCTGATTGGCTTTGTGAGGTGGAGAGTGCAGCCTTGGATGTTGAGGCTGGCAGCGCCCGCTCAACATAGGAAGCCCTGTGCATTTCTCTACATTTCAATTCTATCTGCCATCAATCTACCCAATTCCCAAGAATGTTGAAATCCTCCTGCAATCTACCCTATTCTCTTTCCCATCTTCAGTTACTGTGTCTCTAATCTTTGGAACTCCATCCCGCAGTCACTCCACCTCATCCACTCCCTGGCCTCCTTCAAGTCCAGCCTCAAGACCCTCCTCTTCGATGGTCCCATTGGTCACCCCAAATCCCCCACTTTCTCTCCACCTTCCCTGTCCCTGACCCCAGTTCAGGTCCCGACCCCTGACTGTACAGTGCCTTGGGAAGTCCTCCTGATGTGAAAGGTGCTATACAAGTGTAATTTTGTTGTTGTTGTTCCACCCTCACAAGTTTTGTGTCATTTGCAAATTTAGCCACTGTTCTCGTGACTCCTAGCTCCAGATCATTTTGAACATATAAAATAAAAGAGGTCCCAAAACAGGCCCCTGTGGAACTCCACAGGTAACATTCTCCCAGCCTGACATTCCCTGAATCACCATATTCTGGGTTCTATTGGTCAACCAATTAAACATCCATTGTGAGATAGTTCACCTGATTTTCTTTGGTTTCAGTAACAGGCTTTCATGAGGAACTGTATCAAAGGAGTTACAGAAATCCAGGTATGCAATAGAATGATTTATGAAAATCCTGTAATTACTTCGTAAAATCGTAGAATTTTTCAGCACAAAAGGAGGCAATTCGGCCATCAAGTCTGTGCTGGCTCTTTGAAAAGAGCAACTCAATCCCACTCCCCGACTCTCTCTCCCCATAACTCAGCAAACCCTCGCTCCCCAAATAACCATATACTGTACCTCTCTTTTAAAAGTTGGTATTGAATCGTCCTCCACCAACAGCTTTCCAGATTCTAACAACTCGCTGCGTGTATATAATAATCCTTGCATTTGATAATTACATTCGGCACAGCGCCTTATCACATCTTCGAGACATCGCAAAGTGTTTGACCGAATATACTGTAAAGTGAATTGGCTGTATTTGGTGGGGAAGCCTTGCCGTGGATCCTGCAGCTCAGGGGTTAGAGCACTAACCTCATAAGTCAGAGACCTGGGTTCCATTCCAGGCAGGTCAGGGCGAAACCTTGAGCAAGTTTCCTTACTCCACACGCCTGATAATAATCCCTCAAGAAAAGAAACAATAATAATTTGGTCACTGGATCAGACTGTTTGTGGTGACACTGCTGTGCGCAAGGGACAGGGAGGAGAGGGGGCGGGGCCAGGGGTGGGGGGGCGGGGCCGTGGCTAGGGGGAGTGGCCAGGGGTGGGGGGCGGGGCCGTGGCTAGGGGGAGTGGCCAGGGGTGGGGGGCGGGGCCGTGGCTAGGGGGAGTGGCCAGGGATGGGGGGCGGGGCCAGGGCTGGAGCAGTGGCGGGCAGTGAGGCTGCCGTCACCCCCAGCACCGGCTCCCGGCACTGACTGACTGACTGCCCCGGGGCTCAGCTGACAGCCGCAGGGATGGTGCAGTCAGCGGGCGTTGGGGAGGCCGGGACCAGGGAGCGGCGGCCGAAGGTCGGCTTTGTGGGGATGGATGGGGCTGAGGGCGCTGTGACTGCCGGGGCTGAGGCCGCCTGCTCCCGGGACGGGGCGCTGCTGATCGCCGCGGGGCCCGAGGGCTCAGGCCGGGGGGGCCTCCTGTGCAGGCCCCGCTCAGCCCGAGCCCCCAAGAGGAACGCCTTCTACCGCAAACTCCAGAACTTCCTCTACAATGTGCTGGAGAGACCCCGCGGGTGGGCTTTCGTTTACCACGCTTATGTGTAAGTGTGTATGCCTCAGTGTGTGTGTGTGTCTGTGTATGTGTGTATGTATGCCTCTGTGTGTGTGCTTCAGTGTGTGTGTATGTGTGCCTCTGTGTGTGTGCTTCAGTGTGTATGTATGTATGCCTCTGTGTGTGTGCTTCAGTGTGTGTGTATGTGTGCCTCTGTGTGTGTGCTTCAGTGTGTGTGTATGTGTGCCTCTGTGTGTGTGCTTCAGTGTGTGTGTGTATGTGTGCCTCTGTGTGTGTGCCTCAGTGTGTGTGTGCCTCAGTGTGTGTGTGTGTGTGCCTCTGTGTGTGTGCTTCAGTGTGTGTGTGCCTCAGTGTGTGTGTGCCTCAGTGTGTGTGTGCCTCAGTGTGTGTGTTTGTGTGTGCCTCATTGTGTGTGTGTCTGTGCCTCAGTGAGTGTGTCTGTGTGTGTTTGTGTGCCTCAGTGTGTGTGTGTGTCTGTGCCTCAGTGTGTGTGTCTGTGTGTGTTTGTGTGCCTCAGTGTGTGTGTGTGTCTGTGTGTACCTCAGTGTGTGTCTGTGTTCCTCAGTATGTGTGTGTGTCTGTGTGTGCGTCTGTGTGTGTGCCTCAGTGTGTGTGTGTGCCTCAGTGTGTCTGTATGCCTCTGTGTGTGTGTGTCTGTGTGCCTGTGTGTGTCTATATGTGTGCCTGTCTCTGTGTGTCTGTCTGTGGGTGTGTATGTGTGTGCCTTTGAATCTGTGTATGTCTCTGTGTGCACCTTTGAGTCTCTGTGTGTGCCTGTCTCTGTGTGTCGGTGTGTGTCTCTGTGTGCGCCTCTGAGTCTGTGTGTGTGTGTCTGTGCCTGTGATTTTATGAATTGCTGATTTGTTATTTTAAAGAGAAAAAGTAAAATTATTGTTGAATTTGAGCCACATAGAGGATCAAATCATCGTGTCAGCAACATTATAGTACTGTACCATCGATCAGAGCGAGGGAGGAGAGAGAGAGAGAGAGAGAGAGAGAGAAAGGCACAACTTGAAACCAGGGATAGAGAGAGAATTCTGCAGCAATAATCAAGCAGACATGCAGGGTACTGCCAAATGCTCAATTCCCTCTCTCTCCCTTTCCCTCTCTGTTGCTCCTCAGGATTTGTCTATTAGAAAGGGTTGTAGAGAAACTAATCTCTTCCCTGTAGGAACCCTTTGGTGTGTGTCCATTACAGATTGTGTTCCAAAACCTGCCAACAAGAGCTGTTACAAAGCAGGGTGAGTGATGCAGTCACTTGGATCCTTGTTTTGATATAGTGCACGTCTTTGAGATGTCTCAAAGTGCTTCGCAGAAATATACTGTGTACAGTATATAATATGCTCAATACAGTAAAAGCCCGTTTATCGGGCACTCTCGGGAGCTGGACAATGCTGGTTAAAGCGCCTGCCGGATATTCGGCTGAAAACACAAAAAGAATTCAATGCATTTTCCGGATAAATTCCGATTAATCGAATGCAGACTTTTTGCGATGCCGGTTAACAGAATTTACGGTTAATCGGGTGCCGGATAAACAGACTTTTACTGTATATGACGTGTCAGACCAGGTCACCAGCGCAGGAGGGATCAGGCTGCACTACTAATGGAAGCTAAGTATCAACCATTTCCACTGTTTACCCAGCAGTAAGTAGGAGCCTGCCTGTTAGCTGAATGGCGGATTTCTTTTCCGGGGGTAATAATACCTTTAAAAAAATTGTGAATTTGGTCACGACTGCTTGTGGGACAATTCACTTTACAGTATATTCTCGTCTCAAAGACGTGATGAGGCGCTATATCAAATTCAAGGATTACTATTATTAACTTGTATTCCACAACAGAGAAATCAAGACTGTTTATGTTCCTTTTTGGCCAGGCTGCCCACCCACAACTGTATATTGGCTGCTGACCCATTGAGCAGATTTGGGTTGGATTTATTCTGTTACTGTGATAGCCTGAAACTGCCATTCAGGGAACGGTTAAGGAACAGCTTCTAATTTATCACTCGACCCTCATCAATGTCACAAAAACCTTGCTCACTCCAACAGAGAAATAACACCTCAACGCTCCATCAGTGTTGATTATAATAAGCTCTGTGTGTGATACGCTGTCTATTCTGTTGAAATGTCTGAAAATACTTCACAGGGAATTGCTATTCAGTGTAGTGACTGTCAAAATATAGTATGAAATATAATAAACTGCGTTTCTGTACGTGTGTGTGTGTGTGTGACAGAGTGAGTCTGTTTCCGTGTGTTTCTCTGTGTGTGTGTGAGTCTGTTTCTCTGTGTGATCAGAGTCTGTCTGGTTTGTGTGTGTGTGTGTGCCTGTTTCTCTGTGTGTTCCCCTAACTGTCAACAAACATGTCGAAGTAATGAAGCTGGTGCATCACAGTGTGACTTGCTTTACTCAGATCTCCTGGGTGTTAGCCTGGAATTGCAGAGTGAGGGATGCTGGAGCAGGGACACAATGCTGGAATGGCAGGAGGGAATGGCTCAGTAACACACCCAGTCTCTGCAGCCGGTTCGCTCCTGATCCAATCAAATCAGTGGAGTTCTATCGCTCAGTGGTTAGAGCCATTTGCCTTACAAGCGAGAGTCCTGGGTTCACTTCCAGACAGGGGGCAAAACTGGGCAAGTTTCCTTACTCCTCATGCTTAATAATAATCCCTCAAAAAAATAAAATCAATAATAAATTGGTCATTTCAATCGACGACTGATTGTGGGACACTGCTGTGCGTAATTGGCTGACACGTTTCGTCCACAAATATACAATCAATTCACTTAAAGTATATTCTATGATGCACTTTGACACGTCTAGAGCTTCCACATGTATGCGGATGACACCCAATTCTCCTGCCTCTACCCTTGACTCCAGGATCACTGCTGTCCTGACAAACTGTCTGTCAGACATCAAGTCCAGGATGCAAGCTCATTTTCTACATTTGAATGTCAACAAGACTGAGACGCTCCTAATTGGCTCGTGCCAGAGCCTTCACACATCAGCATCAACCTGATGGCAGCATCAACCTCCATGGTTGCTCACTTGATCTCACCAAGCCAGTCAGGAACCAATCTTGTTCGATCCTCAACTGTCTTTCCTTCCCCACATCCAAGCCATGACCTGGTTTGCCTTCCCTCACCTCTGCAAGGTGAGGGAAGGCAGAACACTCTGCCTCAGGCCGCTGAAACTCTCATTTATGCCTTCATCACATCCAGGCTCGACTGGGCCAATGTTGGCCTCCCCAACTCCTCCCTCCATAGGCTACAGATCATCCGGAATTGGGCATCCCATTTCCTCCATGGCCCCATCTCCCCCATTCTCACCCGACTTCATTGGCTCCCTATCACTGAGGATTCAATTCAAGATCCTGGTCTTCATCTTTAAAGTCCACCATGGCCTTGCTCCACCCCAGCTCTGCTAGCTCTGCAACCACCTAACCCCCTACCAACCTCTCCGCCTCCTCTGCTCCTCCGCAGGTTTCGGCCTGCTCCATGTCCTCCGACCCACACGCCCCACCATCAGCGGGTGAGCCTTCAGCCACTCTGCTTCCAATTCTGGAATTCTGTCCCACAGTCCCTCCGCCTCGCCCCCTCCTTGGCCTCCTTCAAATCCCGCCTCAAGACCCTCCTCTTCGACTGTGCCATCAGTCATCTCCCCTCGCTTTCCTTCCCTCAATCCTCCTCAATCCCGACCCCAGCTCAGGTCTAAGACACTGACTGTGCAGCCACTTGGGATGTCCTCCCGACATGAAAGGTGCTGCACAAATGTCATTTTGTTGTTGTCGTTCCCCCCCCCAGATTTTTGCTGGTGTTCTCCTGCCTGGTGCTGTCTGTCTTCTCTACCATCAAACAATATGAGAAGAGCTCCGAGGGGGCCCTCTACATACTGGTAAGTGGCATCTCTCACCTAGCCCCCCCCCTGCCCTGTGCTGGAGAAAAGCAAGTTGTTGTTGTCAGGATGTTTGAGCTCACGGTCCAGTCTTAAAGCTCCAGGTCAGTGCTGGGGGAGTGCTGCATTGTCAGAGGTGCCGTCCTTCAGATGAGACATTAACCCACGGTCCCTTCTGAGTTGGTTCAAATTTAATCCGACCCCCCCCCAAAAAATAATTGTTTGCTCAAATGTACATGCCCTCTACAAGTGCATCAATCCACTTTACACTATATTCTCTGAAGCGCTTTGAGATGTGATAAGGCGCTGAATCAAATGTAAGGATTATTATTATTCTGTGAAGTATACCATGGCCTCAGTCAAAATGAGAAGAGAGTTTGTCCTGGAGTCCTGGCCAACAATCCCCCAGATAGAATGAGTTGCTCACACTCTGGCTGTTGGTGGGACAGCAGCGTTGTGATGTCTGTTTCTCTCTGTCCCCCATGTGGAGTGTATAACTCATCCATTTACAGCCTTTGTTCTCCACAGTGGGACAGGCGTTAGTGCTGAATGTATAGGAACATAAGAACAGGAGGAGGCCATTCAGCTCCTCAAGCCTGTTCTGCCATTTGAGATAATCCTGTACCTCAATTCCAATTACTTGCCTTTGCCCCATATCCCTTTGATACTCTGACCTAACAAACAATCTTGAAAATTGTAATGAATTCAGCATCCACAGCCTTGTGACACTGTTTCCTGTCTCTCACTCCCTTCCCCTCTGTCTCGCCCTCTCTCTCCTGCTCTCTCTCCCCACCCTCCCCTCGGCCCCCCACCCCCTCCCCTCGGCCTCCCATCCCCTCGGCCCCCGCCTCACCTCGGCCCCCCCCCCTCACCTCGGCCCCCACCGCTCACCTCGGCCCCCACTCACCTCACCCCCCACCTCCCATGCAGGAGATTGTGACTATCGTCGTGTTTGGAGTGGAATACCTGGTCCGGGTCTGGTCGGCCGGCTGCTGCTGCCGGTACCGGGGATGGCGCGGAAGGCTGAGGTTTGCACGGAAACCATTCTGTGTGATTGGTATGTGAGCGCTGTCACCTCATTTCTCCATCCCGCGCCTTGGGACGTCCTCTCCACGTAAAAGGCAATGTGAAAATGTCATTTATTGTTGAGGGAGAGAAAGAGAGGAGGGAAAGAGAGAGATAGAGGAGGGAGAGATAGTGAGATGAATTTTAAAGAGAGTCAAGGAACAGAGAGACCTGGGGGTTCATATAAGTAAATCTTTGAAGGTGGCAGGACAGGCAGATGAAGCTTTTTTTTTAGTGGCAGGGTGAAACATTGAGCAAGTTTGTTTATTCCACAGGCCAATTTTACAATAATAAATAATACAATAATAAATTGGTCATTTCAATCCACAATTGTTTGTGGGACGCTCCTGTGCGGAATTGGCTACTGCGTTTCGCTCACATATATAGTCAATTCACTTAACAGTATATTCTGTGAAGCGCTTTGAGACGTCTTAAAGACCTGAAAAGCGATATATCAAATGCAAGGATTATTATTAACAAGGAGAAACTATTTCCACTGGCGAGTGGGTGGGTAACCGGAGGACAGCATTTTAAAATCATTGTTAAAAGGAACAGATGGGAGGTGAGGAGTAATTTTGTCACATAGCAAGTTGTTGGGATCAGGAATGCATTGCCTGAAAGGGTGGAAACCGATTTGATAACAACCTTTCAGAGAGAAGTAGATATTGATTTGGGGAGGACAGATTTGCAGGGTCCTCTTTAGGGTCCGTCGATATGGAAATTTTCCAATTTAGATGTATCGATGGGCTCATATCGATATATACCGATATATCGGGTTTTTTGTACTGCGCGTGCGTGCGCATTCGGAGGTGCGCGTGCATTTGGAGGTGTGTGCGCATTCGGGGCCTATCTCCTCAGGAGGTAAATATCTCTCTCTCTGTGTGACTTTCACACTCACTCTCTCCATCTCTATCTCTGTGTCTCTCTGTCTGGTCTCCCCCTCCCTCCCTCTCCCCCCCCCCCCCCTGGTCTCCCCCTTCCTCTCTCTCCTCTCCCCCGGTCTCCCCCTCCCTCTATCTCTCCCATCTCCCGTCTCCCACTCCCTCCCCCCCCCCCCCCAACCCCCCCACCGCCCGGTCTCCCCCTCCCTCTCTGCCCCCCCCACCCCCCGGTCTCCCCCTCTCCCCCACCCCCGGTCTCTCCCTCCCTCTCCCCTCAGCCCTTGTATACCTGTATATTGTATTTGAGGACTACGAATACAATATGGCGGCTTGCACCTAGGTCTGTGCATTGTGTAGAGATGAGCATTCTGGGTCTTGTAGTTCAGTGTCCGCACATTCGGATGTGTGCGCGCATTCCATGCTCTAGGCCCAGGAGGTTGTAATGCCGGCGACAAGGTACTGATATATTTATTATATCGAATTTTTCGATGTATCTTTTAATCCGATATCGGCGTATCGATATGAAAATTATATCGGATATAACCGATATATCGATATATCGATGGACCCTAGTCCTCCTCGACGGACACATCGGAATTAGGCAACTCCTAATCCCTCAATTGCCTCCCCACCCCTGTCTCAGCTCGGGTCTGAAGCAACAACAACATCAAATTACATTTATAGAGCGCCTTTCACGTCGGGAGAACGTCCCAAGGCGCTGCACAGGAGGCGTGTGACCCGAGCTGAGAGGGGTGTGTTTGGGAAGGGGTGAGACACGAAGGGGAGGTCGAAAAATTCGGGGTGGAATAAAAGGCACGTTCGAAGAGGAAAGCCTTCAAACCGGCCTTGAAAGAGGAAAGGGAAGAAACGAGACGGAGGGATTGAGGGATGGTATTCCATAGGGTGGGAGCGGAGAAACTGAAGGCCCGGCCTCCGATGGTGGGGGGGGGGTTCGGGCGGGGGGCTTGGAGCAGGCCAAGTCCTGTTGAACGGAGGGTCCGGGTGGGCTTGTAGGGGGAAAGTAGATTGGTTAAATAGGGCGGGGCAAGGCCGTGTAAGGCCTTGAAGGTGAGGACGAGGATCTTAAACTCGATCCTCTGGAGAATAGGGAGCCAATGGAGACGGGCGAGGGTGGGGGTTATATGGTCGCGGAGGCGGGTGCAGGATAATACACGGGCTGCAGAGTTTTGGATGACCTGCAGCCTGTGAATGGAGGAACTGGGGAGGCCGACGAGGAGAGAGTTTCCATAGTCCAGCCTTGAGGTGATGTACGCATGCATGAGTGTTTCTGCAGCGCGGGGGGTAAGATAGTTGCGGAGCCTGGCAATGTTGCGCAAGTGGAAATAAGCGGTGCCGGTCAAGGCGCGGATGTGGGGGAGGAAGGAGAGTTTTTGATCGAACATGATGCCGAGGTTCCTGATTGGCTTTGTGAGGTGGAGAGTGCAGCCTTGGATGTTGAGGCTGGCAGCGCCCGATGTGCGGAGGCGCTGGCTTGAGCCAATCAGGAGGGCCTCAGTGACTGTCCAGCGCCTTGGGACATCCTCCTGACATAAAAGGCACTATACAAGTGTAATTTTGTTGTGTGTGTGTGTGTGAGCTGATGCTTTGCTGTTTGTGTAGATGTGATGGTCCTGACGGCTTCCATTGCAGTGCTGGCGGCCGGCACTCAGGGAAATGTCTTTGCCACGTCCGCTCTGAGGAGTTTGCGGTTTCTGCAGATTTTACGAATGATCCGTATGGACCGGCGCGGCGGCACCTGGAAACTATTGGGGTCTGTGGTGTATGCTCACAGCAAGGTAACCAGCGGGGTGGGCAGGTGGGGGAGGGCGCAGAAGGGGGGAGAGGGGCAAGCGGGCGGAGGGGTGCAGGTGGGCAGAGGTGGGTCAGGCGGGCGGAGGGGGTGCAGGAGGAGGTGGGGGGGCAGGCAGCGGGAGGGGTCCAGGAGGGAGGCAGTGTGCGGGCAGGAGGGAGGGGGTGCAGGTTGTGGGGTGCAGTTGGGGGAAGGTGGTGTTGAGGGGATACTGAATCCGAGCTAGGGGTTGAGATCAAGAGAATGGTGGTAGGAGGATGGAGGATGGCCGAAGGTGCGGTTCAATGGGTGGGTCTTGAGAAGGAAACTATGGAAGGAGGAAGAGAGGAGAATGGACTGTGAGATTGAGTTCCAAAAGTAGGGGGTCAGAAGTAGGGAGGAGCAACATAAGAACATAAGAATTAGGAGCAGGAGTAGGCCATTCGGCCTCTCGAGCCTGCCTCGCCATGTGATAAGATCATGGCTGATCTTCTAACCTAACTCTAAATACCTGCCCTTTCCCCATATTCCCTAATCCCTCTATATTTTAAAAATCTATCAGTCTCAGCCTTGAAAATGTTCAAGGACTGAGCATCTATAGCCTTCTGGTCCCTTTGAGTGAAGAAATGTTTCCTCAACTCTGTTCTAAAAGGCTGACCCTTAATTTTAAGATTATGACCCCTGGTTATAGATTCTTCAATAGATTCTATAGGGGAAACAGTCCCTCACTATATATTTTATCCACAGCTTTAAGAATCTTATATGTTTCAATAAGATTTCCCCTAATTCTTCTGTACTCTAGAGAATACAATCCTAGTCTATTCAACCTATCCTCATACGTTAGTCCCCTCATTCCAGGAACTAATCTAGTGAATCTATGCTGCACCCCCTCTTAAGGCAAGTATGTCCTTTATTAAGTAAGAAGACCAAAACTGCATACAATACTCTAGGTGCAGTCTCACCAAGGCCCTATACAGTTGCAGCAAGACTTCCCTACTCTTGTACTCTATAAACCTTTTGCGATGAACGCTAACATGCCGTTTGCCTACTTAGTTGCTTGCTGCACCTGCAAACTAACATTTTGAGACTGGTGTACAAGGACACCCAAATCCCTTTGTACACTAACACTATCTAACCTCTCCCCGTACAGAAAATAATTTGCTTTTTTATTTTTGCTACGTAGGTGAATAATTTCACATTTACCCACATTAAATTCCATCTGCCACCTAACTGCCCACTCCGTTAGCCTATCTAAATAGCTGAGGCGCAAGCACTGATTCTTGTGGCACTCCACTATTTCCATCCTGCCAATTCGAGAATGATCCGTTTATCCCTACTCTCTGTTTTCTACCCGTTAGCCACTCTTCTATCCATGGTAATATGTTCCAATTAATCCCGTGAGCCTTGACTTTATGCAATCGCCTTTTGTGTGGTACTTTATCAAATGCCTTCACAGCAAGGCTGTGTATTCTCTCCCTCCCTCCCTCTCTGCCGCTCATCTGTTCACTCTCTCTCCTTGCAGGAGCTTATAACTGCCTGGTACATTGGCTTCCTTTGCCTGATCCTCACCTCGTTCCTGGTGTATCTCGCCGAGAAAGATGATAACAAAGAGTTTAATACCTACGCGGACGCTTTGTGGTGGGGGCTGGTGAGAGTTTTTGGTAAAACTGAATCACAATGAGGGCAATAATAATTCCTGTAACAACTGGAAGTCCTGTAGCTGAGTGGTTACAGCACTCACCTCGCAAGCGAGAGGATCTGGGTTTGATTTCCCAGGCAGGGCGAAACATTAGGCAAGTTTCCTTTCTTCACACACCTGTGGTTAGCTCGCAGTAAGGAGGAACCTGGCTGTTGGTGGATCACTTTTCCACTGTGAGCAATCGACTCCTGTGTTTCGCCCACAAAATGTACAGTCACTTAACTTTACAGTATATTCTATGAAGCGCTTTGAGATGTCTGGAATGTGTTGATGGGGCGCTGTAAGGATTATTATTAACAGTATTTAATTAGCCAGTAAAGTCACGTTTTCTACTCTCCCCAGATCACATTGACCACCATTGGCTACGGTGACAAGTACCCGACCACCTGGAATGGTCGCCTGCTGGCCGCCACCTTCACCCTCATCGGCGTCTCCTTCTTTGCTCTCCCAGCGGTGAGTACCCGGCTGTCCCCCTCCCCACTCCCCTCCGACACCCTCCCACACACTCCCCACCTCCCACACTGATGCTCCTCTTTCTGTTCCTCAGGGAATCCTGGGATCTGGATTTGCTCTCAAAGTTCAGGAGCAACATCGGCAAAAACACTTTGAGAAACGGCGCAACCCAGCGGCCGGACTGATCCAGGTCTGGTACGGGGGAGGGAGGGGCCAGCTGAGGGAGGGAGGGGCCAGCTGAGGGAGGGAGGGCCCAGCTGAGGGAGGGAGGGCCCATTGGGGTTGGGAGGGGCCAGTGGTGGGAGAGAGGAGCCAGTGGGGCGAGGGGCCACTGGTGGTAGGGGCAGTGGGGAGGCGTAGCGCAATGCTTGTACACACACAGACTGGCGCACACATGTGCGTGTACACACACAGCTGTTAAGATGAACAGGGAAGATTGCTGGCTGGGAAGGAGCCTGGGAAAAACTTCCTCCCTCCCACGAGTCAGCCTGGCTGAGACATGGAGCGCGGGGTAGCAGGTGTGACCCTGTGGGGAGCTGACACTGATGGTTTTGTGTGTGTGTTTGTGTTGCAGGCAGCGTGGCGTTACTACGCGACCAACCTGACGCGCAGTGACCTGCAGGCAACGTGGCAGAGCTACGAGCAGGCGCTGACAGTGCCCATGTACAGGTGCGATCACTCGCTCTCCCACCCCCCCACCTTGAGACACGCCGTCACTTTTGATTTGTGTGCGTTTTATTATGATTTAAATTTTATTTTTTACTTTTCATTTCTTTTTCCATTTCAGTTCATTCCCATCCTCGCTCGGCATGCTTTGCTCGGTCACTTGTGTCAGTGCCGTTGTCACGTAGAGTCTCGGATGCCCACATGGCAGGTGTGTGCCAACCATCGGTGAGTCTGTGTCACTCTGTCTCCCTGTCTCGCTCAATACAAAGGCCAACACTTTCCCTTTGGCCACATCCAATGGCGTCTCCTCAAACAGAGACAGTGTTGATTCTTTCAAGAACAAATGAGATAGATTTCTGTTAGAAAATAATATCTTGGTTTACAGTATATAGTTTGGGACACAACATGTGGAGTCCTGCAGCTCAGTGGTTAGAGGTCTCGCCTCACAAGCGAGAGGACAATTCTCGGCAGGGCAAAATTATTTCTTACTCCACACACCTTTGGTTACCTAGTACATAGTAAGTTGAAACCCAGTTATTAGTTGATTGGCGGATCACCTTTCCAGCAGTAATAAACCCTTTTCCCCCCAAAAGTTATAAATATAATAATTTGGTTACTTCAATCCACGACTTTTTGTGGGGTACACTGTTTGTGGGGTGCTGCTGTGCACAATTTGCTCCTGTGATTTGCCCACAAAATACAGGTAAACCCCGCTTAACTTTGCCTCAGTTAATGTTCTTTCGTTGCTGATACATTGGGAACATATATTCATTTTATGTTGCAACATTCACTATTACATCGTTCGCCAGCGGGTGGAAACGGGGCATGACAGCGCTAGGGCCTGCCTGACAAGAGAGTGATGGGCAGGCTGGGAGTGAGTGAGTGAGACAAAAAGGCAGTCTAATGGGAGCGAGTATAATGTTTTTAAAAACATAAGAATTAGGAGCAGGAGCAGGCCATTCGGCCCCCCGAGCCGGCCCCGCCATGTGATAAGATCACAGCTGATCTTCTGACCTAACTCTAATTACCTGCCCTATCCCCATATTCCTCTATTTTTTTAAAATCTTATCAGTCTCAGCCTTGAAAATGTTCAAGGACTGAACACCTACAGCCTTCTGGGGTAGTGAATTCCATAAATTCACTACCCCAGAGTGAAGAAATGTTTCCTCAACTCTGTTCTAAAAGGCTGACCCTTAATTTTAAGACTGTGACCCCCTGGTTATAGATTCTCCTACCAGGGAAACAGTCCCTCAGTGCCTACTTTATCCAGCCCTTTAAGAATCTTATATGTTTCAATAAGATCTCCCCTAATTCTTCTGTACTCTAGAGAATTCAGCCCTAGTCTATTCAACCTATCCTCATAAGTCAGTCCCCTCATTCCAAGAACTAATCTAGTGAATCTATGCTGTACCCTCTCTAAGGCAAGTATTTTCTTTTGTTAAATAAGAAGACCAAAACTGCACACAATACTCTAGGTGCAGTCTCACCAAGGCCCTATACAGTTGCAACAAGACTTCCCTACTCTTGTACTCTAAACCTTTTACGATGAACGTTAACGTGCCATTTACTTTCTTAGTTGCTTGCTGCACCTGCAAACCAACTTTTTGAGACTGGTGTACAAGGACACCCAAATCCCTTTGTACACTTAACACTATCTAACCTCTCCCCATCTAGAAAATAATTTTTTTTTGCTACCTAGGTGAATAATTTCACACTTCCCCACATTAAATTCCATCTGCCACCTACCTGCCCACTCCGTTAGCCTATCTATTTCCCGTTACAATCTTATTGCATTATCCTCACAGCTGACTCTCCTACCTAGTTCAGTGTCATCCGTGAATTTAGACACGTTACATTCAATGTCCTCGTCTAGATCATTGATGTAAATTGTAAATAGCTGAGGCGCAAGCACTGATTCTTGTGGCACTCCACTATTTACATCCTGCCAATTCGATAATGATCTGTTTATCCCTACTCTCTGTTTTCTACCCGTTAGCCACTCTTCTATCCATGGTAATATGTTCCCATTAATCCCGTGGGCCTTGACTTTGTGCAATAGCCTTTTGTGTGGCACTTTATCAAATACCTTCTTAAAATCTAAATATACCACATCTACTGGTTCCCCCCTATCAAACCTGCTAGATACATCCAGAAAAATGTCTCACTTTTCAAGAACCAAACCACAACTTTAAGCGAGGGATATCTGGACAGCCTGTTTACAGTATATTTTGTAAAGCACTTTGAGACGTTGATAAGGCACAACTTCAAATGCAAGAATTATTATTATAAATATTGTTATGCCAGGAAACTGACAGGATTCCCTGTACAAGGAGAATCGGATGGACCTTGGTCTTTTTTCTCCCAGCAAATTCTTATGTAGAGACATCGATAAGAAGTGGAAAGCGCTGTATAAATGTAAGGATTATTATTATTATTTATGTAGAGAAACATCTAACTATATAATATTACTGTCTAGTTCCGGCTGACGTTTTGTTGATAACATCTCATTGTTTCCAAGTGATCATCAATGGAGGCAACAGAGACCTTAGAATACGATAGGACTGAATCCAGAATTTCGAAGCAAAAGTAATATAATAATAATAATCCTTGAGTTCATACAGTGCCTTTTTACATTGTCTAGATGTCTCTCTTCGATGGACCCATTGGCAACTCCTAGTCCCCACCTCCCCACCTTTCCTCTCCCACCCCACCCCCCACCCATCCTCAGCTCGGGTCTGAAACAGTGACTGCCCAGCGCTTTGGGATGTCCTCTTGATGTGAAAGGCGCTATACAAGTGTAATTTTGTTGTTGTTCTGGTCTCAAGTTTCTTCGGCTGGCCATATCTCTCACCATCAGGAAGATCCCTATATCTTCTCTCGAACTTACTACAGCCATCAGCCAAAGGAGAACATCAAGTGATTGTTGCTGTTCTTGCTCGGGGATGTGAGATAAAGAGCATCTTAGCAAAAGCAGTCGTTAGTGACACAGACGCAGGACTGTGTGTGCGCTGTCTTGGCCCTGGGCTGGTGTCCAGGTGCTCACACCCTGCAAGCTCACTCACTGCCTCTGTCTTTCCAGGTTGATCCCCCCACTCAACCAGCTGGACCTGCTGCGTAACCTCAAGAGCAAGTCAGGCCTGGCCTTCAGGTGATATTGGTCCCCCTACCCACCCCACCCCACCCTGACTCCACATACACAGGCACACATGCCTGCCCGCCCCGACCACACACCGACACATACACACAGACATACATATAAACACGCCTGCCCCACCATCTCACACACACACCTGACCCCAGATACATTTGCCCCCTGGTTACATCCCCCCCACCCCACACAGACACATTCACATCTGCCCCTCCAGTCTTGCCCACCCCCAGACCACACACAAACACTCCCTCCAAAGAACGCCACCCACCCTCCCCTTGCTCTGCCCTGCCTCCACTCTGCCCTCCGCCTCAAGCCCCGCTCTCTTCTTCACCCAGCCCCACCCTCCGCAACAACACCTCAGAGTTGGGTAGCGGCCATCGCCCCCCCCACCCTCTCAATGACCTCAACATCAAGTTATATGTGTTTTGTGTGTTTCAAAAACACACACTGGTGTTTGGGCGCACAGTGTCCCAGTAGCACTCCAGTCCTCATTGACTAGGATGGGTTTGATTAACCTTGTGTCTCTCTCTCTCTCCCACAGGAAGGAACAGCCCGATGCCACCCCGAGGTTTGTCTGATCGAAGCTTCTGTTAATTTATGTTGGTGACTGTGAGCAGCCAAAACATTGTGTTTGTCTCGATTAAACACCACCTCCTGTGCCTTCAGGGCAGCCTGTGATACTGCCCCTCCCTCTCCCCAGAGGTCCTGTATGTTCCTCAAATGGTGAGATTCCAGGAGATTAGTGCTGAGCGAATTCCTGATGTGTGGCAGCTGACCTGTGACCCTCTCAGACAGGGCTGTGGGTTCCCTGGGGCTGGAAACCAGCTGTGAGTAGTGTCACACATCGGGAAATCATTGGTCCCAATCTTTTGTGAATCTCACAGATCAGGCTTCGGTGTAAATCTCACTCAATGTCTCAATGAAGCCATTTCATACCCAAATCGCCCTCATAATAAATTATACTCAATAATCCTCACATTTGATATAGCCCCTGATCATGTCACTGGGACATCTCACAGTGCTTCACAGGATCTACTGCTAAGCGGAGTGACAGTTAGGTTAGGTTAGTTCCTGGGATGAGGGGACTGACCTATGAGGATAGGTTGAAGAAACTAGGGCTGTATTCTCTAGAGTACAGAAGAATTAGGGGGGATCTTATTGAAACATATAAGATTTTTAAAGGGCTGGATAAAGTAGGCACTGAGGGACTGTTTCCCCTGGTAGGAGAATCTATAACCAGGGGGTCACAGTCTTAAAATTAAGGGTCAGCCTTTTAGAACAGAGTTGAGGAAACATTTCTTCACGCAGAGGGTAGTGAATTTATGGAATTCACTACCCCCAGAAGGCTGTAGATGCTCAGTCCTTGAACATTTTCAAGGCTGAGACTGATAGATTTTTGAACAATAGAAGATTAGGGGATATGGGGATAGGGCAGGTAATCAGAGTTAGGTGAGAAGATCAGCCATGATCTTATTGAATGGTGGAGCAGGCTCGAAGGGCCGAATGGCCTACACCTGCTCCTAATTCTTATGTACTTATGTTGCCCTGCCCTCGACCCCAGGCTGGACCTGCTCGGAGACTCTGCTCTCTCAGGGCTGCTCATGACCTACACCCGGCAAATGATTCAGGGAAGCCCAAAGAGCAAGCTTCTCAACCCAGAGCAGCCTCCACCCTTCACATCACTGGGTGGTCCTAGCTGGACAAGCAGCAGGAAAGCTTTGCAGACAATACTACCAAGAGCAAGCTATATGGTTTTAGCAGAATCCAGCAATTACCCCCAACGCACAGTCTGGGACCCCCCCCACCCCCCAAGTTTTGGCTCTTGCCAACCTGCACCTAATAAGTCCCAGAATGAAGTAAGCAGAGGGCGTCCCTCCAGCAAGAGAGTGCGCATTCCATTCCAACAATCTCTCCCTGGGATCTCCATGTGGGGTAGGATGCATGGTTTGGTTTAGTTGATCAGCTTGGTTTGGAATCTGTGAAGCGTGATGATGGATTTCTGTGTGTGGCTGACAAAAAGCTCCCATTACTCAGGCCCTGGGTACTGAGAGCTGCCCCTCCCCCCAGCACGCAATACTTGCCCATAGACACAGTGGGAGCCGCTATGGGGTGTGGATTAGGCGCCGCCCCAGGCTCCCCCCCCCCCCCCCACCCCTCCCGCTGCTGATCATACCCTCCCTCACTAACGCCCTTTTCCGCCTTGTTTTCAGTAAACACCATTTTTGCCGTGACTCCTTGTGCGGACTATGCTGCTCAGGAGATAGGTACTTGGGCCTAGGCCTGTGCACGGCATGCTGACTGCGCGGCTCGCTCTCACCTTGCTCTGCACCTTGTTGTAATCTGACTTATCTCCTGTCCCTGGCCAGGCTCCCACACGTTGCCCACATTTCTCTTTGTATTGACAAGCGCATTTCATGTTACTCCCATCCCCACCACCATGGTCTTGACATTCAGTGACTTTCACTCGCGCTCATCCTCACTCACACTCATTCAGGATGTTTCTCTTTGCAATGTTCAGCCTGAGATTCAGATCAAAATCTGTCGTCTTGATGCTCAGGCGGAAATGCCAGCCACATCCTCCCCTCCCCTCTCCTCCCCTCCCGCCACCAATCCTCAGGGTCTATAGGGCGATATTTTCCACTTCAGCTCTCTACCTTAGCCCTATTCCTTGCTCTCTCCCCATTATGTCTGTTCTGGTGCTCACTCCCTCACTGGAGTGAGGGACAGCCAGAGGCACACTTCACAGCAACAGCAGAAAATTTGAAAAAAGAACTGGACATGCTCATATTGTTTATAGACTTGTTAGGTTGAGAACCTGAGCTATTTATTTTCTGCCGGAAATCAATTTACATTTGAGGAAATCCTGTTTTAAACCTGCAACGCAATTGTGCAAATATTTTGCATGAGTGTCTGCTGTGTGTAATAATTCTGTGGTCCTCCCCTCTCCTGTCCTCTCTGATGTGCCCGTGCTCAGCTATGCTTCCTGTACTGCCTGCCATGTGTGCCTGCCTGTGGAGACAATGTCAATTTAATGCAAACAGTACTGTTTGGGAATTGCCCTCAATGTTAGCAACGGGTGAGGCCACAAGATGGCTCCAGCACATCATGTATGGAACCCATAATCTGCTTTATAGTCGGAGGGCGAGGGGCACGTTTAGGACAGACACTAGGAAGTATTTACCCATACTGAGGCAAATACACAGCTGAGAATGGAGGTTACCAGGAAACGTGCCTCAGTGGACAGTGTCTGTGTGTGGGGTGGGGGAGAGAGCCATGGGCTGAAGGGTAGAGTTGCTTTGGTTAGGTGTGCATTGAGTCACAAGAATGTTTATTGATATAAAAGTCAAGTGAACATCACAGTCAAGAGGCTCTGAAAGGGCTGAAGTCAGAGGGTGGGGGTGAGGGCGGGGAGGGGTGGGGGAGGGGAGTGGGGGCGGGAGGATGGAAGAGTCATGATTGTGCATCAAATGCATCCCTCAACATAACACTGCATGGCGTTGGGGCATCGGTGAATATATATGGAGCACCCGTGCTCAATGCATGGCATTGATCAGCGCTGGGTACACACAAAGCACCAATGCCTGACAATGGGGGTCTCTGTTCTGATTGGTTCACGTCATTGGTCTATATGCTGGGAGGAGATTCCCCACAGCTCAACCATGTTAACTTCCCTCCCTCCCTCCCTCCCTACATCTTCCCTCCCACCCTCCCTACCACCCTCTCCCCATCTTCCCTCCTACCCACCTTTCCACCCACTCCTTCCCACCCTCCCTCCCACCCTCTCCCTCGCACCCACTCACCCTCTCCCCACGCTCCCTCCCACCCTCCTTTCCACCCTCTCTCTCCCACCCTCTCCCCACCCTCCCTCCACGCTCTTCCTCCCACCCTCCCTCCACCCTATCCCTCCCACCCTCCCTCCAGCCTCTCCCTCCCTCCTTCCACACCCTCTCTCCCTCCCTCCTTCCTTCCTTCCTTCCTTCCTTCCTTCCTTCCTTCCTTCCTTCCTTCCTTCCTTCCTTCCTTCCTTCCTTCCTTCCTTCCCTCCCTCCCTCCCTCCCTCCACCCTCTCGCTTCCCACCCTCCCTCCATCCTCTCCCTCCACTCCCATCCTCTACCTCCCCTCCACTCCCAGGGGAGGTGAGGTAGAGACCTCACCTCCCCTCCTTCCTTTCCCCACTCTCCCCTCCCCTTCACACTCTCCCCCTCGCTTACTCCCCGACCCCCCCTCCTCCCACACCACTCCTCCTCTCCCCTCCCCGCTCCCCTACCTTCCCTCTCACTCTCCCCTCCCTATTTCCTCTCTCCCTATCTCCTCCCTCCCTTCCTCAGATTGGCTGGATTGGAGCCTGTTTCTTGCCCTTAGTGTGGACTAAGAGGAGTGTTTCTGTGATGTGTGAGAGCTGTGCTTACAGAACTGAGAATCAGTGGCCAGTTAGTCTGGGCTGAGCCAGTGCTGTGCCGGGATCCCTGTAACTGGGAGCACAGGGATGGGCTGTGTACGGCACGGTTGGTCAGTGTAGGGGTGGTCAGTGGGCAGAGTAGGGCTGGGCTGGCAGTGTAGCGATGGGCAGTGGGTAGGGCTGGGCTGGCAGGGGAGGGCACAGCTGGGCAGGGTAGGGCTGGGCTATGGTGGCTGAACGGTGCCGGGGTTTTGGCTACAGCCCTGTTTTGGAACAGGGAATATCACATGAGGTGATGGTGATGAAACGTGTGTGTGTTTTACAGCACGAAGGTCAGCCTGAGGGAGCGCTTCTCCAGCCCCAAAGCCACAAGCAGCAAAGGGAAAGGTTCCCCCCAAGCTGGCACACTCCGGCGCTCTCCCAGCGCCGACAACAGCATCGAGGACAGTCCCAGCAAAGTGCAGCCCAGCTGGAGCTTCACCGACAGGACTCGCTTCCGCCCCACCTGGCGACTGAAGGCCATGGGGTCACGGCAGAACTCTGAGGGTGTGTGAGCGATTGAAGAGAACAACATTTTGTGAGAGAGACAGCAAAGTGAAAATGAGAAGGGCAGAAAGGGTGGGGAGCAAGAGAGACAAGAAGTGTGGGAGGGAGTGAAAGGAGTAGAATTTTCTCAGCCTGGACATCTCTGCATAAAAGTAAACTGGGAGAACAACAACAACAAAATCACACTTGTATAGTGCCTTACATGACAGGAGTTGCCGATTGATCCATTAAAAAGGAGAGTTTGGAGGCGAGACTTGAAGGAGACCAGGGGCAAAGAGAGGGACTGCGGGATGGAGTTCAGAGGTTGAGGGCAGTGGCTAAAGGCTTGCCCGCCAATGGTGTGGTAGGTGGGTCGAGGGATATGGAGCAGGCCAGAGCCTGCTGAGTGGAGGGTGCGGGCAACTGCATGTGTGTATGTGGTGAGGGGATGGGCGGTCATGGATGTAGGGAGGGGCGAGGTTGTGGAGGGCTTTAAACAAAGGCGAGAAGAATTCTGAAAAGACAATTGCTTTACTGGCTCCAAAATTCAGTGCAGTGTGAAGGAGATGAGTGGCATTACAACAAAATTACATGTGTTTTATGTCTTTCACGTTGGGAGAACATCTCAAGGTGCTGATTGCAGGAGCGATTGAAGCGGTATGGTGTCTGTGCTGATGCTCACTCCCTCTGGAGCTCTAATCACATTGCCTCTCTCTTGCTCTCTCAGACCAGACTTGTCTTCCCGGAGAGGATAACCTTGACAATAAAAGCTTCCAATCTGAATATATGACGGAGGATTTAACTCCAGGATTGAAAGTGTCAATCAGAGCCATGTGGTAAGATTCTCAGCAAAGGGTTTCTCTCTCTGTCCGGTGACCAGTTTATATACTGTGTGTGTATATATGTGTGTGTGTGAGCTGTGTACACACTGTGTGTGTGTGTGTGTGTGTGTGAGCTGTGTACACACTGTGTATGTGAGCTGTGTACACACTGTGTGTGAGAGAGAGAGCTGTGTGTGAGAGCTATGTACATGTCTAATGCTGTAGGGGGGTGGGTGTTTAAACTAATTTTGAGAGAGGATGGGAATGCAAACAGTAGTCCAGATAAGGGAGGGGTAAGACAGGGGACAAGGGGAGGGATAGGACAGGAGAAAAGTACAGAGCAGGTAAATTCTGTCTTGGAGTGCATGTATACATGGAATTTGACAAGTAAAATTGGTGAGCTGCAGGCTCTAGTTGCTGCAAGGGGATGTGATGTGGTAGCAGTAACAGAGACCTGGCTCAAACAAGGGAAGGAATGGGAACTCAACATTCCTGGCTATAATATATTCAGGAGGGATAGAGAGGGGAGAAAAGGAGACGGGGTGGCAATCTTAGTTAAAGACTCAATTACAGCCTTAGAAAGGAACAAGGTAGAAAAAGGCCAAAAAAATGAATCTATCTGGTTAGAGATAAGGAATAAAAAAGGAGCAGTTACATTGTTAGGGGTATACTATAGACCACCAAATAGTGGGAAGGAGATAGAAGAGCAGATTTCAGAAAGGTGCAAAGTCCATAGAGTAGTGATAATGGGAGACTTTAATTATCCCAACATCAACTGGCAGAATAGTAGTGTAAAGGGCAAGGAGGGAAAAGAATTCCTGAAATGTGTACAGGACAACTTTCTTGGTCAGTATGTTTCCAGTCCAAGAAGGAATGAAGCGATGCTGGATCTAGTTTTGAGGAATGAGGTGGGGCAAGTATAACAGGTTTCTGTAGGTGAGCACCTAGGAAATAGCGATCACAATATAATTAGATTCAGAGTAATTATGGAAAGGGATAAGAAACACTCAAAGGTGAAGACACTCAACTGGAAGAAGGCTAATTTCAGTGAGTTAAAGCGGGACCTAGCCGAGGTGGACTGGAAAAAAAGATTGGCAGATAAAACACTAATGAGCAGTGTGCAGTCTTCAAGGAAGAGATAGTTTGGGTACAGGTCAAAAACATTCCAGCAAAGATAAATTGTAGGGCATCCAAACTTCCCTGGATGACTAAGGCAATTGGAGTTAAAATAAAGCAAAAAAGGGAGACTTATGACAAGTGTCAGGCCCAAGATAAAGAGGTCAACCAAGTAGAATATAGGAAGTGTAGGAGAGAACTGAAAAAGAAAATTAGAGGGGCAAAAAGACTGCATGAGCAGGTAACATTAAAGGGAATCCTAAGGTATTTTACAAACATATTCAGAGTAAAAGATTGGTCAAGAATAAGGTGGGGTTAATTAGGGGCCAAGGTGGAAATGTTATTGTGGATAAGAGGGAATGGCTGATGTACTGAATGAGTACTTTGCCTCTGTCTTCACAAGAGAAGAGGATGTAGCCAATGCTACAGTATTGGAGGAGAGGGTAGAAGAAATGGATAGGATTAGTATCAACAGAGAGGAAGTACTGAAAAGGTTGACGGTGCTCAAGGTAGACAAGTCACCCGGTCCGGATGGGATGCATCCTAGGTTACTAAGGGAAGTACGGGAGCAAATAGCAGAGACTCTGGCCACAATCTTGCAATCTTCCTTGGACACAGGGGTGGTGCCAGAGGACTGGAGGGTTGCTAATGTTACTTCCCTGTATGAAAAGGGGCAGAAGGACAAACCTGGGAACTACAGGCCAGTCAGTCTAACGTCGGTAGTGGGCAAACTTCTAGAGTCTATAATCAGGGACAAGATAGATCTTCACTAAGAAAGATATAGGCTAATAAAGGACACCCAGCATGGATTTGTTAAAGGCAAATCTTGCCTTACAAATCTGATAGAATTTTTCAATGAGGTAATGGAATGGGTAATGGAATGGGTGGACGAGGGTAGCGCAGTTGATGTAGTTTACATGGACTTTCAAAAGGCATTTGACAAAATGCCGCATGAGAGGCTTATTAGTAAAGTAGAGGCCCACAGTGTTAAAGGGACAGTGGCAGCATGGATCCACAACTGGCTGCGAGACAGAAAGCAGAGAGTTGTGGTGAGCGGCTGTTTTTCAGACTGGAGGGAAGTGTGCAGTGGCGACTCCAGGGATCAGTTTTGGGACCATTGCTCTTTTTAATATATATTAATGATCTGGACTTGGGTGTAGGGAGCACAGTTTCCAAGTTTGTAAATGATACTAAGTTAGGGAGAATAGTAAATAGTGAGGAGGATAGTAGCCATCTGCAAGAAGATATAGATAAAATGGTGGGCAGACACATGGCAGATGAAATTTAATGCAGAGAAGTGTGAGGTGTTACATTTTGGAAGAAGAAATGAGGGGAGGCAATATAGTACAATTTTAAAGGGTGTGAGGGAACAGAGAGACCTGGGGATTTGTGTTAGTGACTCTTTGAAGGTGGCAGGACAGGTAGACAAAACCGTTAAGAAGGCATATGGGATACTAGGCTTTATAAATGGGGGCATAAGAGTAGAAGTGCTGACTAACCTCTATAAAACTTAGGCCTCAGCTGGAGTAGTGTCCAATTCTGGTCACCACACTATAGAAAGGATGTTAAGGCATTGGAAAGGATGCAAAGAAAGTTTACTAGAACGGTACCAGGATATTCTCTCTGGAACAGAGAAGGTTGAGAGGAGACCTAATAGAGGTTGATAAAATCATGAGGGGATTCGACAGGGAATAGGGAAAAACTGTTTCCACTGGTGGGTGAATCTGTGACTCATGGACACAGATTTAAAATAGTTTCAAAACGAAGCAGAGGGGAGCTGAGGAGAATTTTTTTCATTCAGTGGGTTGTTCGAATCTAGAATGCATTGCCTGAAAAGGTGGTGGAGACCGATTGGATAACAGCTTTTAAAAGAGAATTAGATCTTTATTTGGTGAGAACAGGTCTGTTAGGTGATGGGGAGAGCGGGGCAGTGGGATTGAGTTGCTCTTTTCAAAGAGCCGGCACAGACTAGATGGACTGAATGGCCTACTTTTGTGCCATAAAATTCTATGATTCTATGATACACACTGTGTGTGTGTGTGAGAGAGCTGTGTGTGTTAGAGCTGTGTGCACACTGTGTGTGTGTAGGTAAGAGCTGTGTGCACACAGTATGTGTGTGTGTGTGAGAGCTTCTCTCTCTGGTTACAGTATTATGCGGTTCCTGGTGGCCAAGCGGAAATTTAAGGAGAGTTTGAGGCCATACGATGTAATGGACGTGATCGAGCAGTACTCAGCCGGACACCTCGACATGCTGTCCCGCATCAAAAACCTGCAGTCCAGGCAAGAGATACTGCCCCCTCACCCACTCTCCTCTCGTCACATCCTCTCCCTCTACCTCGCCACTCATCCTCCACTCACTCTGCCCACTTACCCACTTTCTGCACTCACTCACTCACTCACTCACTCACTCACTCACTCACTCACTCTGTCCCACTTACTTACTCTCTCCCACTCCTTCACCCCTCTCACTCAGCCCTCTCCCTCCTCTTCTCACTCGTACCACTCATTCATTCCTCTCCTTCTCACTCTCCTGCTCATTCCCCATCCAAATCACTCTCTCTCTCTTACACACAAACACACTGTTTCAGCACCTTGGTACATCCTCCCAACATAAAAGCTACAATATAAATGTAATTTGTTGTTTCCTCTTAATGTTTATTGCCCCCTCCTGGGGTGAAACAGTTACTGCAGTAGGATCGCCTGAGAGACAATCTGTCCCTGGGGAAAGAGGAAAAGAAACTCCTTAAGAAAAAGAAATGTTAAACTCCCCGAGTAACATGTTAGTACACAGAGACTCGCACAGGATTCATTTATACTTCATCGCTAATAAATAGTAAGACTTAAAGTTAGACTGTTGATGGCTGATTCCATTTTAACTGTGATAGTTAAGGGAGAGCCTGGGGGGAGGCAGGAGAGAGAGGTTGGGAGCAGAGCCCAGTATTCGAGGAGGCAGAGTGCGGATTTGATAGTGTGTGGTCAGGGTGGGGCGGGACAGAGTCCAGGGAGCTCCAAGTCACTATGGCCCAGTGTTGGTCACTGAATGCCTTGCAGAAGCTGCTCTAATCACACAGTCTGGGAGATGTTGATGGGCACCGCTGCGGGAGGTGGGGGATGGTTGCTGAGTGTTGGGGTGGGGGGAGCTGGTTGCTCTATGTGGGGGTGGGGGGTGGTGTTTGGGGGTGGGGGTGGGGGCAGATGGTTGCTCTATGTGGGGGTGGGGGCCGATGGTTGGTCTATGTGGGGGTGGGGGCAGATGGTTGCTCTGTGGGGGTGGAGGGAGGTGGTTGCTCTATGTGGGGGTGGAGGGAGGTGGTTGCTGCGTGTGGGGGTGGAGGGAGGTGGTTGCTCTATGTGGGGGTGGAGGGAGGTGGTTGCTGCGTGTGGGGGTGGAGGGAGGTGGTTGCTCTATGTGGGGGTGGAGGGAGGTGGTTGCTGTGTGTGGGGGAAGGGGTGCGGAGATGGTTGCTGAGTGTTGGAGGACAGAGGAGGTGGTTGCTGAGTGCTGGTCCCTGTATCCTGTCTCTCTGTGGTGACAGTGCGTGAGATTCCCTCCAGCTCTTCATTCTGGCTCTTGCTCGTGTCTCTCTCCATTTGTTTGCTAGGTTAGATGTGATTGTGGGATTCTCGGCCCCTTCTACTCCCCGGCATAAGAAGTTAAAACGAGCCCTGATTTCTGCCCAGTGCTCGCCTAGGTTAGGAACCCTCGCAGAATGCATTCTTTTACTCCAATGAAACAGTCAAAACCCTTTCTCTCTCGGCACTTGAGGGAGGTTTATTTGGGATAAAAGTGATTAACATTGAATATTTGGAGTCCTGTAGTTCGGTGGTTAGAGCACTTGAGGACTCTGTTCGATTCCCAGGCAGGGTAAAATGTTGGGCAAATTTTCTTACTCCACACGGCTCTGTAAATAGGAACCCAGTTATTAGTCGATTGGCAGATCACATTTCTGGAGGTAATAATCCCTTAAAAAATAATAATAATGTGGTCACTCAATCCACGACTATTTGTGGGGACGCTACTGTGCTCAATTAGCTGCTGCGTTTTGCCCACAAAATATACAGTCAATTCACTTTTCAGTATATTCTGTGAAGCGCTGTGAGACGTCTAGTAGACGTGAAAAGTGTGAAAGCAAATGCAAGGATTATTATTATTATTAGGTCAGACATCACTGGCTTAGCAGCAGCTGCCGCTGGTCGATTGTTGAAGGGGTTTTGCTGAAACTGCTTGGAAACCAAAACCCAAAGAGTCTTATGATTTGATTTTGGAAATTGCCTGGGAATGTGTGTGAGGCAGGAGCTGCATGTTACAATAGCAGAGCTGCATGGCTGCAGTGCATGAGTCCATCCCCCATCACACCTGCACAGGTATGGACCAGCCACTGTGCCTCGTCTCCTGGGTCAAGCAAATGATGGACAATCCAGAGAACACATGACCAAAGTGACCTGACCACCATTAATATGGGAGGGTCCCTCGGTGGCCCAGGTCAGGCCCTAGGCCCTGGTGCCGACACCAGAGACTCCTTCACCACCTGCTCCAGGGCATTGGGTAAAGGTTACACAGTGACCAGGAAGGAATGTCACCTCACTCGCCCACCTGAACTCTGGACCCTGCATCCTCTTATTCAGTCAGGATTGTAGCTGCTATCTGCTCTCCCCACCCCAGCCCGCTGAACCCATCCCTTGCCGCTAGCCCTGCCATCCGACTCTTCTCCGCTATTGGGCATTTAATAATTAGTCCACAAATAAAGTCTTGTCTAATAGGATAAGGATTAATTCTCTTTGGATATTATTGGTGTGTGGGGATGGGGATACAGTGCATCCAGAGCACGCTATGCAAATTCACTTTGAATAAGAGTCACACACAGATCCCCTCAGCTCTTTATCTCGGCCTTCCCATAGTCTTTCGCTGGTTCCCCGTCTCAGCTCCAGAAAATATTGTGTTTCAAAAATATTCTGAATATTCTGTATTTTTTAATGCGGTTTTCAAGTGGACATTTTGGTTGGCATTTCACAGACCACTTTGGGCAATCTCAGCCAATAATGGGATCTCCCTGATCTAAGTGTGCGCTACCAATGGTATTAATCACAAGGATACAAGGATCACATGATTGGATTTGGGTAAAGAAGTTGCTTTGGTCTGTTTGATCTCATCTCATTTTTTTCCACAAAAATACACAGTATGTTCTGTTGAGTACTTTGAGATGTCTCGAAGATGTAATATCAAATTATTATAAATCATTTCCAGAATCCTCACCTAACGGACCTTAAATGAGTCCAGTGTCCTCAACCACCCTTTCCGGTGGTGACCTCATGAATTACCCCCATAGTTAAGAATGATTTCCTAATGTCTTGTCCTGACATTTCTCTTTTCATCTCTAATCCATGTCCTCTTGTTCTGCTACGTTAGGATATCTGAGAGTATCATCATTCTGGGTTAACTTTCTGAATCCCATTGAAAACCTAAAGGTTCCTCTCTGAGATGTCTCTTGTCAAGACTGAAGAGCTACAGCTTGTCTGACCGTTGCTTATTCTTCCAACACTGAGGATCATGTTTGTGGCTCTCCTCTTGTGCCTGGGCAACACCTTATGTCATTATGTCACAGCAAGAGACCTGCATGTGGCTTCCACCGAGCGAACACTGTACAGCGTGAACATGCATGTTAGCTCGGCTGAACTGTCAGTCTAACCCATGTGACCCTCCGGAGTGAGATGTCTGTAGCTGCACCCCCCCCAAGCCAGTTGTGAATGATGCTCAGAGTGCCAGCCATGTGTTTGTTCATCTTTGTTTCCAGTCACATGTCGGTTGCATGCAATAGTCTGGCACCAAATTGCCTGTCTGCACCGTGTATGTTCGTATTCCAGACTGCATTCCCTCCTCTCCGTTGCCGCCCAACCTCCCTCCTCTCACCCCAGAAACAAAATCCAAGAAATTAATCCTCTGAAAGATTTTGAGGCCGCAATCACTCTGAACCTTGTTGGTGATGTTCCCATTGCATTCTTGACTGACTAACATGGCGTCTGCCTGCGCTGCCCTGCCCTGCCCTGCTGTGCCCTGCGCTGCGCTGTCCTGCCCAGCGGGTAGCTGAGTGTGTCTGATCCTGTGCCAGAGTTGACCAGATCGTGGGCAAAGGGCCCTCACAGCAGGAGAAGGATCGCATGAAGAATCCCACAGAGCCGGAGGTGTCTGAGGATCCCAGTATGATGGGGCGTTTGGGCAAAATGGAAAGACAGGTAAAAAATATCTTAACATGTAATTTCTTCTGCTCCGTGTCCTTGGTCACACCTTCAACAATAACAATAACGTGGCTTTATATATACCTTTCTTGAAGGGTAGCATCCCAGAATGCTTGACCCAAGCTGGGGGAGGGGGTAGGCAACAAAAACAACAACTTCAATTTATATAGCGCCGTCCACGCCAGATGGCGTCTCAGAGCGCTTCACAATAGCGGAGACCAAGGCTGAGCCAGGGGGAAG
The DNA here is from genome assembly GCA_035084275.1 of Hydrolagus colliei. NCBI lineage: Eukaryota > Metazoa > Chordata > Chondrichthyes > Chimaeriformes > Chimaeridae > Hydrolagus > Hydrolagus colliei. The sequence goes on from CM068759.1 coordinate 13,693,963, forward strand.
GTGACCATAGGCACGGTTGAACAGAAAGGTCTTCAGGCACGACCTGAAGATGGAAAAGCAGGGGCTGAGGGGAAGGGAGTGAGGAAGGGAGTTCTAGAGTTTTGTGGCTTAGTGGCTGAAGGCACGGCCGCCGATGGTGTAACGGAGGAATCGGAGGACAAGGAGGAGGCCAGACCCAGTTGAGCAGAGGCAGCGGGTGTGGAAGGAGGAGGTTAGAGAGGTAGGGAGATGCAGAGGAGTGGAGGGATTTAAACACAAGAGCAAGGATCTTGAAGTCAATCCACTCTGACAGGGAGCCAGTAAAATTTGGCGAGGATTGGGGTAATTGGGGAGTGAAGTTTGGTGCAAGTGAGAATACAGGCAGCGGAGTCGTGTATAAGTTAAATTTTGTGAATGGTGGTGGTTGAAGAAGAAAATTTGGTGTCCTGTAGCCTCAGTGGTTAGAACACTCACCTCGTAAGCTAGAAGAGACCTGGGTTCGATTCCTGACATGGCGCCACCTTGAGCAAGTTTCCTTACCCCACACGCCTGATAATAATCCCTCAAGAAAAAAAGAATAAAACAGTAGTAAATTGGTGACTTCAATCCAGCTGAAAGTGTGGCCACTGACGGTGGAATACAGTGCATCAAGAACAAGCAAGAGGCTAGAAGCAGTTGAGTTGAGGCGGCGAGTGATGGATTTGGGGGTAAAGCGCTCTGAGATGCCGTCTGGCGTGGAGGGCACTATATAAATTGTTGTTGTTGTTGTAAGCAGGTTGGAGAAGTAGGGAGGTGCCAGGATGTGAATGGATTTAAAAACAAGTGAAAGGATCTTTTATCGAGATCAATGGACCAATAACGAGAGAATGGTCAGCCCTCACCCCACTGATTGTATAACAACCAGAATCCTTATTTTCGATAGAACGTTTCACATCAGCAAGATATCTGGGTTTCATTGGATATACCATAAAGTGTAGTGACTGCTTATTTAATAAGAGAAAGTGTAGCCAATTTCCCCACGGCAATGTTCCACAAACAACCAAAGTAAATCAGCGATATTATTTGGCAGATTGTTGGCCAGGACATAAGAGGAAGCTCCTTGCTCTTTTTGAGTGGTGATATGTGCTATGCACCTGAACAGGCTTATTTGACAAAGGACAGCAACTCCAACTCTTTATCAATCCTGTTCTACCCAGTATTATGTTGTAGTTTCAGCCAAGACTTTGTGAATTCAATGGACAGATATGGGTCTTAAATCAGCACAGACACGATGAGAGAGAGAGAGAGAGCGGGAATGGGGTTGGAGATCTCCAATGGGGGAACGAGCACCAGAACAGACACAACGGGGTGAATGGTTTGCTGGAGTTATTGCTGTGAGAACCTCACTAAATGGCTCAATGTAGGAGAATGTGTGGATGGAATAAACAAGGAGGTTCCCTAATGATGGATGTTTCTCTCGTGATGGGTGTTGGCCATTGAGTTCTGCTATTTCCAGGTACATTCTATGGAGAAGAAGCTGGATTTCCTGGTGAATATCTACATGCAGCGGATGGGAATCCCTCAGGCAGAGACTGAGGCTTACTTCCTGTCCCGAGAGCCTGAGCCTGCGCCCCCATACCACAGCCCTGTGGACAGCCAGGACATGGGGGAGAAAAACACAAACTTCAACAAGACGAGCAGCCCCTCACTAGCCAGGCCGGGCTGCGGAGGCATATTCCAGCCCAATGGCTGCCTAGCGCCCAGTTCCTCCAAACAACATCTCAGCAACGCCACTCGGCATGGCCATGGCACCGTGACCTTCCTGACCTCCCCAGTGGGGGATGGAACGCCATTTGTGCGGATCCCGCCTCCACCCTCTGTGTCGCATGAGAAGATGTCAGTTTTGGGTGGGTGTAACAGGGGAGCGATGGAGCAATGCCGGCCCGAGGATTCGGCCTGTAAACGCCACGAGGCCGCGTTGAAAGAGCGAGACAGCGACACCTCCATCTCCATCCCCTCTGTGGACCACGAGGAACTTGAGCGCTCATACAGCGGCTTCAGCATCTCCCAGTCCAAGGAGAACGTGGACAATCCCACCAACGGCCCATACGACGCAGTCAGCCCCTGGTCCAAAGTCAGACTGTACATTGCGGAGGGGGAATCGGACACGGACTCGGAGGCGTGTACCCCCTGTGGGCCCCCACCAAGCTCAGCCACTGGGGAGGGACTGTGCAGTGACCTGGCCTGGCACACCTCCAAATAGACTGAGCCCTTCAATCCTTTTTGGGGGGGAAATATTTAGATTGTAAACTGGAACAGAGCCAGACTTTGACAAATTGAGCGCATTGAAAGGAAGATCCTGATAGCCTGGCCTGTGGGTAACCTCTGCCCTCAGAGGTTGATGACTGAAAAGGACCCAGGATTGTCTGTCTGACCAGTTGCCTGAACTCTCATGTTGGCCTTTCCATGACCAATGAATGTCACATGCCCAAACCTCCTGTGATTGGGTGAAGCAGTAAGTTTGATGTCTGTCTGTGATACCTTCAGGTGAAGATTTCAATGGGAAAAGTCTTTCAATAGGGATCTCAATCTTTTGATGGGAGAAGAGAGTAAACCCCTGAACTATGGAATGACCGAACAGGGATATATACCAACAGGTGGAATGTGCAGAGTGAAACAGACACAATAGTACATTGAGCAGGGGCAGGCGAGGCCAGTGAGATGGGGAAGGGAAGCTGTCTGTAATACCTTCAGGTGAAGGTTTCAATGGGAAAAGTCTTTCAATAGGGATCCCAATCTTTTGCATTATCTCAAAAATATTCCATACACCCATGCTGGGGCTGCTGGGGGCGGGCCCGGGGCACTGAGTGGGGTGCTGGGTGGGGAGCTGGGGAAGGGGGGTCCATGCTGGGGGGGCAAAACCACCTGGTCACCTCTGCCTGTTATGTCCAAGGCATGATGTTGCACAAAAAATACACCCCAACCCTATCTGTCTGTCTCTCATTCTGTTTCTCAGTCAATCTAGCTCTGCCTTTGTGTGTTTCTGTCTGTCTCCTTGTCTCTTTGTTTGTCTCTCAGACTTTCTCTGTCTGTCTCTGTGTGTGTTTCTCTCTCTCTCTTGGCTTCTCTGTCTCTCTATACCTATCTTTTTGTATCTGTGTCTGTCTTTTCCCTTTCTCCATCCCCCTGGCTCGATTGCTGTGAGCTTCTCCATTCAGTCCTGTCTCCAGGCTGTGGCCCAACGCCTTATGACTTGTTCACTTCTGTCTCGCAATTTGAAAATTGGTCTGTGTGGGACCTTTTAGTGTTGTGTCAGCCCAATAACGCATCCTAGCCTAAACCCTATAACTTGCCTGGAATCCTTTAATTGGTCCTTATTCTGCCCTCCCGCCAGCGTCTCTGAATTAGGTTATTGCCTGAAACTCACCCTGGGAATCCATCCAGTGCCCCTGATGGGATGGCAGCTTCACACTTGCCCTGCTGAAGTTCCTGATGTAGAGTGAGAGCCAGCCTCTCCCAGCATAGTGATAGCGTGGCCCCATTAACACAGCCTCACCGGCTCAGCGCTGGATAATGCTTGGAGCACACACCCTCACCAATATTCATAAGAACATAAGAAGTAGGAGCAGGGGTAGCCATTTGGCTCCTCAAGCCGGCTCCACCATTTAACGAGATCATGGCTGATCTTCTATCCTAATTCTATTTACCTGCCCTAACCCCACATCTTTTCATCTCTTTAGCTTTTTTAAAAAATTATTCCTGCAACGTTTGCCAAGCCATTTCCAGTCTTTAGATGTTTTAATAAAGAAACAAGCCTATTCAACTGACCTAACCTACAAATGTCAGCTGACAACAGCAGAACAGCTTCTGATTTTACTCCATCTGCTGATGACTCTGAGTTCACCACAATTGTTCACACTGGGCTCGTGTTCTGCACAAGAAGATGAACAAATTTTGCTGCATGACACCTGTATCAGGAATGTGCTGATGTCAGCAGTGTGTGGGGCATGGTGAATCTTTGTATATGATCTTGTAACGATTTAGTCTGATACTGTACTTTGATTGTTAAAAAAAAAGACTCCATGAATTATATGATTAAAAGTACTGTATGCACTGATCACAAGCATCTTCATGGATTTTCCTTTGAAGAGGTGACAACAACAACCAAATGACACTTGTTTAGCGCCTTTCACGTCAGGAGGACGTCCCAAGGCGCTGGACAGTTACTGCTTCAGACCCGAGCTGAGGACAGGGCAGGGGGGGAAGGGGGGTATGAGGTGTTGCTGATGGGTCCATCGAAGAGGAGAATCTTGAGGTGAGACTTGAAGGAGGCTAGGGAGGGGGTGAGGTGGAGGGATTTGGGGATGGAGTTCCAGAGGTTGGGGGCAGAGTGGCTGAAGGCTCGCCCGCCAATGGTTGGGCAGGTGGGTCGGGTGACGTGGAGCAGGCCAGAGTTTGCCTAACGGGATGGGGTGGGTGGGGCCGGGCAGGTTGGTAAGGGGATAGGAGGGTGGTGCGAGGTTGTGGAGGGCTTTAAATGTGGGGACCAGGATCTTGAATTGGATCCTCTGGATTGGGAACCAATGCAGTCGGAGCAGATGGTGTCACAGAGTTTGGAATGGTAACGGACACGGGCCGCAAAGGTCTGGATTATCTGCAGCCTGTGGAGGGAGGAAACCACAGTTTCTGTCACAGATGGATGTAGAGTCCTATAGCTCAGTGAGCACTCACCTCACAAGCGAGAGGACCTGGGTTTGATTCCTGTGCAGGGCGAAACGTTGGGCAGGTTTCTTTACTCCAAGTGCCTCTGTTTACCAGCAATAATGTAGGAAGCCGGTTGTCGGTTGATTAGCGGATTGCATTTCCAGGGAGTAATAATCCCTTCCAAATAAGATTAATAATTTGGTCATTCAATCCACTGAGCGGCTGCCATTTTTCACCCACAAAATATAGTCAATTCACTTTTCAGTATATTCTGTGAAGCGCTTTCAGACGTCTTGAACAAATGATAAGTGCAAGTATTGTTATTATGAATTATCCTGGATTCCAGAGGATTCAATTCGAGTTCCGGGTCCTCACATTTAAAGCCCTGTATGGCCTCGCCTCATCCCTGCCTCTGTGACCTCCTAACCCCCTACCAACCTGCCTGCCCCATCCGCTCTGCAGGTTGTGGCCTGTTCCATGTCCACCATTTGCGGGCGAGCCTTAAACCTCGAGATTTGTGTTAGTGACTCTTTGAAAGTGGCAGGACAGGTAGACGAAGCCATTAAGAAGGCATATGGGATACTAGGCTTATAAATAGGGGTATAGAATACAAAAGTCAGGAAGTGCTGATTAACCTCTACAAGACTTTGGTGAGGCCTCAGCTGGAGTAGTGTGTACAATTCTGGTCACCACACTTTAGGAAGGATATTAAGGCATTGGAAAGGGGGCAGAGGAGATTTACTAGGATGGTACCAGGAATGAGGGACTTCAGCTACGAGAAAAGGCTAGATAGGCTAGGCTTATTCTCTCTAGAACAAAGAAGATTGAGAGGAGACCTGATAGAGGTTTATAAGATTATGAGTGGATTCGACAGGGTGAATAGGGAAAGACTGTTTCCACTGGTGGGCGAATCAGTGACTCGTGGTCACAGATTTAAAATAGTTTCAAAATGAAGCAGAGGGGAGCTGAGGAGAAATGTTTTCACTCAGCGGGTTGTTCAAATCTGGAATGCATTGCCTGAAAAGGTGGTGGAGGCAGATTCCATAACAGCTTTTAAAGGGGAACTAGATCTTTATTTAGGAAGAGCCGGTCTGTTAGGTTATGGGGAGAAAGCTGGGCAGTGGGATAGAGTTGCTCTGTTCAAAGAGCCGGCACAGACTAGATGGGTCGAATGTGCCTTATAATTCTAAAAAAAAGAAAACCACTCTGCCTCCAACCTCTGGAACTCCATCTCACAGTCCCTCCGCCTCGCCCACTTCATAGCTTCCTTCAAGTCCCGCCTCAAGACCTTCCTCTTCGATGGTCCCATTGGTCAGCCCAAATCCCCTCCTTTCCCTCCACCTTTCCCAATCCTGACCCCAGCTCAAGTCTGAAACACTGACTGTCCAGTCCCTTGGGAGGTCCCCCTGACATGAAAGACGCTATACAGTGTGATTTTGTTCTTGTTCCCCGACAGTTGGGAAGTTGAGGGTTAGACTGGAATCTGTTCAGGTTATGAGAGCAATGGTGCTGTGCTTGCAATGTGGTGAATGGCCAGTGGGTGGCAGTGAGAGCACATGGCAGCTAGCAGAGAAGGTCAGATGATCAACAACAACAACAACAACAACAATTTACATTTATAGAGCGCCTTTCACGTCGGGAGGACGTCCCAAGGCGCTGAACAAGAGGCGTGTGACCCGAGCTGGGAGGGGAGTGTTTGGGAAGGGGTGAAACACGAAGGGGAGGTAAAAGAGTTCGGGGTGGAACAAAAGGCACAATCGAAGAGGAAAGTCTTCAAACCGGCCTTGAAAGAGGAAAGGGAAGAGGCGAAACGGAGGGATTGAGGGATGGCATTCCATAAGGTGGGAGCGGAGAAACTGAAGGCCCGGCCTCCGATGGTGGGGCGGTTCGGGCGGGGGGCTTGGAGTAGGCCAAGTCCTGCTGAACGGAGGGTCCGGGTGGGCGTGTAGGGGGAGAGTAAATCGGTTAGGTAGGATGGGGCAAGGCCGTGTAAGGCCTTGTAGGTGAGGACGAGGATCTTAAACTCGATCCTCTGGAGAATGGGGAGCCAGTGGAGACGGGTGAGGGTGGGGGTTATGTGGTCACGGAGGCGGGTGCGGGATAGTACACGGGCTGCAGAGTTTTGGATGATCTGCAGCCTGTGAATGGAGGAACTGGGGAGGCCGACTAGGAGAGAATTTCCGTAATCCAGCCTCGAGGTGATGTACGTGTGCACGAGTGTTTCGGCAGCGCGGGGGGTAAGATAGTTGCGGAGCCTGGCAATGTTGCGCAGCCTGGCAATGTTGCGCAGGTGGAAATAGGCGGTGCCAGTCAAGGCGCGGATGTGGGGGAGGAAGGAAAGTTTTTGATCGAACATGATGCCGAGGTTCCTGATTGGCTTTGTGAGGTGGAGAGCGCAGCCTTGGATATTGAGACTGGCAGCGCCCGATGTGCGGAGGCGCTGGCTTGAGCCAATCAGGAGGGCCTCGGTCTTACTCACGTTCAATTGCAAAAAGTTGTCCCTCGTCCAGGACTCGTTGTCGGACAGACATGCTGTCAGAACATCGATCGTCTGGGGGTTGAGGGATGAGGCAGAAAGGTACAACTGGGTGTCATCCGCATACATGTGGAAATTTACCCCATGTTTGCGGATGACGTCGCCCAGAGGGAGCGTGTAAAGGGTGAAAAGGAGGGGACCGAGGACAGAGCCCTGAGGGACGCCGTGGGAAACTGTGCGGGGGTTTGATGAAAAGCCATTGGAAGAAACAAAATGTAAACGATGGGTCAAATAAGAGTGGAACCAGTCAAGGACTGTGCCTTGAAGGTTGAGGTGGGAGGAAAGACGTTGAAGGAGGATGGTGTGATCGACTGTGTCGAACGCAGCAGACAGGTCAAGGAGGACGAGGAGGCAGAGGGAGCCCTGGTCACAGGCGGTTAGGATGTCATTTGTGACCTTGACCAGAGCAGTTTCTGTGCTGTGAATAGGGCGGAAACCTGATTGGAGGGGTTCAAAAAGTGAATGAGTTGAAAGGAAAGAGCGGAGCTGGGAGGCAACCACTCTTTCAAGGACCTTGGATAGAAACGGGAGGTTGGAGATGGGTCTATAACTTGATGGTTGCGACGCATCAAGGGAGGGTTTCTTCAGGATAGGGGTGATGGTGGCTGTTTTAAGGGAGGTAGGGACGGTTCCTGAGGAGAGGGAAAGGTTAATGGTGTCAGAAATGAGTGGGGCTAACAAATGGAGCTGGGTGCGGAGGAGGGGGGTGGGGATGGGGTCCAATGAGCACGTGGTGGGTTTCATGGAGGTGATTGTTTTTGTGATTGAAAGCGGGGTGGTGGGGTTGAAAGTGTGAAATGGGGGGTGAGTAGGGGTTGAGGTAACTGATGAGGGCGCGGAGGTGGAGGAAAGATGGGGGGAGGAAACCGCAGAGCGGATTTTCTCGATTTTCGATTCGAGGAAATCCAGCATCTCCTCGCAACGAACATTTGAGGAGAGGATCTGCGAGGTGAGGCGGGGGGGGCGGAGGAGCTGGTTGGTGGAGGCGAAGAGGAGGCGGTGGTTGTCCTTCGCTTCCAGGATTATCCTGGAGTAGAAGGCTGATTTGGCGGTGGCTAGGGCGGAGCGGTAAAATTTGATGCGGTCCAGCCAGATTTGCCGGTGGACCGTGAGGCCAGATTTGAGCCAGGTGCGTTCAGCTGCTCTCACTTGGCTTTTGAGGGAGCGGAGGTGAGATGTGTACCATGGTGATGATCGGGAATGGGAGACGGTTTTGGAGGTGAGGGGGGCCAGGGTGTCGAGGGTAGTGGAGAGGGTGTTGTGGAGGGCGGTGGAGGCGGAGGATGGGTCTGTACAAAAAGAATACCATTGTGGGAAGAGGTCGGAGGTTTCTAGGGCAGAGGTGAAAGTTTGAGGGGGAATCTTCTTCCAGGGCCGGTAGAAGATGGTGGTGGGTTTGGAAGTGGAGGGGGGAGGGATAGAGGTGTTGCAGGAAATGAAAAAATGGTCAGAAATGGCCTTGTCTGTGATGGTGACGCCAGAGACGTTGAGGCCTCGGGTGATCACCAGATCGAGAGGATGGCCGTGAGTGTGGGTGGCAGTGTTGATATGAAGGGAGAAGTTGAAAGACGAAAGTAAAGAGGAAAATTCAGAGGAAATGGGGCAGGAGGGGGTGAAATGGAGGTTGAAATCGCCAAGAATAATAAGGCGATCAGAGGAGGCACAAAGGGAAACTAAAAGTGAAGAAAAGTCTGAAATGAAAGTGGGGGAGGGTTTGGGGGGGCGATAAACTAATAGGATTTTGAAAGAACTGTGGGAGGAGTGAGAGAGGGTGAGCTGTTCAAAAGAGGGGAAGGAGCCGGAGGAATAGGGGGATAGGGCGAGGGATGTCCTGGAGATGCGGGCCACGTCACCGCCACGACGGTTGGGTCGAGGGGCATGGTGGAATGTGTAGTTGGGTGGTGTGGCTTCAACGAGAGGGAAAGTGTCACCTGGGATGATCCAAGTCTCCGTCAGGGCCATGATGTCAACGTTCTCATCAAGGATGAGATCGTTGATGGCCAGGGTCTTGTTGCAGACAGAGCGGACATTTTGGAGGCCGATGCGGAAAAAGCAGTTGGCCGAGGGGTGTGAGGGGGGGCTGGGATGGTCGGCGGGGAGGGTGGGGATTTCAATAAGGGAGGAGAGGTTGACCCCCCGGGTTTGTGTCCGGTGGGGCTGGCGGGGATGGTGGGGGACAGGGCACTTGGTGTGGCTGCTATTGGACAGCCAACGCCGAGTGCCACGGTGAGCCCGACGGAGGATTCCAATACTGGAACAAAGGGAAGCGGTGGGAGGGTCGAGCAGGGACAGTAAACGAGGAGGGCGAAGAGAAAGAAGGGTAGAGAAAAAATAACGGAGAGGGGGGGTTGGGGGGAAAAGCTTGAATAGGTGGAGCTTGGGTCGTGGCGGCAGCCATATTGCGCACGCGGGGGGACCAGGAGCGAGGGTCAATGGGGCGGCTTCATCTCAAGGGATATGAGGCCGCGGCTGGGGGATGCAGAGGCGCTGCGGTCTGAAGCCTGACCGGGGCTGCGGCCGAGGCTGGGGTTGTGGGTTTTAGGTCTGGTCGCCGTGTGTCCGAGAGATCAGAGAGGAGATTGGGGTTGTCCCAGCCTACACAGGTATCCAGCCCTAGATATTCTCTTGTTTCAGTTTTGTTTGAGGGGTCAGTGAGTTTTCTCCACTCTCTCCTGAATTAAACAGAATGAAGTTCCTCAAATGAACATGAATGTATGTTGACCCCCAAACTGTGTGAAGGCATTGGTGGACTTGACTCCTGCATCCCAACCACTCAACAACAACAAAATTACACTTGTATAGCGCCTTTCACCTCAGGAACATGTCCCAAGGCGCTGGATAGTCACTGCTTCAGACCCACTCAAGTGAGTAGTGACCAGACAACTCTGTCCAGACAATCCCAGCCTGAACTCACACAGCTCTGTGGTCCCATCTCTCCATCATCTTCTTCAGGACAATCTCACTCCCCTGGTTTGCCTCGCCTAATACTCTCCGGAATTAGATAAGCAGGATGTGTCCCTCCCTCCAAGAAAAGAGAGAGAGAGAACAATCATTTCATTCCAACCATCTATATATTGGATTTCCACTTGTAGACAGAAGCAGTCTCTAAAGCGCAAATCTCAGTTTGGTTTGGAGACTGTCAAGCATGGAGATGGGTTTCCACATGTGTCTTTGCTGGAGAAAAAAATGATTTGCAGCGCTGCAATGCCACCAGCAGCCAACAGGGGACTGAGGACTGGCCTCCCTGTCATCAGCTGTAACACTCCACATGTATAAATTGCGGGGCAATCCTATAGTTTATTGTGAAGTTCTGTAGTTCAGTGGTTAGAGCACTTGACTCGCAATCAAAGATCTGGGTTTGATTCCTGGGCAAAACGTTGAGCAAGTTTCCTTACTCCACACGCCTCTGTTTACCTAGCAGTAAGTAGGAACCCGATTGTTAGTTGATTGGCGGATCGTTTTCCAGGGCTAAGAATCCTTCAATAAATAATACTAATTTTGTCTCTTCAATCCACGACTGTTTGTAGGACACTGCTGTGTGAAATTGACTGCTGTATTTGCCCACAAAATATACAGCCACTACACTACTGCAGTATATTCTGTGAAGTGCTTTGATATGTCTCAATAATGTGAACAGGCGCTATATCAAATGCAAGGATTATTATGTCTATTCTATAGGTACTGGCTGTGGTGATGGTTGGAGATGTGGTGGTAGTGGGTGGGTGGGGGGGTGGGTGGGGGGTTGGTGGTGGTGAGTGAGATTTTGTGATTGAGGAAGATACAGAGCAGCTATGTGCTGGGGTGAAGTGTTGGGGTGAACAGAAAAAGTATAGCCCCTAAGGCTAATGGCATCATTTAAGCAGGTGTTGTTTTCAGATCTAAATACTGTACTGTATTTAGTTTTGATCAAACACTCTGCAGCCCACACACGTAGTTATATTTCTGTTTCTCTTCTCTTTCTCTCTCCCCTCTATCTCTCTCACTCTCTCTCTCTCGCTCCCTCTCCCCCTAATTGCACATGCTTTCAATCTCATTAACCACCACCCCCCACCCATATTTGCCCAAAAAACAATTTGGCGGAAGCGCCAGTTGTCCAGTTCAAGCCTGAAACAAAAGCAGAAGTTGCTGCAGAAACTCAGCAGGTCAAACAGCATCCACGGAGAAAGGAAAAGGAGTCAATGTTTCGGGTCTACCCTTCATCAGGGTTGTAGACCCAAAAAGTTGACTCCTTTTCCTCTCTCCATGGATGCTGCCTGACTTGCTGAGTTTCCCCAGCAACCTTTGTTTTTGTTTCAGATTCCCAGCATCTGTAGTATTTTGTGTTTTGTCCAGTTAGAGCCTGTTCAGGTTGATCTTAAAGACTGTACCTGTGGGCTCTGTGCTGTGTGTGTCTGTGTATGTCTTTGTGTGCTGTGTGTGGGTGTCTGTGTATGTCTGTGTGGCTTGTGTGTGTGTGTGTGTTTGCTGTGCGTGTCTCTATGTACATGTTACCATTTTCTTTGTTTTTAACATAAGGGTTTACCACTGTTTTGCCCTAACCACATGTAGGCCAGTGCCTCAGTATGGCTGGTGCTCATGTGGAAACTCAATAATGAGTTAATGAGTTAATAATGAGTTGAGCTTTGGTTTGTGACACACCTCAAACTTCAGAGAGCGTTTCACACAGCAACACAGGAGCCAGCGTCAAAGATGCTTCACAACAGGATCCGACAGTCACCAGTGAAGTGTGAAGTGTCTGTGCATTGACTCTTTCAGTCATTGAACATTTGCAGCATAGGGAGTACCATTTCCAAGTTTGCAGATGACACAAAGTTAGGAAAAATAGTAAATAGTGAGGAGGATAGTAGCCATCTGCAAGAAGATATAGACAGAATGGTAAAATGGGCAGACACATGGCAGATGAAGTTTAATGCAGAAAAGTGTGAGGTGATGCATTTTGGGAGGAGAAATTAGGGGAGGCAATATAGGCTAGATAGTACCATTTTAAGTGGTATGAAGGAACAGAGAGACCTGGGGGTTTGTGTCAGTGATTCTTTGAAGGTGGCAGGACATGTAGACAAGGCTATCAAAAAAGCATACAGGTTACTAGGCTTTATAAATAGGAGCATAGAGTACAAAAATCAGGAAGTTCTGACTAACCTCTATAAAACTTTGGTTAGGCCTCAGCCAGAGTACTATGTTCAATTCTGGTCACCACACTTTAGGAAGGATGTTAAGACATTGGAAAGAGTGCAGAGGAGATTTACCAGGATGGTATCAGGAATGAGGGACTTCAGTTATGAGGAAAGGCTAGAGAGGCTAGGTTTATTCTCATTGAAGCAGAGCTGGTTATGAGGAGACCTAATAGAGGTTTACAAGATCATGAGGGGATTCGACAGAGTAAACAGGGAAAACTGTTTCCACTGGTGGGTGTGTTAGTGACTCGTGGTCACAGATTTAAAATAGTTTCTAAAAGAAGCAGAGGGGAGCTGAGGAGAAATGTTTTCATTCAGTGAGTTGTTTGAATCTGGAATTTTTTGCCTGAAAGTGTGGTGGAGACCGATTCAATAACAACTTTTAAAAGAGAGGTTGACGTTTATTTGGGGAGGACAGGTTTGCGAGATTATGGGGAGAGAGCTGGGAAGTGGGATTGAGTTGCTCTTTTCAAAGAGCCGGCTCAGACTCGATGGGCTGAATGGCCTCCTTTTGTGCTGTAAAATTCTATGATTCTATGAAGGCTCTCTGTACTGTGCTCACTCCCCCTCTGGAGCTCTCCACTGTAACCCCATTCCCTGCTCTCTCCCCATCGTGTCTGTGCTGGTGCTCACTCACTATCTTTCTCTCTGTCATTCACACAATGACGCAGTTGAATATTCACCGAGATAACATTTTCAGATACGATTCCCAGGACATAAGCAGAACACAACAACAACAAAAGTACATTTATAGAGCGGGTTTTATGTCGAAGGACGTCCCAAAGGACTGAACAATCAGAGGTCAGTGGGGGGGCAGGGTTGGGATGAGGGAAGGCAAGAGGGTGGGAGGGCAACTGAAGACACAATCAAAGAGGAGGATCTTGAGACCAGTCTTGAAGGAGGCAAGGGAGAGAGCAAAGCGAAGGGATTGTGGGAGGGAGTTCCAAAGTGCAGGGGCAGAGAGGCTGAAAGCCCGGCCGTGGATTGTAGGGCAGGTTGGGCAGGAGACATGGAGCAGGCCGGAGCCTGCTGAACAGAGGCAGTGGACAGGTTGATAGGGGGTCAGCAGGTCAGAGAGATAGGAGGAGGCAAGGCCGTGGAGAGCTTTGAAAATGAGGACAAGGATCAGGAATTCGATCCTCTGAGGGATGGGGAGCTAGTGGAGCTGGGCGAAGGTGGGAGTGATGGGTTCACAGAGCCTGGTGTGGGAGAGGACATGAGCTGCAGAGTTTTGGATGATGGAGGGAAGAGTTGGGGAGGCCGACAAGGAACGAGTTGCTGTAGTTGAGCCTTGAGGTGACAGACACATGTGTGACCCGATTAATTAACTCCCACAGTGAAGTACATGTGGATCGAATCTGCTTTTGAGGGAAAAGAAGGGAAGGTAGGGTGACAGCAACCTGCCACTGGTTAACAATAATAGTTAATCATAATAATCCTTACATTTGATATCGTGCTTTTCACAAAATCCAGACGTCTCAAAGTGCTTCACAGAATATACTGTAAAGTGAATTGACTTTCAATTGTATTTTTGTGGGAGAAACGCGGCAGCCAATTGTGCAGCAGAGTCCCACACACAGTCGATTGTTATTATTCAATTAAAATTATAGATAGTTTCATGGGTGGGGGAGTGTGAGTGGAGAGATGGAGAGAGAGAAAGGAGGGAAAAAGAAGGTGGACGGTTATCTAGTGTCTTTATTAAACAGCAGAGATGTTCTGAATTGACTTTGCGGGGAATTGTTGGAACAGGGAGATAGTGCCGACATCAATTATTATGGAGTTCGATAGCTCAGTGGTTAGAGCACTCACAAGCGTGAGACTTGTGCGACCTGTGTTTCGAATCCAGGCAGGTCAGGGTGAAACCTTGGGCAAGTTTCCACACACCTAATAATTATTCGTCCAAAAAAACCCCATAATAAAATTGGTCATTTCAATCCACGATTGTTTGTGCGGACACTGCTGTGAGCAATTGGCTGCTGCGTTTCGCTCTCCCACAAATGTACAGTCAATTCACTTTACAGTATATTCCATGAAGCGCTTTGATTCGTCTAGAAGACGTGCAAAGCGCTGTATCAAATGCAAGGATTATTATTAAATTATTTTTTGAAGGGATTATTACTCCCAGATAAAACGATCTGCCGCTCGATTAACAATTGGAATCCTAGTTACTGGTGGTATACCGAGGCGTGTGGAGTAATGCCCAATATTTTGCCCTAACCTGACCTGCCGCGAATCGAACCCAGGTCCTCTTGGTTGCGAGGCAAGTGCTCTAACCACCGAGATAAAGGATTCCACAATGTGCGCCAAGGTGACCTTGGCTGGAGCTGAGCAGTGCTGGATGGAAGCCAGAGATCAGTGTCTGGCCAGCCCTGGCTGCTGGTTGGAGGCTGAGAGCCTGCAGGTTTATGGCTCCCCTGATGTTCCTGATATGTTAACAAGCCTTTCGTGGACACTTTATCAATGGCCTCCTGACAGCCCATGTCCACAGCAGACCTTTGTCCTCGAGTCCATCAATAAAAAAACTCCATTAGATTTGTCAAATGAGAGTGGCCTTTAGTTATCCCAGGCGTCTCACTATCTCACTCTCTGTGTCTTTGAGATGAATGAAAACACTTTACTGTAAAGTGTAGTGACTGTGTTTTGTGGGCAAAACACAGAAGCCAAATTACACACAGCAGTATCGCACAAACAGCCGTGGATTGAGTGACCAAATTATTATTTTTATGTTTTAAGGGATTAATAATCCTTGAAAAGTGATCTGCCTTGACTGACAACCAGGTTCCTACTCACTGTTAGGTAAACAGAGGTATGTGGAGTTTCTCCCAGCCCGAGAATCAAACCCAGGTCCTCTCGCTTGTGAGACGAAGGTTTTAACCATTGAGCTACAGGCCTCCACAATGTGATGAGTATGGAGTGAGATCAATGTAATATAAAGAATATACATAAACAGAGAGAATCTACCAACTGACATTGACTGTGGGGACAGGGTTGAATCAGCAGTTTATATTATTGTTATGTTATGGTTTATCAGCCAGTGAGTGGCTCAGTCACACACAGCGACAGAGCTCAGTCACTCTGGGCAGTGCGGCTGAGCGGGCTGGCCTGTAACCCTTTGAGTTTAGAAGGTTGATCAGATTGAGCCACATACAATAATACGGGGAACCGTTAGAGGGTAACAGAGAGGGTGGATGATGTAAAGAGGGTAGTGCAGTTGATGTAGTTTATATGGACTTTCAAAAGGCATTTCACAAAGTGCCACATAAAAGGCTTACAAGGAAAATCTACGGTGTTAAGGGACAGAGGCAGCATGGATCTAGAACTGGCTGGGAGGCAGAAAGCAGAGAGTTGTGGTGAACAGGTGTTTTTCTGACTGGAGAGAAGTGTACAGTGGCCTTCCCCAGGGAATACTGGTGCCAGTATTGGTGTTGGTGCCAGTAGTGTTTTTTTTAAAATATATTTATAATCTGGACTTGTATAGGGAGCACAATTTCCAAGTTTGCAGATGATACAAAGCTGGGAAAATTAATAAATAGTGAGGAGGACAGTAGCTGACTGCAAGAGGACATAGACAGAATGGGAAAATGGGCAGACACATGGCAGTTGAAATTTAATGCGGAGAAATGTGAGGTGATGCATTTTGGGAGGAGGAATGAAGAGAGGCAATATAGGCCGAGAGTACAATCTTAAGGGGTGTGAAGGCACAGAGAGACCTGGGGCTTCATGTAAGTAAATCTTTGAAGGTGGCAGGACAGGTAGACAAGGCTGTTAAAAAAGCATATGGGAAACTAGGCTTTATAAATAGGGGCATAGAGTACAAAAGTCAGGCAATTATGAGTGAAACAGTGTGTGAGAGAGAAAAACAGAGAGAGAGAGAAACGGTGTGAGAGAGAGAGAGAGAGAGAGAGAGTGTGGCTGAGAGAAATACTGCGAGATTGAGAGAAACAGTGAATGTGTAATGGATCCGGAAAATGTGAGTGAGCGAGAGAGAGAAAAAGGAGTGAGAGAGAGAGAAAATAAGTATGAGAAAGAAAAAGGAGTGTGTGAGAGCGCGAGCTGAATTAGGAGAAAGAAGCAAGATCAGGTCACAACTGTGAGTGGGTATACACAGTGACATGTATATAACACTTCTCACATTAGGACAACATCTCAAAGCTCTTACTGAGGAATAAGGTGAGAATTTGCAGTTGTTGTCCAGCAGTTAGTCATATTATTATGATAATAATAATCCTTACATTTGATATAGCGCTTTTCACATCTTATCGACTTCTCAAAGCGTTTCACAGAATATACTGTAAAGTTAATTGACTGTATATTTGTGGGCAAAAACGCAGCTGCCAATTCCCACAAACAGTTGTGGATTGAAATGACCCATATTATAATTGTGTTTATTTTGGAGGGATTAGTATTAGACGTGTATGGGACTTTGGTGAGACCGCACCTAGAGTATTGTGTGCAGTTTTGGTCCCTTATTTAAAAAAGGACACACTTGCCTTAGAGGGGGTACAGCGTAGATTCACCAGGTTAGTTCCTGGGATGAGGGGACTGACCTATGAGGATAGGTTGAATAAACTAGGGCTGTATTCTCTAGAATACAGAAGAATTAGGGGGGGATCTTATTGAAACATATTAGATTCTTAAAGGGCTGGATAAAGTAGACATAGACACTGAGGGACTGTTTCCCCTGGTAGGAGAATCTATAACCAGGGGTCACAGTCTTAAAATTAAGGGTCAGCCTTTTAGAACCGAGTTGAGGAAACATTTCTTCACTCAGAGGGTAGTGAATTTATGGAATTCACTCCCCAGAAGGCTGTAAATGCTCAGTCCTTGAACATTTTCAAGGCTGAGACTGATATTTTTAAAAAATAGAGGGATAATTAGGGGATATGGGGTTAGGACAGATAATTAGAGTTAGGTGAGAAGATCAGCCATGATCTTATTGAATGGCGGGGCAGGCTCGAGGGGCCAAATGGCCTACTCCTACTCCTAATTCTTATGTTCTTATGTGTGGAGTAAGGAAACTTGCCCAAGGTTTTGACCTGATCTGCCTGGATTCGAACACAAGTCTCACACTTGTAAGACGAGTGCTCTTGCCACTGAGCTACAGGAGCTCCACAAATTGCCAGACTTATTATTATTAGTCTTATTATTATTAAACCAGATTGAGATCCACATCTATACATGGAAATTTCCCTTATTTTGGAATGGAATAGATTCTCTCCCCTTAGAGGACTGATCCTGTTTACCTAATTCCGGAGAGTATTAGGCGCAGGTTGGTGAGAGTCAAGGCTTGGAGGAGCCCCAAAGCGTGAGGTGGGGGGTAACTGCTGGAGTCTAGCCAGTTAAAACTGCATACTTTGCCAATGAGATCGCTGTCTGGCCAAGCTTTCCCACTGCTTGGCTTTCAGGGTTAACAGGAGCTGAGTGGGAAGGGTTAACAGGGGTAGAATAATTCCAGACTCTCCGAGGGCCAGTGCCAATTGAATGCTGAGTAAGAATTGGCGTTGTAGCTATTTCAGACCTTCTCACGCTGGGAATTACAGAGAGAGAGGGAGAGAGGGAGGGAGAGCGAGAGAGAGAGGGAGAGCGATGTCCAAGTTGTCCTTGGGGTGACACAGGAATGTGCTTCAGTTGTCTGGGTCACTGCATTGCAGCACCGCAGTGAACATGACGCATGCTGGGCCTCCTGACACGAGAGGCTGAGTGAGGCTGCGTGTGGGCTGCATCTCTGCTGTATCAGGTCTCACACTATTGCAGTTGCTGTGGTGGCTCAGAGCCAGTGCCACGAGGAGCTGAGACTTTGAAGGAGAAAGTTACCGAGGAGCAAAGTCAAACTCCCCCGGTTTCATGTTGTCGTCATTTCTGTAACAATCAATATTAACATCTGTGGGGGCCTGGAGCTCAGTGGTTAGTGCCTTGCAAGTCAGAGGAGCTGGGTTCGATTCCCGGGCAGGGAGAAAACATTGGGCAAGTTTCCTTACCCCGCAGGCCTCTGCTTACTCCGCAGTCAGTAGGATCCTGGTTGTTATTGATGGATTGCTTTTCTGGGGGTAATAATCCCTTCCCCCAATTAATAATTTGGTCATTTTCAAACCCACGGCTGTTTGTGGGACAATCACAACTGACTGTGCACAATTGGGCTGCCGCGTTTCGCCCACAAATACACAGTGAATTCACTTTACACTATATTCTGTGAAGCGCTTTGAGATGATTAGACGACGTGATGAGCAGCTGTAAGAAATGCAAGGATTATTATTATTATTGTTGTTATCTCAGCTCCAGTGAGGAGCCGCTGTGTCAGCCGCAGATCAAACGGGGCGACACTAGTCACCGCCGTCCTCTCTCTAACGACTGTTCATTCCTCGATCAACACAACAGTGATGTATAAACAGCCATGAACACAGTGACCAGGTTTATCTCCACAGGAGTTTGTTGTCCGGGAACCAACCGGGGAAAGCAAACTCCCTTTCACCAAATTGTGATGTGATATTTAAGTGACCTGAACAGGATGGCGAGAGCTTGATGTAACCTGTGACTTGAGGGCCCATCCCCCCCCCCCCCCCCCCCCGGCGCTGGACTGCACGGTGCCTGAGCCCAGACCATCAGCTCAAATAATAATCCGTGTGTCTGATACAACACATCGCCGCAGCTTCCACACGTCTCAAAGCATTTCAAAAAATACATTGTCAAATATAGTAACTGTAGATTTTGTGCGGAAAGCCCAGCAGCCAATTCCCCTCGGGCCCGACCCTCACACTGACACAGACCCTCACACTGACACAGACCCCTCACACTGACACAGACCCTCACACTGACACAGACCCTCACACTGACACAGACCCTCACACTGACACAGACCCTCACACTGACACAGACCCTCACACTGACACAGACCTCACACTGACACAGACCCTCACACTGACACAGACCCTCACACTGACACAGACCCTCACACTGACACAGACCCTGACACTGACACAGACCCTCACACTGACACAGACCCTCACACTGACACAGACCCTCACACTGACACAGACCCTCACACTGACACAGACCCTCACACTGACACAGACCCTCACACTGACACAGACCCTCACACTGACACAGACCCTCCACACTGACACAGACCCTCACACTGACACAGACCCTCACACTGACACAGACCCTCACACTGACACAGACACAGACAGTCACTCAGGACTGAGTGACCAAATTATTATTATTTATTTAATTAGATTATTATCCCCAGAAAAGCCAATTGACTAACAACCAGGTTCCCACTGACTGCAAACTGGCTGAGGCTGAGTGTGGGAGGTGAGATGTGTGTGTGTTGTGTGTGGGAGGGGCGGGTGGATGAGATGTGTGTGTGTGGGGGGGGGGGGGGTGAGATGTGATGTGTGTGTGTGGGGGGGGGGGGGGGGGGTGAGATGTGTGTGTGTGTGTGGGGGGGGGGGTGGATGAGATGTGTGTGTGTGTGTGTGGGGGGGTGAGATGTGTGTGTGTGTGTGGGAGGGGCGGGTGGATGAGATGTGTGTGTGTGGGGGGGGGGGGGTGAGAGTTGTGTGTGTGGGGGGGGGGTGAGATGTGTGTGTGTGTTGTGTGTGGGGGGGGGGGGTGAGATGTGTGTGTGGGGGGGGGGGTGAATGTGTGTGTGTGGAGGGGGGGGGGGGGGGGGGGTGTGGATGTGTGTGTGGGGGGGGGGTGAGATGGGGGGGGGGGGGGGGGGGTGAGATGGTGTGTGTGTGTGGGGGGGGGAGGGGGGGGTGAGATGGTTGTGTGTGGTGGGGGGGGGGGGTGAGATGTGTGTGTGTGTGGGGGGGGGGGGGTGAGAGTGTGTGTGTGGGGGGGGTGAGATGTGGTGTGATGGGGGTGTGGGGTGGTGAGAATGTGTGTGGTGTGGGGGGGTGGGGGTGTGAGATGTGTGTGTTGTGGGGGGGGGGGGGGGGGTGAGATGAGTTGTGTGTGTGTGGGGGGGGGGTGGGGGGGGTGAGGGAGGGGGTGAGTGTGTGTTTGTGTGTGGGGGGGGGGGTGAGGTGTGTGGGTGTGGGGGGGGGGGTGGGAGATGTGTGGGTGTGGGGGGGGTCGGTGTGGTGTGGGGTGTTGTGTGTGATGTGTTTGTGTGTGTGTGGGGGGTGGGGTGAGATTGTGTGTGTGGGTGGGGGGTGGGTGAGATGTGTGTGTGTGTGTGGGGGGGGGGGGGGTGAGAGTGTGTGTGTGGTGTGGGGGGGGGGGGGGTGAGAATGTGTGTGTGTGGGTGGGGCTGAGATGTGTTGTGATGTTGGGGGA
>CM068759.1:13714817-13854209 GCA_035084275.1 Hydrolagus colliei
TGGTGAGATGTGTGTGTGTGTGTGGGGGGGGGGGGGGGGTGAGATGTGTGTGTGTGTGTGGGGGGGGGGGGGTGAGATGTGTGTGTGTGGGGGGGTGAGATGTGTGTGTGTGGGGGGGGGGGGGTGAGATGTGTGTGTGTGGGGGGGGGGTGGATGAGATGTGTGTGTGTGTGGGGGGGGGGGGGTGAGATGTGTGTGTGGGGGGGGGGGGTTGTGTGTGTGTGGGGGGGGGGCTGGGGAGACATACAGGTTCCTGTAGCAGCCACTCAGCACCGAGGCGTCACAGAGAGGTGAGAAGTTAACACACACACAGAGAGAGAGAGTGACCCAAGAAGGACAGAGACAAGCAAGAGGAAGCACCGAGAGAGAGAGAGAGAGAGAGAGACAGACAGACAGACAGACAGAGAGAGGGGGGGGGGGGGGGGGAGGCAGTGAGATTCAGCGACACAGAGAGAGTGAAAGACACGAAAGGAGAGAAGGGACGGAGAGAGACAGTGATAGAGGCAGAGACAATGACAGAGAGAGACACCGAGACAGTGAGAGAGACACACACACAGACATGAAACACACACACAGTGAGACACACATACACACAGTGAGGGGGGGGGAGCTGGAGTTTGAGCTGAATCTGATTAAGGACAGAATGTGAGCAAAAAAAAACAGAAAACAGTTTTGCGAGAGACGGGGAGAGAGAGAGAAGGGGGGGGGGGGGGGGAGACAGAGAGGGGAGACATAGAGAAGGGGGGGGGGAGAGACAGAGAGGGGAGACATAGAGAGAGGGGAGGGGGGAGGAGAGACAGAGAGAGGGGAGGGGGGAGGAGAGACAGAGAGAGGGGAGGGGGGAGGAGAGACGGGGAGAGGGGAGGGGGGGAGAGGGAGAGAGAGGGGAGGTCGGGAGAGACAGAGAGAGGGGAGAGGAAGACAGGGGGAGAGACAGAGAGAGTGGAGAGGGAGAGAGGGGGAGAGACATCGAGAGGGGAGAGACAGGGAGAGGGAAGGAGGGAGAGACAGAGCGAGGGGATAGGGGAGGGGGGAGAGACAGAGAGAGGGGAAGGGGGGAGACAGAGAGGGGAGAGGGAGAGAGAGAGGTGGGGAGATAGGGAGGGGAGAGGGGGGGGAGAAGGACAGAGAGGAGGGGGGAGGGGGGGAGAGAGGGGAGGGGGGAGGGGGAGAGAGGGGGGGGGAGGGTGTAGGGGAGGGGGTGAGAGAGGGATGGGGGGGTGGGGGGGGAGGATGGCAGTGACTGTGGGGGCTCAGGCTGGAGCTTTGCTGCTGTACAGTTGCCTCTTACTGCAGCCCTGGCCAGGTAAGGCACCCCCACCCTCACACACACTCCCTCACACACACACTCCCTCACACACACAACTCCTCACACACATACTCACAACCCCCACAACACAGCCTCTCACATACACACCCACAACACAGTCCCTCACACACCCTCTCACACACACCCTCACAAACATACACACATCCACATCACACACACTCACACACACTCAACACAGCCCTTACACACACCCTCACACACATACTCACACTCACACACCCCCTCACACACACCCCCACAACACACACTCTCAAACACACCCACATACCCCCTCACACACACACTCACACACACACAATCACTCACAAACCCTCACAACCACTCACACACACTCACACACATATTCACACAACGCCTCACAACACAGCCCCTCACACACACCGGCACACAATCCCTCACACACACCGGCACACAATCCCTCACACAGCCCCTCACACACACCGGCACACAATCCCTCACACACACCGGCACACAATCCCTCACACACACCGGCACACAATCCCTCACACACACCGGCACACAATCCCTCACACACACCGGCACACAATCCCTCACACAGCCCCTCACACACACCCTTACCCCCGACACACCCTCAACAACATCAACAACAAAATGACACTTTTACAGAGCCTTTCACACCAGGAGGATGTCCCAGGCAGCTGGACTGTCATTGTTTCAGACCCGAGCTGGGGTCGAGGACGGGAGGGTGGAGGGAAAGGGGAGATTTGGGTTGACCGATGGGACCCTCGAAGAGGCAGGACTTGAAGGAGGCCAGGGAGGGGGGAGAGGGGGAGGGACTGCAGGATGGGTTTCAGAGGTTGGGGGCAGAGTGGCTGAAGGCTCGCCCACCAATGGTTGGGTGGATGGGTCAGGAGACATGGAGCAGGCCAGAGCCTGCTGAGCGGAGGGTCGGTAAGGGGTTAGAAGGTCACAATGTAGGGTGGGGTGAGGTTGTGGAGCGTTTTGAATGTGAGGACCAGGATCTTGAATTGGATCCTCTGGATAATGGGGAGCCAATGGAATCATGCGAGGATGCGGGGAGATGGGGTCACCAACTTGGAACAGTAGAGGACACAGGCCTCAGAGTTCTGGATTATCTGCAACCTGGGGAGGGAGGAATTGGGAAGGCCGACAAGCAGGGCATTTGCATAGTCGAGCCGGGATGTAATGAAGGCAAGGATGAGGGTTTCAGCGTCTTAGGGGTAAGGTAGTGGCAGAGTTGGGCAATATTGCGGAGGTGAGGGAAGGCAGAGCGAGTAATAGCTTGGATATGGGGGAGGGGAAACATAGTTGAGGGTCGAACAAGGCACCAAGATTCCTTACTCGCTTGGTGAGGTTGAGTGAGCAACCATGGTGGTTTGGATACTGCCGACACCTGATGCATGAAGCCGCTGGCACGAGCCAATCAGGAGGGCCTCGGTCTTGTTCAACTGCAGAAAATTAGCTCTCATCCAGGACTTGATGTCTGACAGAGAGTCTGTCAGGACAGTGGTAGTGCTGGAGTTGAGAGAAGAGGCAGAGAGATAGGGTTGGGTGTCATCTGCATACATATGGATGTTAACCCCATGTCTGGATGATGTCACCAAGTGGAAGCATGTAGATGTCGAAAAGTACGGGGCCAAGGACAGAGCCCTGGGGGACGCCACAGGTAATAGTGCGGGGGCTGGAAGAGAAGCCGTTGGTGGCGACAAAGTAGAGACGGTAGTCCCCCCACATGCTGTGTGTGACAGAGATATACAGTGAGTTTGTGAATGGGGAATGTTTGCACCATTGACCCCCGGTCTGTCCCCCCCATCCCCCCAGCTCAGGACCAGCCTGTATCTCGAGCCCAGGTTGAGGAGCGCCTCCTGAGGGACCTGTTTTCCGTCTACAACAGGTGGTCACGCCCAGTAGCCAACAGCTCGGACACTGTCCTGGTCAGCTTCGGCCTCTCCATAGCCCAACTGGTGGACGTGGTGAGTAATAACAACAACAACAACCACAACAACTTTAACAATCACAGCGCAACATCAGCAACACAATTAACAACAATAACTACAACAACAGCTTACACAACAAGAACAACAGTGCCCACAACAGCAGCAGAAATGCTGACAATATATATGGACATGACATATGGAGTATGTTCGTATACTCCATATGGCCAGTGGAAGCTGAACCGGAGGGAGCTTGGTCTTCTTTCACCAACAAATCACTATGTTGTTATATTTGCTAAACTCCCTGGATGGTGGTTCAAAGCCCCTTGTAACTGTTTGTTCATATCCAACCCCAAAGCCAGTGACTGCGAACTTCCCCCAGACACTGTCTGTACAGTCTGTGGAGTCCTGTAGCTCAGTGGTTGGAGTGCTTGCCTCGCAAGCCAGAGGCCCCAGGTTCGATTCCTGGGCAGGACAAACATTGGACAAGTTTCCTTACTACACACACCTCTGTTTACCCAGTACTAAGTAGGAACCTGGATGTTAGTCAATTAGCAATTCACTTTTTCGGGGATAATAATCCATTCAAAAAAATTTAAATAAAATTGTGTCACTCAATCCACGACTGTATGTGGGACGTTGATGTGTGTAATTGGCTGCTGCATTTTGCCCACAAAATATATAGTCAATTCACTTTACTATATATCCTTTACTATTGGGAGAAGAAATGAAGGGAGGCAATATAGGCTAGATAGTACAATTTTAAATGGTGTAAAGGAACAGAGAGACCTGGGGATTTGTGTTAGTGACTCGTTGAAGGTGGCAGGACAGGTAGACAAGGCTGTTAAGAAGGCATATGGGATACTAGGCTTTATAAATAGGGGTATAGAGTACAAAAGTCAGGAAGTGCTGACTAACCTCTATAGGACTTTGGTGAGGCCTCAGCTGGAATACTGTGTTCAATTCTGGTCACCACACTACAGAAAGGATGTGAAGGCATTGGAAAGGGTACAACGAAGATTTACTAGGATGGTGCCAGGATTGAGGGACTTCAGCTATGAGGAGAGGCTAGATAGGCTAGGGTTATTCTCTCTGGAGCAGAGAAGATTGAGGGGAGACCTAATAGAGGTTTATAAGATCATGAGGGGTTTCGACAGGGCAAATAGAGAAAAACTATTTCCACTCGTGGGTGAATCTGTGACTCGTGGTCACAGATTTAAAATAGTTTCAAGGCGCAGTAGAGGGGAGCTGAGGAGAAATTTTTTCACTCAGCGAGTTGTTCGAATCTGGAATGCATTGCCTGAAAAGGTGGTGGAGGCTGATTCGATAACAACTTTTAAAAGGGAATTAGATCTTTATTTAGGGAGAACGGGTCTGTTAGGCTATGGGGAGCGGGCAGGGCAGTGGGATTGAATCGCTCTTTTCAAAGAGCCGGCACAGACTAGATGGGCCGAATGGCCTCCTTTTGTGCCGTAAAATTCTATGATTCTATGATTCTATGATTCTATGATCCTGTCAAGTGCTTTGAGATGTCTAGAAGATGTGATAAAGTCACTGTATCAAATGCCAGGATTATTATGATGATTATTTTTCACAGAGAATCTGTTTTCACAGGATGAGAAAAACCAAATGATGACAACCAATGTCTGGGTCAAACAGGTCAGTGTCCACCCCTGCCCTGCCCTGCCTATCCACCCATCTTTCCCGCACTCCCCACCTCTCCCCTCCCCCTCTCCTCTCCCCACCTCTCCCCTCCCCTTTTCCTCTCCTCTCTCCCCCTCTCCTCTCTCTCCTCCCCCCTCCCCTCCCCTCCCCTCCACCTCCCCCCCCCCCCCTCCCCCCCACCTCTCCCACCCCCCTGCTCGGTTTGGCTGATTGTTGGCTGTGCTAACCCTGGGATAATTTATCAGGAATGGAACGACTTCAAGCTCCGTTGGGATCCCCTGGAGTTTGGGAACGTGACCTCCATCAGGATCCCCTCCCAGCTCATCTGGAGACCCGACATTGTGTTGTACAACAAGTGAGTTAATGGGGGGCGGGTGGGGGGGTGGGGGGGGTACACATACTAACCCACTCCCCCTCCCAGCTCCATCACACATGGTCAGTGCTAGAGGGACATTGTCCACAATATATGTCAGTGGGTGTGATTGTGTGTGGTGACTGTGTGTAGTGACACTGTGTGTGTTGTTGGGATTTCCGATCCCAAGAGTTCAAAATAATGACCCAACATTCCTTAATAAAGGTATAGTGATTTACTGTTCATAAGTGATGTGAAATACAACAGTTTATCATCAAATAATACACAGCAATATAAAGTAAGAGGTTAGATACAATAAAATATAAATCAAAGGTTAAACACAATAATATAAAACACAAGCTTTACTACCCAGTAGGGAACGACGATATGGGATTTTTCCGGATATGGATATATCGGTTTGCTCATACCTGCTTAAACCGATCTATCGAGTTTTTATACTGCGCATGTGCGTGCATTCGAAGTGCGCGTGCATTGATGGCGCGCGCCCATTTATGGTGCGCGCTCAGTCGCTGTGCGCGTGCATTGACGGTGCGTCCGCACTGACGATGCGCGCGCAGTCGCGGTGCACGCACATTTCGAAATGCGTGCTCTAGGTCCAGAAAGTTTGTAATGTTGGTGTCAAGGTCTGTTGAATTATACGATGTTGTTTGCTCCCTACCTCCCCCTCTCCTTCTCTCCCTCCTCTCCTCTCTCCTTCTCTCCCTCCCCCTCCACTCTCCCTCTCTCCTCTCCCTCCTCCCTGTCTCCTCTCCCTCCTTTCCCCCTCTCCTTCTCTCCCTCCCTCCCTCCCTCCCCTCTCTCCTTCTCTCCCTCCCTCCCCTCTCTCCTTCTCTCCCTCCCCTATCTCCTTCTCTCCCTCCTTTCCCCCTCTCCTTCTCTCCCTCCCTCTCCTCTCTTCCTCTCTCCTTCTCTCCCAACTTTCCCCCTCTCCCTCCCTCCCCTCTCTCCTTCTCTCCCTCCTTTCCCCTCGCTCCTTCTCTCCCTCCTTTCCCCCTCTCCTTCTCTCCCTCCCTCCCTCTCCTCTCTTCCTCTCTCCTTCTCTCCCTCCTTTCCCCTCGCTCCTTCTCTCCCTCCTTTCACCCTCTCCTTCTCTCCCTCCCTCTCCTCTCTTCCTCTCTCCTTCTCTCCCAACTTTCCCCCTCTCCTACTCCATCTCTAAACACAAAATAGAACACACACACACCAAAAACAAAATCTAGAGATTTATTCTCCTCCATTTCTTGCTTGAAACTAGCATGTAATGTCCATGTGTAAATGAGATCTATTACAATAGAAAAGAGAGAGACAGACAGTCTGACTGTTAGAAGCCAGATTATCACTGCTGTGTGTGTCTGACTAGACACACACATAGAAGCACTGATAATCTGGCTTCTAACTCTCTCACACACAAAAATAACACTTACAGCCACAAAATGCCACTTATTTTTATGTAGTCTGAAGTCTGAATTAATGTCCTTCGCTATGTGGTTTGTACCTGGGGTCCAGTTCGTTTAGGAGTTGCTTAAACACAAGCGTCTCAACAATCGCCATTGGCAAGCTCTCCTTTGCTATGCAAAAAGTGACAGCATTCGTGATACTTTGCCACTTTTTGTCCCCTCTCTGGTACAATGTTCTCCTCTTAAATAAAGCAGGAATTGTTTGAGCTGCACTGGCCCCACTACCTGTCGCTTTCTCCGAAGCGCTGGTTCGACTTCCTGCTGTTGTCGACAATGATTTCGCTCTTAGGGCAGCGTGCTGGGCGGGGTGGTGCTGCTTAATGTGTTGTCGCAGGTTGCTCGTGCTCGCATCAGATGTCTTAACCAAGACCTTGCAAACTGTACATCTATACACACCATTACTGACTGCATTGTTTTCAAAGTAGTCCCATACGGGGCTTCTTTTCCCCATGATGAGAAAGGTAAATTTTCAAACTACAATTTTCAGCGATGCGACTTTGTTAAGACGCCACGACTCACGTCGAGTATACACAGTAAAGTGTACGCGCGCATCGGATGTGCGCGCCCGTTAATTGTGCGCGCGCACCGAATGTACGCGCATTCCATGCTCTAGGTCTAGGAGGTTGCAATGCCGACGACAAGGTAAGCTGGAAAAGATCGCATAACACTGATAATACCAACAATATTGATATATTGCCAGGAACGATATTAAAAATATAACGATGTATATTTTTAAAATCGAATCTCTCGATATAACAGTTTTTTTAGAATCACCATATCGGCATACCGATCTGAAAATCATATCAGGTTTAATCGAAAAACCGATACATCGCCGTTCCCTACTACCCAGGTATTCTGCAATTCTACCCCAATTATATCATGTTTCTCTTTGACCTTTGCCCTGGTCAGGTTCCTGTAACTAGAGGGTATTCATCAGTTGTTTATCCTCCTCCTGATGGTGGTGCGGCTGGTACTGTCCTTGAGAAGTAGCCAGACTCCATTATCATTGTGTTTGTTAGAAAACTCGATTAAACACACATTCTATTGTGTGGGTTCCAGACGTTGAGCCCCAGATGTCTCTTATCATACATTCCAAGACCGAAGGTCGCATACGTGTTCTCCAACCTCCATTTTAGACGTGCCCAATTCAAGTGTTTTATTCGTAATTGATTCTGTTATTTATGTGTTCTGTGCGTGAATTAACTATACTCAAAATGGAGGGATTCTTTATTTCCCAACAGTGCAGTGACTGTGTGTAGTAACACTGTGTGTCTAGTGACGGTGTGTAGTGACAAGTGTGTGTGTGTGTAGTGTCAGACATCAGGAGCTGGATGAGCGCGAACTTCCTACAGCTGAATGTTGTCAAGATGGAGGCCATACTCTTTGGCTCTCATCAATGTCTCCATTCGCACGGCTCTCACCTCCTCCACCTGGCCCCTAAAACTCTCCTAACCCATGCACACCCTTGGCGTCAGGTTCGACCCCCAACTGTCCTTCCTCCCCCACATCCGGTCCCTCACCAGCACCGCTTTATTCCACTCCGTCGGATCTCCCGTCTCCAGCAATACCTCACCCCAAAAGCCGCTGAAACCCTGGTCCAGGCCTTTGTCACCTCTCGGCTGGACTATTCCAATGCCCTCCTCGCCGGTCTCCCCTCCACCACAATCCATCAAATCCAACTCATCCAAACCTCTGTCGCCTGCATTGTCACCCTCACCAAACTTCGCTCCCCTATTACCCCAGTCCTTGCCATATGTCACGGGATCCCTATCCCAGAGAGGATCAATTTCAGGATCCTCACCCTTGTCTTCAAATCCCTCCACTCCTCTGCACCCCCCGACCTCTCCGATCTCCTCTCAAACCAGCTCCCATTGCCTTCGCTCTACTGGGTCTGGCCTCCTCCATGTCCCCCAGAATCCTCCGCTCCACCCTCAGCGGCTGGGCCTTCAGCCACTATGCCTCGAGGCTCTGGAATTCCCTTCCTCACTCCCTTCACCTCGCCCCCTCCCTGGTTTCAGGTCCCAGCTAAAGACTTTTCTCTTCGACCGCGCCTTTGGTCACCTTTCTACCCCTGCCCCTGGCTTGGTCCCGGGATTTGTTGTTGTGAAGAGCTCTGAGACACCGTCCGGCGTGGAGGGTGCTATATAAGTCAAAGTTTTTGTTGTTGAATGTATAGTGACACTGTGTGTAGTGACTGTATAGTGACATTGTGTGTGTAGTGACTGTATAGTGACACTGTGTGTAGTGACTGTATAGTGATACTGCATATGTAGTGACTGTGTCTCCCCTGGGCAGTGCTGACGGGGACTTTGCTGTGACCCACATGACCAAGGCCCACCTGTTCTATAATGGGCAGGTGCGCTGGGCCCCGCCCGCCATCTACAAGAGCTCCTGCAGCATCGATGTGACCTTCTTCCCCTTTGACCAGCAGTGCTGTAAGATGAAGTTTGGGTCCTGGACTTTTGACAAGGCCAAGATTGACCTGGTGAGTATGCACAGCCATGTGGACCAGCAGGACTACTGGGAGAGCGGGGAGTGGGTAATCATCAGTGCAGTGGCCAACCACAATATCAAGAAATATGAATGTTGCGTTGAGGTCTACTCCGACATCACATACTCCTTCTTCATCAAACGCCTCCCGCTCTTCTACACCATCAACCTGATCATCCCCTGTCTCCTCATCTCCTGCCTCACCGTCCTGGTCTTTTACCTGCCCTCGGACTGTGGCGAGAAGATCACTCTGTGTATCTCTGTCTTGCTGTCTCTCACTGTCTTCTTGCTGCTCATCACCGAGATCATCCCGTCCACCTCCCTTGTCATCCCACTGATCGGGGAGTACCTGCTCTTCACCATGATCTTCGTCACTCTGTCTATCATGATCACCGTCTTCGTGTTGAACGTCCACCACCGCTCACCCCGCACGCACGTCATGCCCACCTGGGTCAAGAGATTCTTCTTGGACCTTCTCCCTCGCCTGCTCCTTATGAAAAGACCTTCTCCAGTGAAGGGAAACTGCCAGAAGCTGCTGGAGTCCTTGCCCAGACACCCCCCGTCCCCAGGTTACTGGGTGGAGGAGGTGAGTGATCACAGTTACTGCTCCGTCAAGTCAGCCAATGTGGAGACATCACTCTGTGCTCAGTATTGTCCTCTTCACAATGACCAGGCAAAACCCAAAGCTCTGAGGAGATCTCAGTCTACTCAATACAGCCTTCTACACGAAGACCAGCTCCAAGCCAACTGCTTCTGCCCATCTCTGGACCACCAGCGCCAAGCGCCCGGCCACGGAGGCAGCCAGGGACGCTCACTGAGCCCTCAGTGCAGCCCGGAGCCCGAGCAACAGCAGAAATGGGAGCGAAATAGGGAAAGCAATGCTCAGTGTGACTCCCACAGTAACCAGTACTGTCATCTACACCAGGACACCGCTCAGGCCATGGCCAACAGCCCCCAGCCTCAAACCACGTGCAGTTTCCCCAAGAAAGTGAGCGAAACAGTCATGGGCATCCAGCGGCCCCCAGGCCACACACACGCGCAGGCGCCGCTGCTCTCGCCCCGCGTCAAGGTGGCAGTGGACGGCATCCAGTACATTGCAGACCATCTGCGGGCAGAGGACGCGGACTCCTCGGTGAGTGATAATCCACAAGACAGTGAGTGTCTATAACAGGTACTGGTCACAGGGAGAGGAAATGGCTATAGGCTAATATGTATCTGTGGAGTCCTGTGGAAGACCTGGATTGTGGACCCAGACCCCAGCGCCTATGCATCCCCCAGCCATAGCCACACATCCTTTGGGATGATGCCGCCCCATTGATCCCTCACTCCTGGTCTCCCGCGTGCGCAATATGGCTACCGCCATGACCCGAGCTTCCCTCCCCCTCCTCTTGCCTCTACCCCCAACCCCCCCTCTCCGTTATTCCTTCTCTACCCTTCTTTCTCTTCGCCCCCCTCGTCTTCTGTCCCTGCTCGACCCTCCCACCGCTTCCCTTTGTTCCAGTTTTGGAATCCTCCGTCGGGCTCACCGTGGCACTCGGCGTTGGCTGTCCAATAGCTCCACACCAAGTGCCCTGTCCCCCACCATCCCCACCAGCCCCACCGGACCCAGACACGGGGGGTCAATTTCTCCTCCCTTATTCAGATCCCCACCCTCCCCGCCGACCATCCCAGCCCCCCCTCACACCCTTCGGCCAACTGCTCTTTCCACATCGGCCTCCAAAATGTCTGCTCTGTCTGCAAAAAGACCCTGGCCATCAACGATCTCATCCTTTATGAGAACGTTGACATCATGGCCCTGACGGAGACTTGGATCACCCCAGGCGACACCTTTGCCCTTGTCGAAGCCACACCACCCAACTACACATTCCACCATGCCCCTTGACCCAACCGTCGTGGCGGTGGTGTGGCCCTCATCTCCAAGGCATCCCTCGCCCTATCCCCCTACTCCTCCGGTTCCTTCCCCTCTTTTGAACAGCTCATCCTCTCTCACTCTTCCCACAGTTCCCTCAAAATCCTTTTAGTGTATCGCCCCCCTAAACCCTCCCCCACTTTCATTTCAGATTTCTCCTCACTTTTAACCTCCCTTTGTGCCTCCTCTGATCGCCTCATCATTCTTGGCGACTTCAACCTCCATTTCACCCCTTCCTGCTCAACCTCCTTTGAATTTTTCTCTTTGCTCTCTTCCTTTAACCTTTCCCTTCACACATTCACGCTGCCACCCACATCCACGGCCATCCGCTCAATCTGGTGGCCATTTCAGACCATTTTTTCATTTCTCTCAACACCTCTATCCCTCCCCTCTCCACCTCCAAACCCACCACCATCTTCTACCGGCCCTGGAAGAAGATTCCCCCACAACTTTCACCTCTGCCCTCGAAATCTCCGACCTGCTCCCCCTGTGGTATTCTTCCTGTACCAACCCATTCTCCGCCTCCACCGCCCTCCATAGCACCCTCTCCACTACCCTCGACACCCTGGCCCCCCTCACCTCTCGAATTGTCGCCCACTCCCGATCATCACCATGGTACACAACTCACCTCCGCTCCCTCAAGAGCCAAGTGAGAGCAGCTGAACGCACCTGGCTTAAATCTGGCCTCACGGTCCATCGGCAAATCTGGCTGGACCACATCAAATTTTACCGCTCTGCCCTAGCCACCGCTAATCAGCCTTCTACTCCAGGATAATCCTGGAAGCGAAGGACAACCACCGCCTACTCTTCGCCACCACCAACCAGCTCCTCCGCCCCCCCGCCTCACCTCGAAGATCCTCTCCTCAAACGCACGTTGTGAGGAGATGCTGGAATTCCTCGAGTCCAAAATCGAGAGAATCCGTTCTGCGGTTTCCTCCCCCCATCTTTCCTCCACCTCTGCCCCTCCATCCGTTACTCCACCCCCCCACCCACCCTCCTTTTCACACTTTCATCCCCACCTCCTCGTCCTCGGTCACAAGAATAATCACTTCCATGAAACCCACCACGTGTTCACTGGACCCCATTCCCACCCCCCTCCTCCGCACCCAGCTCCACCTCCTGGCCCCGCTCATTTCTGACACCATCAAACTTTCCTTCTCCTCAGGCACCGTCCCTACCTCCCTTAAAACAGCCACCATCACCCCTATCCTGAAAGGGATAGGGGTGATGGTGGCATCCCTTAATGCGTCGCAGCTTTCAAGCTACCGACCCATCTCCAACCTCCCGTTCCTTTCTAACGTCCTTGAAAGAGTGGTTGCCTCCCAGCTCCGCTCCTTCCTTTCAACTCACTCACTCCTTGAACTCCTCCAATCAGGTTTCCGCCCTATCCACAGCACAGAAACTGCCCTGGTCAAGGTCACTAATGACATCTTAACCACCTGTGACCAGGGCTCCCTCTGCCTCCTCGTCCTCCTTGACCTGTCTGCTGCGTTCGACACAGTCGATCACACCATCCTCCTCCAACGTCTTTCCTCCCACCTCAACCTTCAAGGCACAGTCCTTGACTGGTTCCATTCCTACCTGACCCACCGCCTACATTTCGTATCTTCTAACGGTTTCTCCTCAAACCCCCGCACAGTTTCTCACGGCGTCCCCCAGGGCTCTGTCCTCGGTCCCCTCCTTTTCACCATTTACACGCTCCCTCTGGGCGATGTCATCCTCAAACATGGGGTAAACTTCCACATGTATGCGGACAACACCCAGCTGTACCTCTCCGCCTCATCCCTCAACCCCCAGACCATCGATGTTCTGACAGCATGTCTGTCCGACATCGAGTCCTGGACGAGGGACAACTTCCTCCAATTGAACGTGAGCAAGACCGAGGTCCTCCTGATTGGCTCATGCCAGCGCCTCCGCACATCGGGCGCTGCCAGCCTCAACATCCAAGGCTGTACTCTCCACTTCACAAAGCCAGTCAGGAACCTCGGCATCACGTTCGACCCCAAACTTCTTCCTCCCCCACATCCGCTCCTTGACTGGCACCACTTACGTCCACCTGCGCAACATTACCAGGCTCCGCAAGTACCTCACCCCCCACGCTGCCGAAACACTCGTGCACGCGTACATCACCTCACGGCTGGACTATGGGAACTCTCTCCTCGTCGGCCTCCCCAGCTCCTCCATTCACAGGCTGCAGGTCATCCAAAACTCTGCAGCCCATGTACTATCCCGCACCCGCCTCCGCGACCACATAACCCCCACCCTCGCCCGTCTCCATTGGCTCCCCATCCTCCAGAGGATCGAGTTCAAGATCCTCATCCTCACCTTCAAGGCCTTACATGGCCTGCCCCGTCCTAGCTTTCCGACCTACTCTCCCCCTACAAGCCCACCCGGACCCTCCGTTTAGCAAGACTTGGCCTGCTCCAAGCCCCCCGCCCAAACCGCCGCACCATCGGAGGCCGAGCCTTCAGTTTTTCCGCTCCCACCCTATGGAATTCCATCCTCCAATCCCTCCGCCTTGTTTCCTCCCTTTCCTCTTTCAAGGCCGGTTTGAAGACTTTCCTTTTCGACCGTGCCTTCTGTTCCCCCCCTAATTCTTCGACCTCCGCTACGTTTCTTACCCCCTCCCGAACACTCCCCTCCCAGCTCGGGTCACACGCCTCCTGTGCAGCGCCTTGGGACGTCCTCCCAACGTGAAAGGCGCTTTATAAGTGCAATTTGTTGTTGTTGTTGTTGTTGTAGGATTTGATTCCTGGGAAGGCAAGTTTCATTACTACACACACACACAGTCACACACACACACACAGGCCTCTGTTTACCAGCAGTAAATAGGAACCCGGTTGTTAATCGATTGGCAGATTGCTTTACTGGTATTAAAATTCCCTTAAAAAAATTTATAATAATAATTTGATCATTCAATCCACAATTGTTTGTGGGATGCTACTGTATGCAATTGGTCGCTGCGTTTCACCCACAAAATATACAGTCAATTCACTTTACAGTATATCCCGTGAAGCGATTTGAGGCTTTTCAAAAAGATGATAAGGTGCTGTACCAAATGGAAGGATTATTATTATCAAGTGAAAGGGGATGAGGGGATGTCATTACAAGGTCAATCCTCGCCTCTGCTTTTTTATTCCTAGTTTAATTTCAGTCACTGTACAGAGATGATTATAAACAGGGAACAATTTGTCCAGAGTTCAGGTGATTAAAGCAGATTTTCATCATGTTTATATCCCAGTGATGCCTCTGTCACTTTCATTACAATCTCTGCGTAGTTCATTGGAAGTCCGGCAATGATAAACTGTTAATCTGCCCAAGTCTGATTGCAGTGACGTGCGGCCATTAATCTTCCCTGCGGGAAACCAGGACAGTCATTCCACATGACATTCCACAGACAGGCTGAGTGTCTGCCTCCAATTGTTCCCAGCCTCTCCCTGTGTCCCAGAGTCTCTATGTTCAGCACCTTGGGATGTCCTTCTGACATGAAAGGCGCTGTCTATACAAGTGTCATTTTGTTGTTGTGTCTGTGTCCCTGTGTGTCTGTGTCTGTTGCGTCTGTGTCCCTGTGTCTGTGTCCCTGTGTCTCTGTGTCCCTGTGTCTGTTTGTCTCTGTCTCTCTGTGTCTGTTTGTCCCTGTGTCTGTGTGTCTGTGTGTCTGTGTCCCTGTGTGTCTGTCTCTATGTGACTGTGTCTCTGTGTCTGTGTCTGTGTGTCTGTGTCCCTGTCTCTGTGTGTCTGTGTCCCTGTGTCTGTGTCCCTGTGTCTGTGTCCCTGTCTCTGTGTGTCTATCTCTGTGTGTCTGTGTCCCTGTGTGTCTGTGTGTCTGTGTCCCTGTGTATCTGTGTCTCTTTATGTCTGTGTCTGTGACCCTGTGTGTCTGTGTGTCTGTGTGTCTGTCAAACCTTCTAATTCAGTCACACACACTGTGTGAGGAGGTGCCATCCTTCAGATCAGATCAGATCAGTTATTACTGTAGCTCAGTGGTTAGAGCTCTTGCCTCGCAAGTGAGAGGACATGAGTTTGATTCCTGGTCAGGGCAAAATCTTAGGCAAGTTTCCTTACTCAACACACCCCTGTTTACCTAACAGTAAGTAGGAACCTGGTTGTTAGTCAATTGGACGATCACTTTCCAGGGGTAATAATCCCTTACAAAAAATAGTAATAATTTGGTCACTCAATCCACGCTGTTTGTTGGACTCTGCTGTACACAGTTGGCAGCTGTGTTTTATACAGTACAGGAATTCCTAGCTTACTGTCGTAGTTGATTCTTGAAAAGTGCGACTTTAAGCTAAACGACGTTAAGCTAATTCATTTTCCCATAAGAATGAATATATAAACTGGAGTTAGGTTCTTTTGGACATTTTTCGTCAACATTTTCAAAAACAACCATTATACTCACTCCCTGACTGCCTGCCCAGCTCACTCACTCACTCCCTGACTGCCTGCCCAGCTCACTCACTCACTCCCTGACTGCCTGCCCAGCTCACTCACTCACTCCCTGACTGCCTGCCGGTCTCACTCACTGCTGGTGTCACTCACTGCCGGCCTGGCTCACTCCCAGCCTGCCCGTCATTCTCTTGTCAGGTAGGCCTTAGCCCCGTCGTGCCCCTTTTCCACCCACTCGAACCACGTAATAGTGAATGTCGCAGTGTTAATTGCATATATATGTTCCCAATGTATCAGCAATGTAATAATGAAAGAACGTTAACCAAGGCAACGTTAAGCGGGGTTTACCTGTACAGGTACCCCAGTACCCCACCGCAACCACGTTTTTTTCTACCGTGAATTTCACGTATCCACGGTTGGCTCGCTGCCACAACCTTTGCTAACCGCGGCAATGGATTTTGCGTATCCACGGGTTTTAACACTAACACAAGCGTTTGGCGCTAGGACCCAGTTGTGATGTCACAATCAACGAGCCACGATGTCGCTTCTCCGCATCCACCCCCCTCGGCGTCACCCACCACACCACCCTCTCCATATCCACCCCCCCTCGCACTCGTCGGTGATTTATGATCTGGAGGAGGAGGCAGAGGAAGAGGGTGTGTAGGGCCCCTCATCCATGTAACAGCAGTAACAACCACCTCCCCCATCATCATCATCTTTAGGATTTAGGTAAATAACATGAATTTTTGGGTGTTTAGTTCAAGGACAAGCAAACCTACTCCCCCTGTCTCCATGTTTCCCACAGGGACCTGCATTTTCCAACTGTGGTTTTACTGACCACTGAGGTTTTCAGGAACGTCTCCCCCGCGGTTGGGAAGGGATACCTGTATATACAAAATACAAAATAGGTCATACAGTATATGTACAACACCCCACCACCCCCACCAACCGCTCACCCCCACCCACCCCCCCACTAGTCAGTAATTGCACCTCATGGTGTGTAGGCTACTATGGACACAACAACAACAACAACAACAGCAAAATTAAATTTCTAGGGCCGGGAAGACGTCCCAAGGTGCTAAACAGTCAGCGAGCATGTGGGAGGGGCAGGGCAGGGGGGAGGGGAGGGAGAAAGTTAGGAGGTGAGGGAGTGAGTTAGCAGGGCAGCAGAAGGCGCAATCGAAGAGGAGAGTCTTGAAGGAGGCGAGGAAGGGAGCGAGACGAAGGGACTGTGCGATGGAGTTCCAGAGTCTGGGGGCAGAGAGGCTGAAAGCCTGGCCACCGATGGTAGGGCAGATCGGGTGGGGGACATGGAGCAGGCCGGAGCCCGCTGAATGGAGGGAGCGGGCAGGTTGATAGGGGGTCAGCAGGTTGGAGAGGTAGGAGGGGGCAAGGCCGTGAATGGCCTTGAAAGTGAGGATGAGGGTCTTGAATTTAAACACAAACACTGCACTTTAGAGCATTGACAGTGGAACATCACAGCAGTAAAGCTCCCTGAGCATTGCCTCCTGTCTCCCCAGGGGATTCCACAGGCAGCTCAGCTCAGCTCACTAACAATATCACAATAATTACTGACAAATCATAACATTAGTGATGGGAAAGCAACTAGAATTATAAACTCACAGACACTTAACGTTTCTCCTCATTGAACCGAAGAAGTGGATCATTTCAGGCAGATCTGAGTTCCCACCCAAGTTCTCCTCCATCCCCCTGATGCTGTGTGTGTGTTGACGGTGGTGTGTGTGTGTTGACGGTGGTGTGTGTGTGTTGACGGTGGTGTGTGTGTATGTGTGTTGATGGAGGGCAAGGACAACCCCAGGCTCCTTTTCTCCACCACAAACTGTCTCCTCCGCCCATCCTCCCACACCTCACCCATCCTATCCTCCCAACTCCAACTGCGAGGAGATGCTGGACTTCCTCATATCAAAAATCGAGGGGATCTGTTCAGCCACCTCTATCCTCCACTACCTCCCCACTACCTCTCCCCCAGGATCCATCTCCCTCCCACCCCTCACTACATACCTTCCACCCTATCTCCCCCCCCGCCCCCCCCGCCCCCGCATTCTCTCATCTGAAAAATGAAACCCACCACCTGCTCCCTTGACCCCATCCCAACCTCTCTCCTCATCTCCCAGCTCCATCTCCTAGCCTCCTTCCTAACTGATGTCATCCACTGGCACCGTCCCTCTCTTAATTTAATTTCCCCCATATTGAAAAATCCTTTCCTGGACCCAGCTGTAATCTCCAGTTACCGCACCATTGTCAACCTCTCATTCCTCTCCAAGGCCCTGGAATGAGTCAATGGTTCCAAGCTTCACTCCTTTCTCTCTAACCACTCCCTTTTCGAACCCCTGCAATTTAGCTTCCGTGATGTTCATAGTACGGAGACAGCCCCGGTCAAAATCTGTAACCACATTCTTAACATCTGTGATCAGGTCTATCCATGCCTTCTTGTCCTCCTTGTGACCTCTCTGCTACCTTCGACACCGTTGACCACTCCATCCTCCTACACCACCTTTCCTCTCAGCTCAATCTCCGCGGACCTGCCCTTGCCTGGTTTGACTCTTACCTTTCCCATCATCTCCACTTTGTCGCCACCACTGGCTTCTTTTCCAGCCCCCGCACTGTAACCTATGGCGTCCCCCAGGGCTCTGTCCTTGGCTACTTTTCAACATCTACATACTCCCGCTTGGTGACATCATCTGCAGATATGGGGTTAACTTCTACATGTATGCAGATGACATACTGTGCTCCCAGCGCCTTTGGAGGTCCTCTCGATGTGAAAGGTGCTATATAAATGTAAGTTTTGATTGATTGATTGACACCCAACTCTATCTCTCTGCCTCTACCCTTGACTCCAGGACCACTGCTGGCCTGACAGACTGCCTGTCAGACATCAACTCCTGGATGAGAGCTAACTTTCTGCAGTTGAATAAGAACAAGTCAAAGGACCTCCTGATTGGCTCGCGCCGGAGCCTTCACGCATCAGGCATTGGCACCATCAACCTCCATGGTTGCACCCTCCACCTCACCAAGCCAGTTAGGAACCTAGGTCTTGTTTGATCTTCAACTGTATTTCCTCCCCCACATCCAAACAAAGACCTGCTCTGCCTTCCCTCACCTCCACAATATTGCCTGATTCCGCCATTACCTTACCCCTAAGGCCGCTGATACCCTCATTCATGCCTTCATCACATCCCGGCTCGACTATGCAAACGCCCTGTTTGTCAGCCTTCCCAATTCTTCCCTCCACAGGTTGCAGATCATCCCAAATTCTGCAGCCCGTGTCCTCCTGTTGGAGAAAGACCCGTGCAATGGTCTTAACTGTTTTGTTTCCAGAATAATTGGTGATACCATATTGGCTGAAGCTGGTTTTATTCTTATTTATGCAAACACACACTACAGAACATCACAAACATGAACAGAACAATACTACCAGGCACTTGCTTCTGTAACTGACCCTTCCCTGCCTGTAAAACAGAACAACTGGCACCATGCTAACCATTCCAGTAGTTCTGGCCAACAGCGGCTGGCTGGAGATCTCAGTTTCCACCTTGAGATATTCCCCAACTGTTGTGATGAGCCACTCTTTCTCTCCTATCATTATACTTCTCCACCAGCCTCGCTTATCTAGTCTAGCAGAGCGGTTCTCAAACACCTCCTCATCTACCCAGGCCTGTTTTGTCTGCCTCCTCGCTTACCCTGTGATTTCTCCCCTTTGGGAAGACAAAGAGTAGCTATATTGACGTCTTTAACTGAACATGTTTACTGTTCTCCGTCCTCCACACTTATCATATCTATTACAACTGGTACTAACCTGACTACATTCAGTTATTTTACAGTCAGGGATGGTTTCTGCAATTCTGCAGCTTTCTTAGTTTAAACCTAAATTTCTAATGTTATACTACTTATCATATACATTGATTTACTTATTAAACATACAATAAACCTAATGATTTGACTAAACCTAACACTCCACCGCTCCAAGCTTCTTGATCCCATCTCCCCCATCCTCGCCCGACCTCATTGGCTCGCCATCAGAACCAATTCAAGATCCTGATCCTCACATTCAAAGTTTGTCATGGCCTCGCCCCACCCTATATCCGCAAACTCCTAACCCCCTACCAACCCGCCCGCCCCCTCTACTCAGCAGGCTCCAGCTTGCTCCATGTCCCCCAATACACACACACTTACACACCCACACACAATCACACACACTGTGTGTATTGACGGTGCTGTGAGTGTGTGTGTTGACAATGTATGTGTGTGATTGTATGTGAGTGTGTGTGTTGACAGTGTGTATGTGTTGACAGTGTTGTGTACATGTGTGTGTGTTGACAGTGTTGTGTATATGTGTGTGTGTTGACAGTATTGTGTGTGTGTGTGTGTTGACAGTGTTGTGTATATGTGTGTGTGTTGACAGTATTGTGTATATGTGTGTGTGTTGACAGTGTTGTGTATATGTGTGTGTGTTGACAGTGTTGTGTATATGTGTGTGTGTGTTGACAGTGTTGTGTGTGTATGTGTTTGCAGGTGAAGGAGGATTGGAAATACGTTGCAATGGTGATTGACCGTATCTTCCTGTGGCTTTTCATCATCGTGTGTGTCCTGGGGACCCTTGGCCTCTTCCTGCCCCCCTGGCTGGCGGGGATGTTGTGAGCCCCCCACCCCCCTCACCATTACCCGCAGGATAGCCCCTCCCCCACTGAGCCCCTCCCCCCACTGTGAGCTCCTCCCCCACTGTGAGCCCCTCCCTCCACTGTGAGTCCCTCCCCCCACTGAGCCCCTCCCCCCACTGTGAGCTCCTCCCCCACTGTGAGCCCCTCCCCTCACTAAGCCACACCCCCATACTGAGCCCCTCCCCCACACTTAGCCCCTCCCCCACTGTGAGTCCCTCCCCCACTTTGATCTCCTCCCGCCACTATGAGCCCCTCCCACCACCGTGAGCTCCTCCCCCCCACTTTGAGCCCCTCCCCCACTTTGAGCCCCCCCCACTGAGCCCCACCCCCACTGCGAGCCCCCCACTCTCCCCCCCCCCACCCCCGCTATGAGAGCAGTTCCCCTTGCCTCCCTGATTTCCTGCTGTGGCCGGTGACGGCTCAGCCTCAGGGAAGATTCCCACAAACACAGGTTATTCCAAGCCACCACCCGTCCTCCTTGTGTTTGGGACACTGCTGTGCCGAGTGGGATGCTGCCATTCACTGACAAGATCCAGTCACTACACTGTACAGTATATTCTGTGAAGCATTTTGAAATGTCTCAACAAGGTGAGAAGGCACTGTATCAAATGTAAATATTCTTATCATGGAGTTGCTGTATTGTGTATTGTGGGAGTGGTGGGGGGGATTATTGTGGGGGTGGGGGGGTATTGTGGGAGTGGGTGGGGATTGTGGGAGGGGGGAGGGGGGGGGGGGGCAGATCAGCACATAGCAACTTGTGCTGCTAATTACACGCCTCTGCCTTAAACTCTCTAAGAATCCCCTGTTGAGCGGCTGTCAGTGTGTGCAGTGTGTCGCAGTGAATATTACTGTGTGTGCTCAGCAATAGGGCTGCTCATTAACATCAAACACAAGCTCCATCCGGGGAGAGTGGGGGGGAGCTCCACACTCTCTCTCATTCCCCCCCACCCCACCCCACCTCGAGACGCTGGACAGTAAATGTTTCAGATCCGAGCTAGGGTTGGGGAGGGTGGAGGGATGGAAAGGGTCGTTTTTGGAGTGACCAATGGGACTATCAAAGAGAAGGGACTCGAGGAGGGATTTGAAGGAGGCCAGGGAGGGGGCAAGGTGGAGGGACTGATGAATGGAATTCCAAAGTGGTTGAAGGCTCGCCCTCCAATGGTGGGGGGGTGGGTTGGGGAACATGGAACAGGCCAGAGCCAGCTCAGCAAAGGGAACAGTTGTCGGGTGGGACGAGGCCATGGAGGGCTTTGAAGGTGAGGACCAGCATCTTGAATTGAATCCTCTGGATGATGGGGAGCCAATGGAGTCAGTGAGGATGGGAGAGATGGGGTCACAGAGTTTGGAACGGTAGAGGACACTGGACACAGAGTTCTGGATTATCAGAAGCCTGTGGAGGGAGGAATTGGGAAGGTACAATGGAGGTACACTGTGCTGTGCCAGGCTGATACCCTCCAATACCCTCCACACTGCCTTTATCTGGGAGTTTTAGTCGGTGTAAATTGCTGCCTGGTGAACAACAATCAGCTGGTGCTGGCCACTGGTCACTCACAGTTACTAC
Organism: Hydrolagus colliei; assembly: GCA_035084275.1. NCBI lineage: Eukaryota > Metazoa > Chordata > Chondrichthyes > Chimaeriformes > Chimaeridae > Hydrolagus > Hydrolagus colliei. Next base: position 13,736,566 of record CM068759.1, read on the forward strand.
ACTTTACAGAGTGTCCTGTGAAGCACTGAGAAGACTGTATCAAATGCTCGGGTTATTATTCAATCAAAATAATATTTCTTAATTTATAACAACAACAACAAAATGAAACTTGTATCGCGACTTTCATGTCAGGAGGACTTTATGTACTGATTTATTGATTTATGCAATCAAGATACCCCCTCCCCCAGTGCCTGTCACTGCTGTCTCTTTGGGATTATTTTGCCCCTGACTTCAATCCCCTTTCTGCCAATCTTCTAATCTACAGTTTCACTCAAGGATGTTTAAGTTTAACCTTATGGAAGACAAACATGGGGACATGTAAATGTTGCTGTGCCTCCCTGGCTCTGCCCTCACGAGGCTCATCACATACATTTCTCCAGCAATCCTCACAAGAAAGTCCCCGCTGTGGAAAGAGAGCGCTGGAATGGAACTGTGAAGAGCCAGCACAGACATGCTTGGCCTCCTGTGCTGTAAGATTCTATGATTTAGTGGAGCTCTTGTAGCTCAGTGGTTAGAGCATTTTCCTTACAAACGCAAGACCTATTTTCAAATCCAGGCAGGTCAGGGCAAAACCTTAGGCAAGTTTCTTTACTCCACACGCCTAATAATAATCTGTCAAAAAAATTACCCACAATAATAAAAATTGGTAATTTCAATCCACGACTGTTTGTGGGACGCTGCTGTGCGCAATTGGCTGCTGCATTTCGTCCACAAATATACAGTCAATTCACTTTAAAATATATTCTGTAAAGCGCTTTGAGACGTTGATAACGTGAAAAGTGCTATATCAACTGCAAGGATCATTATTACTGTATTATATAAAAGTGTCCACACTGGTCAGTGGAGAAACCTTGCTGCCCAGCGGATGGACACTCAGGGTGTTGCTGCGATTGGAAATGCCGATTGAGCAGTTCCCAATGTCATTAGGACCCAGGGTGTGGGGGGAGCAAGCTGGTGCTTTGCTGGTGCCAAACCTCTCTGTAACTTGTGGAAGATATTGGTCTCCAGAACCTTCCCTTCTCGGAGATGATAATTTCGGCAGTGGAATGATTTAAAAAGAGAAGTGGATGGTTATTTGGGGAGGACCAATGATTATGGAGAGAGCACAAGTTACATTTACACAGTGCTTCCCAGGTCAGGTGGACATCCCAAAATGTTGGACAGCAAAGGATTTGCACCTGAGCTGGGGGCTGTAGTCACAGGAATGGAGGGCAGGGGGAGGCTGGGGCTGGGAGGATGACTGAAGGCACGGTCAGAAGGAAGGTCTTCAAATAGCCCTTGAAGAAGATAAGTTGGGATGGAGTTCCAGAGACATGGGGGCAGAAAGCGTGGCTTATTCCGTCTTACTGTTTTCTCTGAGCAGGAGGATCATGGGTGCAAACCCTAGACCCAAGTTGGAGGTGCCATGACCAGCACCGCGCATTCCAACATCTCCACAATATCGCCTGTCTCCGCCACTACCTCACCTCCCATGTCAATGAAACCCTTACACATGCGTTTATCACCTCAAGGCTCAACTACAGCAACTCCCTCCTTGTCGGCCTCTCCAACTCTTCCCTCCACAAGCTGCAGCTCAACCAAAATCCTGCAGCTTGTGTCCTCTCCTGCACCAGGCTACATAAACCCATCACTCCCACCCTCGCCCGGCTCCACTGGCTCCCCAGCCCTCAGAGGATAGAATTCAAAATCTTCATCCTCACTTTGAAGGCTCTCTACGGCCTTGCCCTCTCCTAACTCTCTGACCTGCTGACCTCCGATCAAACTTTCTGCTCGCTCTGCTAAGCAGGCTCCGGCCTGCTCCATGTCTCCCACCCAACCCGCCGCACCATCGGTGGCCAGGCCTTCAGCCTCTCTGCCCCCACACTTTGGTACTCCATCCCACAATCCCTTCACCTTACTCCCTTCAAGACCTTCCTCTTCGATCGTGCCTTCAGTTGCCATTCTACCGCTCTGTCCTCCCTCATCTCAACTGTTTCCGCCACCCCCTCACCCTCCATGCTCAGGTCCTCACCCCTGATTATTCAGTGCCTTGGGATGTGCTCCCGACACAAAATTTATTTTGTTGTTAAGCTCAGTCTGGGCCGGGTCTCTGGTAATGCTTTGAGAAGAGTCCTGCATTGTCAGAATTTCTTCCAGTCATTGTTCCTGGCCAACAATCCTCCAGATAAATTGGGTGTTCAGTTGCTGGACTTCCTCAAATCCAAAATCAAGGGGATCTGTTCAGCTACCTCTACCCCGTCTACCGCTACCCACTCATTACCTCTCCCTCATGATCCAACCCCAGGAGTCTGTACTGGGTCCTCAGCTATTTGACATGTATATAAATGACTTGGATGAAGGAATAGAAAGTTGTATATCCAAGTTTGCAGACGACACTAAGCTCGGAGGCTCAGTAATTTTTTAGGTTTCTCTGACGTGTAGATGGGAGCAGGAAGTTACAATGAGCCTTAGGCAGATTAAGTGAATGGGCAAAGCTGTGGCAGATGGAGTTCAATGTGGAGAATTGCGAGGTCATCCACTGTGGACCGAAAAAAGATAGGGCAGAATATTTTCTTAATGGGGAGAAAATAAGAACTGTGGAGGAAGTTCCCTCAACACTGTGCATCTTTCCACACTCCCAGGTTAAGGTTAGAGACACAGTAAAGGTCCCTCAACACTGTTCCACACTCCCAGGTCAGGGTTAGATACACAGTAAAGCTCCCTCTACACTATGTATGTGCTGTGGCTGGGGGTAGGGCTGGGGTGGGGCTAGGGTTGGTGGGGGCTGAGGCGGGGGGCGGGGCTGGGGTGGGGCTAGGGTTGGGGGGGGGCTGAGGCTGGGAGCAGGGCTGGGGTGGGGCTGGAGGCGGGGCTGGGGGTGGAGCTGTGGCTGGGGGTGGGGCTATGGCTGGGGTGGGGCTAGGGTTGGGGGGGGCTGGGGGCTGGGGCTGGACACTCGGACACTGCCGCAGCCTCTGACCCCATGGATGTTGAGGGACCTGCTGGTTGGAGCTGTGGTGTTTGATGCCCGGGAGTCAGTCACCGAGCCGTCCCTCAGCGGCTGCTAGACTCTCAGTGCAGTGACATGAGCAGCCAGTGTGGGCTCAGTGAGCAGGAGAAGCAGCTGGGGAGGCTGGGGCTGCAGGCCGACAGTGGCCATTCCCCTTCTCCTTCCACGTCCCTATCGCAGTCACCACCACAATGTGCCCCACTCTCAGCCGCACCCAATCCTCGCACTCCCTCCCCCAATCCCCTACCCCTTGCACCCCCTCCCCCAGTCGCCCCACCCCCAGCCTCCCCACCCCGCATTCCCACCCACTCCAGCCTCCCCTCCCGCAGGCCCCCACCCCTCAGACCCCCTCCCCCAGTCCCCACCCCCAGCCTCCCCACCCCGCACTCCCACCCACTCCAGTCTCCCCTCCCCTGTGCCCATCCCACCACTGCAAGCGGATCTTCGGTATCTCTGCCCCCACCCTCTGGAACTCCATCCCACAGTCCCTCCTGCTCGCCCACTCCCTTGCCTCCTTCAAGGCACTTGCCAGGCACATCAACCTGGGGCCAGGTCAGGTGTAAGGAGAGGCCTGAGGCCAGGTCAGGACACCTCTTACCCCATCCCCAAGTCTCATTCAGTGATGGTCGTTTATCGACTTTAACGCTTGTAGGAGTGAAACCACAGTCCTGGCAAATGCTCCAGTTAGTGATGAGCTAGAACATGAAGTTTACTTTATTTCGTTCTGTAATATATAATTAGGGTAATTGGCAATCTACTTGCAGTGTCTTCAACTTGGCTTTCATACCTCATTTAATTTACCTCCAGTGACCTGACCTGGAATGAATGAGAAGGGGGTAAGATGCAGATAAACTGATTTTAGCAGAAGGACTACAGTGCATGCCGTTCGCCTTCTTAGTTGCTTGCTGCACCTGCAAACTAACTTTTTGAGACTGGTGTACAAGGACACGCAAATCCCTTTGAATACTAACACTATCTAACTTCTCCCCCTCTAGAAAATAATCTATTCTTTTATTCTTGCTACCTAGGTGAATAATTTCACACTTGCTAACATTGAATTCCATCTGCCACCTACTTGCCCACTCCCCTAGCCTATCTATATCTTGTTACAATCTTTTTGCTTCATCCTCAGAGCTCACTCTGCTACCTAGTTTAGTGTGTCATCCATGAATTTAGACACGTTACATTCAATGTTCTCATCTAGATCATTGATATAGTAAATAGCTGAGGCCCAAGCACTGATCCTTGTGACACTCCACTAGTTACATCCTGCCAATTCGAGAATGATCTGTTTATCGCTACTCTCTGCTTTCTACCTGATAGCCACTCTTCTATCCATGTTAATATTTTCCCATTAATCCCGTGGGCCTTAATCTTGAGTAACAGCCTTTTGTGTGGCACCTTGTCAAATGCCTGCCTAAAATCCAACTGGTCCCCCCTTATCCAACCTGCTGGATACATCCTCAAAAAATTCTAAAAGATTAGTCAAGCATGACTTCCCTTTTGTAAAGCCATGTTGACTCTGCCTAATTTTTTTATGGTCTTCAAGCTATCCCATAACTACGTCTTTAAGGACTCAAGAATTTTCCCTACAATTGACGTCAGACTAACTCATCTATAGTTTCCCATATTTTCTCTCCCACCATTCTTAAATAGTGGAGTTACATTTGCAATCTTCCAATCAATGGGGATTTTTCCAGTATCCACAGAATTTTGGAAGATTATAGACAAGCCATCCACTATCTCAGTAGCCACCTCCTTTAAAACTCTAGGATGCAGGCCATCCGGTCCAGGGGATTTATCGGTTTTAAGACTCAACAATTTACCTAGAACCATCTCTTTACTCATGTTAATCTCCCTAAATTGCTTGCAAACATATTGTGATTGTGTCACTGATGGGATAGTTGGAGTTACTGATACATTATAAATACAGGTATCCCTCCCCAACCACGGGGGATACGTTCCTGAAAACCTCAGCGGTTACTAAACTACGGTTGGAAAATGCAGATCCCTATGGGAAACATGGGGATAGGGGGAGCAAGTTTGCTTGTCCTTGAACTAAACACAAAACAATTCATGTTATTTACCTAAATCCTAATGATGATGATTACTGGGATATGGAGGTACTGTATTAAAAATTAATTATAGTAGTTCCAATCAGGCGCTGATTAAAACAATCTATCCACAACACAGGCATGGTCAGCAACCTTGAGCAAAAGGAGAGAAACAACTTGTCTACACAACACACCAGGTGCACATTCCCCTGCGCTGAGACAACCTTGGGTACTGGTCTGTGCCAATAATCCAAGGAGCTCAATAACATCAATAGCTTCTATGATAAATAAAGAATTGAAGGAGAGCAGCTCGAGATATAGATAGGGACAGAGGACTCAATTAACAGAGGCGCAAAGGATTGTACTCATTTGGGAAATTGCCAAGTGAGTAGCAGGAGAGACATCTCAAGGTCTGGGAAAAGAAGGGAGGAGAACATCTCCCTCCAACTCTGGCCTTTAGATAGTCTGGTTTTGACATCGCTTCTGGACAATGTCCAAGTGATCAACTGGCTGAGTTAGTTATGGTGGAGAAGTATAAAGATAGGAGAGAAAGAGTGGCTCATTACAACAGTTGGGGAGTGTCTCAGGGTAAACCGAGATCTCCAGCTGGCCACTGTTGTCCAGAACGACTGGATGGGTCATGATTCCAGTTGTTTTGTTTTACAGGCAGAGAAGGGTCAGTTAGAGAAGGACAGTTAGAAGGTGAGTATTATAAGAAGCCTGAATCCTGAATGACTTATGGTGTGACAGCCGGAATCTAGCTTTGTATTCTACATAGAACTGGGAGTGTGATTCTTTGATTCTATCATTCTAAAATTGCTTATAATCATTAAATCACTATATCTTTATTAAGGATTGTTGGGTCATTATTTTGAACTCTCGGAATCGGAAATCCCAACAAATAGGCGACCACGAAGCGACCCAACAACATAGTGATTTAATTGTTTATGTAGTTCGAGTAGGATAATCAGCTCTCACATAAGTTAGGAAGAACCTGCGTCTAAATGTTGAAGCGTTGTGTTGTTTGTGATAAAGTGTTGTATTGCTTGTGATAAATAAGTATAAGAAACGTTAACGAAGGATCTCAGAAAGGGTTGTGTTGACGGGAAATACGTGTTCCTGGGGTCTTGAGGGGTTAGCACAAGGTTGAGCCCAGACCGAGAGAGGGACGGGAATACATGGAATATTTCCGACGGGCCGCATGAGCCAGGAGGTCAGGGTAACGTTAGGCTTAGATTTATATGGTGTGAAATGAGTCCAAAGAAGGGCAGAGAGGAAAAACAAAGGCAAGCTTTAGGCAGTGGGTGAGTAAGTATGAAGATAAGCTATGCAAGAAAGTAGGACAGAGTACTAACGACCTAGAGAAGGAAAGAACAAGTAAAGGAACAAGTAAAGAAAGGGAAAGACCAGGTGGAGGCGGCGCAAGCTGAATCTAATGAAAGGAAGTTAGACCTTACTGCAGCCATTGACCGTGGGCAGTTTAAATTCACTGACTGCGGATACTCTGGTTTGTGTAAACTAAAGGACATTGCGTAACCCTTCGGTTTCCACATAAATTGAAAGTGTTTCTGCAGTTAATGATCATGTCATGTTAACAACTGAAAATGTTTAAAGAAACAGGAGATTTCACCTTGTAATTTAGTTCTTACAGATACTGACAAGAATGGCATTCCATGCAGCCACTTCTGAATCAACTTATACTTTTCTCTCCAACTCTCCCACCCACAAAGCCGGTCTACGCTTTCAATTTTGCTCTCGTGTACATTGGCAACCGTATGTGTTTTGTATGCGTCGGGTATTGTAGAGTGTGAGGTGACCGGGTTGATAGGTAGAATAAACACCATGACAGTTCGAGAAGTGATAGTATTAAGAATGTCAGTATTCTGCAATATTTTTATGTAACATTTAGTTTATTTATTCCAGTATTTCAATAATGCTATTCATCATTTTTGTGGCTGTACTGTTTATGTTAATCATGATATCATTGATAATGATGTGCTGTAATTACAGATGTTAAAATAAGTTGCAACGATTGATGTGGTGACTGAGGTAAAAGGGAATCGTGAAGATTTCAATGATGGTGATGATGGCAATCAGTTTGACTCACTCGAGGTGGGAAATGAACATTCTGGTCTTGTCTTACATTGACCAAAAAGGAAATTGTAAAGACTCATGGACTTGTTTGCTGAAACAAACTGACTCTATGGACTTTCGAGGACATCTTACCAGTGAATGGTCAAAACAAGTTGTTGAATTTCTCACTACAGATTTGGATGTGTGACCAAAAAGATCTGAGTTTGGGAACAAAGAAGACAAGTCTAACCGATCTTGGAAAAAAAGGAGATATTCTACAATGAACACAAACTGTACTACACTTTTAAAAAGTCGATTCCTAATCACAGCCACTGTATCAATCTGATTAATTAATTGTATTGAACTGTACTACACATGTCTTGCTCTGAACTGTACTACTCATGTCTTATGTTTTTGTGATTTTACAATGTCTTGTGGTTTTATATAAGTTTCTGCTGACATGCTATTTACGCCGAGGGCTGCGCAAGAATGATACAAAAGGGATTTACAGCTTGTTAAATTAATACGGGCATAGTTGAGTTGTGAGAGATCGAAAATTGTATTTTCTCACTCTCAAGGTGGGGTCTGTTGGGATATGGAGGTACTGCATTAAAAATTAATCATAGTTAGTTCCAATCAGGCACCGATTAAAACAATCTATCCACAACACAGGCATGTTCAGCAACCTTGAGCAAAAGGAGAGAAACAACTTGTCTACACAACACACCAGGTGCACATTCCCCTGCGCTGAGACAACCTTGGGTACTGGTCTGTGCCAATAATCCAAGGAGCTCAATAACATCAATAGCTTCTATGATAAATAAAGAATTGAAGGAGAGCAGCTCGAGATATAGATAGGGACAGAGGACTCGATCAACAAAGGCGCAAAGGATTGGACTCATTTGAGAAATTGCCAAGTGAGTAGCAGGAGAGACATCTCAAGGTCTGGGAAAAGAAGGGAGGAGAACAACTCCCTCCAACTCTGGCCTTTAGATAGTCTGGTTTTGACAACACTTCTGGACAATGTCCAAGTGATCAACTGGCTGAGTTAGTTATGGTGGAGAAGTATAAAGATAGGAGAGAAAGAGTGGCTCATTACAACAGTTGGGGAGTGTCTCAGGGTAAACCGAGATCTCCAGCTGGCCACTGTTGTCCAGAACGACTGGATGCGTCATGATTCCAGTTGTTTTGTTTTACAGGCAGAGAAGGGTCAGTTAGAGAAGGAAAGTTAGAAGGAGTGAGTGTTGTGAGAAGTCTGAACCTGACTTATGGTGTAACAGCCTGAATCTAGCTTTGTATTCTACATAGAACTGGGAGTGTGATTCGTTTATTCTATCATTCTAAAATTGCTTATAATCATTAAATCACTATACCTTTATTAAGGATTGTTGGGTCATTATTTTGAACTCTCGGGATTGGAAATCCCAACATGATGATGGGGGAGGTGGTTGTTACTGCTGTTACATGGATGAGGGGCCCTGCGCACCCTCTTCCTCTGCCTCCTCCTCCAGATCATAAATCACTGACGAGTGCGATGGGGGTGGATGTGGAGAATGTGATGTGGTGGGTGACACTGGAGAAGCGACATCGTGGCTCATTGATTGCGACATCACAACTGGGTCCGAGCGCCAAACTCTAGTTCAAAGTGACATTGAGGCTGGTTGATGCAACTGGATCCTAGTGCCAAACGCTAGTGTTAGTGTTAAAACCCGTGGATAATCAAAACTCACTGCTGCAGTTGGCAAAGGTTGTCGCAGAGAGGAAACCGTGGATACGTGAAATTCGCAGTAGAAAAAACCACGGTTGGGGCCGGGTAACTGTACAATCACAAACTGTGCTCACATCAATGTCCCCTTTGGCTGCTGGGAGGAATCGTGGGCCCCAGATTATAACATAATCAGATTTTAAAGATGGTTTAACTCGTTTCCATCCAATTGATAGATCCAGTTCTACTCCAGTTACTAGTAGTGGGAAATATTCAGGAAATTTCTCAGGAAATTTTAAATGTAGGATCAAATTGAATGGCCTTGAAGGTGAGGAAGAGGATCTTGAATTTGATCCTCTGGGGGATGGGGAGCCAATGGAGCCGGGCAAGGGTGGGAGAGTTGTGATCGCAGAGCTTAGTGACAGAAGGAACGTGTGGGTTCATATAAATAAATCTTTGAAGGTGGCAGGACAGGTGGATAAAGCAGTTAAAAAGGTATACGAGATACAATGTTTTATAAATAGGGGCATTGAATACAGAAGTCAGGAAGTTATGATGAACTTTTACATAAAACACTATTTAGGCCTCAGCTGGAGACTGTATTCAGTTCTGGGAACCACACTTAAGGAAGGATCTCAAGGCATTTCACCCACAACAACAACAACAACAATTTACATTTATATAGCGCCTTTCACGTCGGGAGGACGTCCCAAGGCGCTAAACAAGAGGCGTGTGACCCGAGCTGGGAGGGGAGTGTTTGGGAAGGGGTGAAACACGAAGGGGAGGTAAAAGAGTTCGGGGTGGAACAAAAGGCACGATCGAAGAGGAAAGTCTTCAAATCGGCCTTGAAAGAGGAAAGGGAAGAGATGAAACGGAGGGATTGAGGGATGGCATTCCATAAGGTGGGAGCGGAGAAACTGAAGGCCCGGCCTCCGATGGTGGGGCGGTTCGGGCGGGGGGCTTGGAGCAGGACAAGTCCTGTTGAACGGAGGGTCCAGGTGGGCGTGTAGGGGGAGAGTAGATCGGTTAGGTAGGATGGGGCAAGGCCGTGTAAGGCCTTGTAGGTGAGGACGAGGATCTTAAGTTCGATCCTCTGGAGGATGGGGAGCCAGTGGAGACGGGCGAGGGTGGGGGTTATGTGGTCACGGAGGCGGATGCGGGATAGTACACGGGCTGCAGAGTTTTGGATGGCCTGCAGCCTATGAATGGAGGAACTGGGGAGGCCGATTAGGAGAGAATTTCCGTAATCCAGCCATGAGGTGATGTACGAGTGTTTCGGCAGCGCGGGGGGTAAGATAGTTGCGGAGCCTGGCAATGTTGCGCAGATATACAGTGGGTTTTCCTGCTCTCCTTTCCCCTACCCTGACCCTTCCACTTACCATCTCTCCCCCCTTACCCCCTTTTCCCCCTTTCTCCCCTAATCCCACTTCCATGATTGTTTGTTGGACGCTGTTGTGCGCAATTTGGCTGCTGCATTTCGCCCACAAATATACAGTCAATTCTCCTATTCTCCTTCATCCTGCCCCAACTCTTACCCCTCTGCTCTTGTCCCTACCTGACTGTACAGCGCCTTGGGACGTCCTCTTGACATGAAGGCGCTATATCAATGTAAGTTTTGATTGATTGATTATTTGCTACCAAGCTTTTCAGAATCCTAGTGTCCAGTCGCTCTAATCACAAGCCCATGTTAGCTGCTATTTTATCACAGATTTTACTATGAAATAAATGGGAAAATGCCAAGTGCTTGAGGAATGAGACGTTTCGAATCCAGGCAGGTCAAGGTGAAACCTTGGAGAAGATTCCTTACTCCACATGCCTAATACTAATAAAAACACACCATAATGTGTGTTAAAACACACAATAAAAAAATTGGTCATTTCAATCCACAACTGTCTGTGCGACATTGCTGTACTGCGCTGCTGCATTTCACCCACAAATATATAGTCAATTCACTTGACAGAATATTCTGTGAAGAGCTTTGAGACATTCGATAAGACCTGAAAAGCTCTATATCAAATGCAAGGAATATTATTAGTATTATTACTACTCCACATTGAGTTTCGCTGTGGCTGATCAAAAGCAATGTTGTGTGGCTCTGATAACAGGTTAGGTTTGGACATCTTTGCCAACACAATGGTGAGCTCTGGGATATCCTCCCAACGTGAAAGCTGCTCTCTAAATGTAATTTTGTTGTTTGTTGTAAGTGGATTGCTCTGTGCTGCTTCTCTCCACCGTGTAAGAAGATTAGTGTCAAACCTTTCTCAAGTTCCACTAATTAATGGATTATTTTGGAAACCATAATGAAATTAAGAGTAACCACTTATATTCTCTGCTGATGTGAAATAATTTCTTTGAGAGGTTGAAATTTGCCTTTAAGTATATCAGAAAGTTTTAAATGGGAGACAATCAAATTCTATTAAATGGACCTGAAGTTGTTTCTCAGTTGTGGTTCATACCCTATCCCAGGAGATCTCAAATTCCTCACAGTCTCAGCCACAATTTAAGATTGCGCTTTTGTTTGGATTATTCAATACACTTTTAATCTTGAAGTTCATTTCTGGTTTAAAAAAATGGAAAAAATCAGCTTTAAATATAAGACTGAAATTAAGGATTTTGCAAAACTTCATAGAATCATAGAATCATAGAATTTTACAGCACAAAAGGAGGCCATTCGGCCCATCTAGTCTGTGCCGGCTCTTTGAAAAGAGCGATTCAATCCCACTGCCCTGCCCGCTCCCCATAGCCTAATAGACCCGTTCTCCCTAAATAAAGATCTAATTTAGGGAGAACTTGCAACAACAACAACAACAATTTACATTTATAGAGCGCCTTTCACGTCGGGAGGACGTCCCAAGGCGCTGAACAGGAGGCGTGTGACCCGAGCTGGGAGGGGAGTGTTTGGGAAGGGGTGAAACACGAAGGGGAGGTAAAAGAGTTCGGGGTGGAACAAAAGGCACGATCGAAGAGGAAAGTCTTCAAACTTTTCATTGTTAAGAAGATGGATTTATAGAGAAGTTTCAGAGTGTATTTAATGTGTCTGTGGTTCACTTTACAGTTTGTGTCGAGCGTTGGGCTCCGCTTTCGTAGGCACTCAGTGACGACGCCTAGAATGGAGAGCGCGAGATAAATGCAAGTTGTTGTGTGTAACAACACCTGCTCTCGCATTGTCTGACTCTTCATTTCCTGGAGCTAAGTTGACTTTAAGTGAATGATGGAGAAACAAAGTGTTATTTGTGCACCCAACTCCCACAATGCATCCCTCCCATTACCCCCCCCCCCCCCCCCCCCCCTCAATTGTATCTGGCCCATCCACCCACTCCACAACCTGCAATGTTGTGTTTCTGGAATGGAAACACAAAATATGGCTTATGTGGCCTGAGGACGTTTCTCAAATTGGGATTCCAGCCTCAGCCTCAGCAGCCAAAAGGTTGAACCCAGAATGGGGGGAGCCCCAGTGCAGCAGCAGGCGCAAAGTGCCAGGACCCGTGAGGTCATTATTTCTTAAAGATTTGTTACAAAGCAATTTTGCACTGAATTTGCAGTTGGTTTGTGTGGTGTGTGTTTATGGGGTGGAGAGTGTTGAGGTGTTTGAGGCTGCAGATAAGGGTAAATGCTGCAGATTACATTGGCACTAATAATAATTCTTGCGTGTCTTCTAGAGCAGCAGTTCTCAACCAGGGGTACATGTACCCCGGGGGTACCCCAGTTCTCAACCAGGAGGTACTGGTGGCGGTACATTGATTTATTTAGCATTTTATAGCCTTCAAAATTGTATACTTAATTGTTATTCCCCTTGTTTTGTATGTGCTAGTTATTTTCTTATATAATAAAAGCTTGGTCATAAAATGCAAGTGGAATGAGGGGGATGGTGTGTGTGTGTATGTGGTTGGGTGGGGGTACACGATAATGTTGAAAATTAACAAGGGGTACATCACTGAAAAAGGTCGAGAACCACAGTTCAAGAGTACTCTGACCACTGAGCTACAGGACTCTACTTTATCTCTTCAAACAGGTTCTCCTCTAGTCATCCTTGGCCCCCTCCTCTTCCTCATCTACGTATTCCTCTCGGTGATCTCTCCTCGTCGGCCTCCCCAGCTCCTCCCTTCAAGCTGCAGATCATTCAGAACTCTGCAGCTCGTGTTCTCTCCCCTACCAGGCTTCGCGACCACATCACTCCCACCCTCGCCCATCTCCACTGGCTCCTCGTCACCCAGAGGATCGAATTCAAGATCATTGTCCTCACTTTCAAGGCCATTCACAGCCTTGCCCTCACCTATCTCTCTGACCTACTGTCTCCCTATCAGCCTGTGCCTGTCCCCTCCGTTCAGCAGCCTCAGGCCTGCTCTGCATCCACCGCCCTAACCACCCAACCCTCGGCGGCCGGACTTTCAGCCTCTCTGCTCCCACACTGTGGAACTCCATCCCACAGCCCCTCCCCCTCGCTTCCTCCCTTTCCTCCTTCAAGGCCGGTCTCAAGAAACTTCCTCTTCGACTGCACCTTTGGCTGCCCCACCAACTCTTCTCCCTCTCCCCCTCTCCTTCCCTTCCCCCGACTTTGACCCTCCCCCCATCCCTGGGTCCCGACCAGACTGTTCAGTGCTTTGGGACATCCTCCCGACGTGAAAGGCTATATATAAGTGCGATTTTGTTGTTGATGTCATCAGCAAATATGGGGTAAATATGATGCAGATGGCAACTTCTCCAGCTGTTACTCCAGGTCCACCGATGTTCCCTCGGCTTATCTGGCAGATATCAGGGCCTAGATGGGTGAAAACTTCCTACGACTAAATGTTGACAAGTTGGAAGTCATACTCATTAGTTCCCGTTAACATCTTTTAATCTATAATCTATTTCCTCTGGCTGCTGCTAGTGTGTCTTACAGGTTCGAGAGTAACAGTGTTGGGGGAGCAATGTGAGGGGGGCAGTGGGTGGGGACAGCAGATAAACCTGTCCCAAATGTAACAAGACTTTTGTATTTCACAGCATCCCTTTGCTTACACACATTTTGAAAATGATATGGATTCTGCAAAAGAAAACATTTCCTATTTTTACAAATAAAGTTGGAAGCTGGAAACACTCAGCATGTCGGGCAGCATCCATGGAAAAAGGAAAGTCAGTCAACATTTTGTCAGGGACCCTTCGTCAGGGATTTCTGTTTTTGTTTCAGATTTCCAGCATCTGCAGTATTTTTGTGTGTTTGTGGTGTATGACATATTCTTTCATGTTTGTCCACACTCACAGGTCAGGGTAGACACACAGTAAAGTTCCCTGTAGGAGATTAACTGATACTAGCCCAAACTCATTTCATAATCATCGCAAGATTTTTGTCACACACAGCCACCACCAGTTCTGAGTATTCCCCTGACGCTGTCCTACATGAGATGTTTTTGATGAGGTATAAATCATGACTCTATATCAATTGGTTGTTGCGGTCTTGGCGGGCAGACAGGCAGATATTTTATCTTTATTATTGTAGATTTCCAACATCTGCAGTATTTTGCCTTTTGTTTTATCAAAGTCAACCATTCAGCAGCCTCAGCACCTGGTCAGCAGCCAATCGAGAGCTGGAGCCAGGAATTCTCTGTACGTCGCTATGTGTAACACATGATCTTGATGAGGTCACGGGCATGATGCTGTCACTGAGCTGGTAATATGTTCATGTTTCACATTCTGCTGTAGGGAAATCCAGCCCTACCTTGAGCCAATTTCTTCATATACATTAGGTCTGGTTATCAAGTAGGGAACGGCGATATATTGGTATATCGCTAAAACCCGATATGATTTTCATATCGATATGCCGATATAGACATTTTAAAAATCGATATATCGAAAAACGATATATCGAGGTAAAAAATCGGGATGCGAGCACAATCAACTACAAGACCCAGAATGCTCATCTCTATACACAATGCACAGACCGAGGTGCAAAGCCGCCATCTTGTATTCATAGTCCTCGAATACAATATACAGGTATGCAAGGGGTGGGGGGAGAGAGACGGCTGTGGGTGGGGGGGGTGAGGGGGAGAGAGACTGCTGGGGGGGGGGGGTGAGGGGGAGAGAGATGGCTGGGGGGGGGTGAGGGGGAGAGAGACGGCTGGGGGGAGGGGGAGATAGACGGCTGGGGGGGGGGGGGAAGAGGGGAGAGAGACGGCTGGGGGGGGGGGGAGTGGGGGAGAGAGACGGCTGGGGGGGAGAGGGGGAGAGAGATGGCTGGGGGGGAGAGGGGGAGAGAGATGGCTGGGGGGGAGAGGGGGAGAGAGACGGCTGGGGGGGAGAGGGGGAGAGAGACGGCTGGGGGGAGGGGGAGAGAGACGGCTGGGGGGGAGAGGGGGAGAGAGACGGCTGGGGGGAGGGGGAGAGAGACGGCTGGGGGGGAGGGAGAGAGAGACGGCGGTGGGGGGGAGGGAGAGAGAGACGGCGGGGTGGGGTGGGAGGGAGAAAGAGACGGCTGGGGGGGTGGTGGGGGAGAGAGACGACGGGGGTGGGGGGTGCGAGAGAGGGACGGCGGGGTGGTGTGGGGGGGGGGGGAGAGACGGGGTGGATGTGATAATATACAGATAGATAGAGATGGGGGGGGGATGTGAGAGAGGAGAGAGGGAGAGAGACATAGAGAGACACAGACAGAAAAACACAGAGATGGAGAGAGTGAGAGACACAGAGAAAGAAATATATTTACCTCCTGAGAAGATAGGCCCCGAATGCGCGCGCACTCCGATGCGCGCGCGCATGCGCAGTACGAAAAACTAAAAATATCGATATTTCGGTATATCTCGATATGAGCCAGCCGATATATCCATATCCGGAAAATTCCCATATCGCCATTCCCTATTATCAAGGGATATGGGTCAAGGATGGATAATTGGATTTGAGGGACATGGTCTTACAGAATGGCGAAACAGGCTCGAGGGTCTGATTAGCCTACTCCATCAGGGGGTTGGCTTTCTTCCTACTGAGCCAGGAGGCTGAGACCAACTGTGACCATGGCTGAGATCACAAACCAGACCACCGTGAGGCCTCAGGTCTGACTGGGTCACGTAGGCACTAATTCACTGCGGGGGGTGGGGGCTTCTGCCCTGCTTTCAAGCCACAGAATATTGAGTGACAACAATAATAATCCTTGCATTTGATACAGCGCTTTTCACATCTTCTAGACATCTCAGAGCTCTTCACAGAATATACTGTAAAGTGAATTGACCAAATGTTTGTCGGCAAAATATGGCAGCCAATTGCACACATTAGTATCCCACAAACAGTCGTGGATTGAGTGACCAAATTATTATTATTTTTACTTAAGGGATTATTAGTCCAGGAAAAGCAATCCACCAATCAACTAACAGCTGGCTTCTTACTTATTGCTAGCTAAAGAGGCGTGTGGAGTAAAGAAACTTGCTTAACGATTCAATCTGCCCAGGAATCAAACTCGGGTCCTCTCGCTTGCAAGGCGAGTACTCTAACCATTGAGCTGCAGGACTCCATAAGATTGTGTTGATGCAGCAAAACTAATGGCCCTGAAAGCAGGAATCAACAATCTAGATGGAATATTAACTGATGGAATCCTAAACAACTACTGCTCAAGCTTCCACAACCAATTACTGACACCACAGGAAGCCATGGTCGTGTGGTGCTGTGGTGTATCACAGCTGTGGGCAGGAAGGCGGCGTCAATCCTCAGGCATTTTAATATTGACTGAGGCCATCATACTGGCCTGGAGGAGTCACTCTGACTTTAGTGTTCAGCAGGTGTGAATCTGAGTGGAAAAGATTTATCATATGGACCCAATAGCAGGAACCAACAACGACAACAACACAATGAGGTTTATAGAGCGTCTCTCCCGTCAGGAGGATCGCGTGATCTGAGTGGGACTGACTGGTTCACCAGCAACAGCAGCAGAGAGAAAACACAGCCTCACAACACACTGACCACAAGCTTTCATTGTTCAATTTATTTATCAATTAGTTAAGGTAAATTCTTGATTTCAGTTGTACAAACAGGCCTATTCCCTTCAAGCGCATCAAGTCAAAAACCCCACAAAAAGGTTTTTTTTTTAAAACAATTTCTTCAAATTAAATATTTACATCAAATTGTGCAAAGTGACCTCAACCACAAATCAGCTCCCAGTGAAGTGAGGCAGGACACCTGACTGTGTTAGTGACAAAGATGCCATTACAGAGTGTGTATTCACACATGGAGTTGAACACTTTCAATTCACTTCACATCCCTTGTGTTTGATATTTACAGACCAGGCAAGAGATCAGGAACCGTCCCACACACATGGTGGGAAAGAGTAACAAGAGCTTCCTTTCATTGAGTGTCACTGTGGGCTTTTCCTGTGCTGTGTTGTGTAGTGCTGCTCTGATGCTCTGTCCTGTGCTGAGTTGAAACAGTTTGAGGCACTAAACGTGGAGCAGAAGCGGAGTGTGGCTGCAGTGTCTACACCAACTGGCTGATTGGGTAGCCACTCAATGGCTATTTCAGGCAATGGGGGTATGGACTGGTTTGAGGTTTGCCCTGAGCCAGTTGGTACCTCACAGTCTCTGCTAATTATAATGCAGACGGTGTAAGGCTCATATTTCACTCACCTGATCACTCTCCTGATCGCTCTCCCAGAAAGTGGATGTATCGTAAACTGCTGCCACTCCTTGTCAGTCATGAACCCACCTCTAACCTTCCTGAGATACAAGTTCTTAGATTTTCTTAGATTTGATCCAAGGCTAGGATCAAGGTTACATTGTGTTACATTGTCAGGAATGTCACATCGCTAAGGGTGAGCTGTACAAGTCTTGCAATGAGTGACATGGATTAACAGGATCCTGATAACTCGCTGGACAGTGTATTTTTATTTTGGTGGTATATATGGGTCAATGGAGGTGGGGATGGGTGGGGAGGGAGGGCTAAACGGTCAGTAAAAATGCCGGTGTCAGCCTGGCTCAGTGAGTAATACTGTCACCTCTGAGTTAAAATATTGTGGGTTCAAGTCCCACATTGGGATCATCAGCTCACTATCTAGGCTGACATTGCAGAGCTGGGGATACGCTGCATTGTCAACAGGTGCCGTCCTTCAGATGAAACATTAAATAAAACTCCCACCTGCCAGTTCAGGTGGATGGGAATGATCCCATCATCCCCTGGCCCCCTGGCCAACATTTCCCCAGAGAAAACTGTGAAATCACTCTACAGCTATTTGTGGGATATTGCTGAGCACAATGTTTCTGTGGCCACTCCGTACAACAACATCAACAAATTACATTTGTGTCGCGTCTCTCATGTCAGGAGGAGTGGACAAGTACTACACTTTAGTACTACACTAAGTTCACAGCCTTTCCCCCGCCGATCTCTCAGCCCTATCAGCCTGCCCGCCCCATCCGTTTAGCAGGCTTTGGCCTGCTCCACGTCCCCCACCCAAACCGCCCTACAATCAGTGGCCGGGCTTTCAGCCTCTCTGCCCCCACACGCTGGAACTCCATCTCGCAATCCCTTCACCTCAATTCCTCCCTTTCTTCCTTCAAGGCCGGTCTCAAGACCTTCTTCTTCAACCGTGCCTTCTGCTCCCCTCCTAACTCTGCCCCCTCGCCTACTCTCCCCCCACACCGCCTCAACCCTTCCCCCAGCTCGAGTCCCGACCTGACAGTTCAACGTCCTCCCAACGTGAAAATTGCTTGAAAAAATTTAATTTTGTTGTTGTTGTTGTTCGGTGGAGATCCTGTGATGCTCTTTAATGTGTCCTCCCGGTGTGAAAGCTGCTATACCAAATGCAAGGATTTATTTATTGTCAACTTCATTTGTCAGTCAATTGTGCTGATAACTACAATATCAGGAAAGATTTGAGAAACGTGTTTCATTTGAAGTTGAGATGACAGCCCCCCAGGTTACACAGGCTATTGTGTAATGAAGACAAAATGTCCAAAGCATTTTGGACAGTAACAAGCAGATCCACTGATGAGATAAACGCAAGAAGTGCTCAATAAACAAGGACTGAACAGAACTAGTCACAGACAGTTAGGTTGAAAAAGTTACATAGAATGTGGGAATTAAACCAGTTTTACTTATTACCACTGGAAGATTACCATCTTTAGTTCGAACCGCAAATGGATTTAATGAGATGTTTATGTGGAGACCAGAGAAATTGAGCTGTTGTTAATGGACCTGATAGAGGTGTTGACATTTATTGATGGACATTCAGTTGGGATTAACAAAAAACTACCGGTGAAATTAGAATACTTGAAAAGGAAAATATAAAAGTGTTTGGGGCAAAGGGCAGGTCAGCTGAGCCACAAGCAGGAAGCCTGAATAGCATCCATTTGTCTGCAAAGGTCTTGTATTAATTGCCGTCAAGGCAAGATTTCTGCCTTGCATGCCACCCGTCGGAAACTTTATAAAGTAACAGAATTTGCCTGAGAGCTGAGGGAATTGCGAAAGAGGAAGACTTTAAGCACAAACTTGAGACCTGGGTAAATGGTGCCAGTAACATGGCTCAGCCAAGCCAGGCATTAACACACTCACAGCCTCACACATCGCAGTCAACATTTGCACTTTGTATTTGACTAACCTCAGGAATGAAGAGGGAGTGATGCGGAGCTCAGTCTAAGTGACAGGCATCAGGCCTAGATTGCACCCAAAGTAACAGCTCACCAATATAACACTAGCCTGCCACTCGACAATTCCCACAGTTGTTACACATTTAAAAGGTTCAAGATTCTAGTTTAAAATTTAAGCCGCAGACTTTGCCAATAATAATAATAATTCCTGCATTTGATAATCACATCTTCGAGATTTCTCAAAGCACTTTACACAATATACTGTACTGACTGTTTATGTTTTTCGCCTGAAACGTGAGGAATATCACATGTGTTAATCAAAAGAGACCCATTAGGATTTTATTACCAATTTATTTTGCTTTTCTCCTAATGGGTGAGAACATTTCTGCATTTTAAAAATAACTCAAGCTGCCTGTGGCTTCTGCTAAAGTTGAACCTTTGTGGATTTATGTAAAATAAACTGTCTGACACAATGACTGTTGCTGAGCAAGTTTCTACATCTGATGCAGTGCAGCACTCCCCTAGTGGCTGCACAAGCGTCTACCAAATTTGCCTCCTGCTCTATGACTAAACTATATAGGTGCCAAAAAGCTTAAGAAATGTGCTTCTTAAGGAAGCAATTAAGGTAAGACTTCCTCCCAAAACATGCTGATTGCTAATTCTCCATCATATTCCCTACTTCATTTTATCTAAATGGCAAGCAGAGAAACCAAGTGCCCCAAAGACAGCTTTGCCATCTACACTATTCAATAAATCCAGCAAGTTAATGTCAGAGTTAATGCCTCACTCTCACACAAACCAGCATTCTGTCTTTCCAGGTGAAACATCCTGGACTATTCAAAGTGACAAACAGGCAAGTAATCCAACTGTGCAAACAGCTACTGTCTATACAAAAACTCTCCAATGCTAGCTGGGAGGAATGGGGACTGTCTGTCTCTGCATTAATATCTTTAATATATAGTTTAATTGACTCAAGTCCTGTACATTGACAAATGAATCTTATATTAATCAGATTTCATTTGATTATTTTATAAAAGATCTACAAATATTTCTTATTCTAAGTTAAAATATTATTGTGGCTTCAAATTGGTAAAATTCAATCATAATAATAATCCTTGTATTTGATTTAGTGCCTTATTACATCTTCTAGATGTCACAAAAGGCTTCACGGAATATACTGTAAAGTGAATTGACTGTATATTTGTGGTTGAAACGTGGCGCACAGCAGCGTCCCCACAAAAACAGTCTTGGATTTAGTACCCAAATTTTTTTTTCTTGAGAGATTATTATCAGGCATGTGGAGTAAGGAAACTTGCCCAAGGTTTCGCCCTGACCTGCCAGGAATCGAACCCAGATCTCTCGGTTGCGAGGTGAGTGTTCCAACTACTGAGCTACAGGACTCCTGAAAAACTAATGTCTACAAATAGTTTTTTATATATTATATTTAAATAACAAATATAATTGAAAGTCATTAAGAGCATAACAAATATATTTAAATTCATTCCCCTCACACGGTTTAAGTGTAAATTCATCAATATTGAAATTGGATTCTATCACTTTGGATAAAAACAATGTTTAATATAACCTGAACAGTTGGTTGAGGGAACTTGTCTTTGACTCCATGACTCTGTAACTTCCCTCCAGTTGTATTCAGTGCTTTCTTCCTGGAAGACACTTATTTGCACCCTTTAACTGTCTATTAAAAATTACAATTTCTCCACTTTCAAAGCAATACCAAAAAATTCCATGTTTCCTACTTAAATATTGTTGTTATTCAATCCTATTCTGTTACAAGAAAATTATGTTTCCTCCCAGTCATTGGTCCTGGTCCCCTGCCAGTCTCTGTCCCTGCCCCAATGCCAAGGCCAGGCTAAAGCTAACATGACCACGGGACACAAGTACATAAGAATTTGTTGGTGAAAGAAGACCAAGGTTGGCCTTCCACCATCCTGGCAGTCACTTGATATGTCATGTCCCAAACTATACACTATATCCCCAGATATAACCTTCTAGCAGAAATCTGTCTCATTTGTTCGAAGCCCAGTTCACCACAAACACTAAGGTTTCTCTCGACAAACAGTGCCAGTGATCGTGGGGCCAGCGCTTCCTACTTTCTCTTTAAATAAACATGACTTTAAAGCTATAGTTATTTACACAGCAGCCACCAATGACAATCCAGGTATAAAATTAAACATTACCATTAACCCTGGCAGATTCAATCCTCTGCGGAAAATCTGATTTAAAAAATATTCTGCACAATCAGTGCCCAAATGACTCACTGAGTAGCCACACAGAGTAGAACCCCTGGCGAGAGTGAGAGAATCAGCGCTGAGACAGCCTCAGAGAATCAAAGCTTCTTGCCCAGAACAACTTGCATTTATATAGCCCTCACGTGGGATTGCGTCTGAGAGCGCTTGACACTGTGTACAGTGCAGTGTCCGGTGGACTGGGCACACTAACTGGCTGAGGTAACAGTGTGGAGAGAACCCGAGCCTGGAGTTAGAGCAGGTACTGCCAGCCTGGCGCTGGGTGGGCCTGTGCCTGAGCCCCAGCCTATTATTGTGTCTCACAGCAGTCGCTCCACCTGTGTTACGATCGGTCACAGCCAGGCCCAGTGGTGCTGTCAAGAGAAAGCTGTGAGGGATGGGGTATCAGGGGGGCTGCAGGGGCCTCCACCATTGAGCAAGTAGGAAACAGCTTATACCATCCAATCACCATGCGGGACAAGTCCAGCTCCTCCAACAGGATCTGCGCCACCCCCATAAAACACTTGCGGTCCATTCGTCCATAGTTCCCCCAGACCATCACCTGGAGGCGGAGAGAGGGGAGGCAGGGGGAGGGGAGAGAGGGTGAAGAGAGAGGGAGCAGTGAGGGGAGGAGGGGCAGGCGATGGGAGGAGCAGGGGGTCGAGGGGGCAGAGAGGAGGTGAGGAGATGGAAGCGGGGAGGGGGGTGGAGGAGTGGAGAGAGGAGAGCAGGAGAGGGGAAAGGAAGAGAGAGAGAGGAGAGGTATGTTACAGCATGGATCGGTTGTAACAGAATGTTATTACATAAAAGCCTGTTTATCCGTGACCCGATTAACCAGATTGCTCGACCCCCCTCCCGGGGCAATTCCCCATTCCAGCAATCGCAAGTATGCTCATTTTGCGCATGCGCACTTATTAAACTTATGAACTCTGGGTTTTTACCGATAGAGTTTCACCAAGTGTGCTGGAATCTTTATTAGTAAGTATCCATATAATATTCTGTTACTACTTAGTGTATTATTAATACGGTATGTTTTAAAATAAGTGAATTTTTTTGTTGGGTTTTCGGCAACTTGCCGCCCGATTATCCAGCACAGTCAATTAGTCGACCCTCCCCACCCCTGGAGAGTGCCGGATAAACAAGCTTTTACTGTATTTACTTGGTCAAATATTGGTCACACTTGTAACCTGTTAATTTGTTGCTTAAGAATATCCAAATCTGACATTCCATATTGTACTCATACATTTCATATAGTACCTTATCACTTCTTCTAGAGTCTCAAAGCGCTCCACAGAATATATTGTAAAGTGAATTGATGGTATATTTTGTGAGTATGATGCAACAGCCAATTTCTCACAGCAAACAATAACAAAATGACATTTATAGAGGGGAGTGGAGGGGAGGGGGAAATGCCTTTCACATCGGGAGGATGTCTCAGAACAGCATTATCCCACAAACATTTGTGGATTGAATGCCCAGATTATTATTGTTTTCATTTTTTTGAAGGGATTATTACCTATAGAAACAACAATCTGCCGATCAAGTAACAACCAGGTCCCTGCTTACTGCTGGTAAACATCTTACTGGTTAGGACTTTAGTTTACGGTTAACAGGAGCAGAATGAAAAGGTTCCCCCTCAAAGGTTCATAGGATTATTGGTTTGATTGATGCCAAAACTCCCACCCAGGCAGCGCCAACCAAAGACATCCCGCCCCCGCTGCTCTCACCTGCAGGATCTTGCCCTGTGGGGTCTCACTAAACACCAGGATCTGCTGATAAATGGGGTCCAGAGATTTGCGGGAAACCTTGGTTTTCTTCTTTGCGATGCACGTTCCATTTTCCAACAGGTAAAGTTTGATATAAGCAGCTAAAATAAACAAAAAATGTTCATCAGATAAATTTAATCTTGATATTATGTCAAAGTGGCCAGAGCTGAGAGACACATTGAGGAATGAGCAAACTAGTACAGTTCCCCATTGCCGTAGCTTCCATGTATCTACCTCTCACTCCAGCACCAATTCCACCCCAGCGATCGCTCAGCACCTCCCTATCCTAATACAATGACTTCCCTGAATTTATTTTAAATCTAATCTAATAATAATAATTCTTGCGTTTGCTATAGCGCCTTATCACATCTTCGAAACAATATGCATTTGATAGCGCCCCCCCACCCCCAGAGCGCTTGAGTCTTACTCACTTGAGTAAGACTTTGAGCTGGGAGGGGAAGGAGCTGGGAGGAGAGGGAAAGGAGGTGGGAGGGGAGAGCTTGGCCTATCCCACCATCGGTCCTTCAGCCTCTCTGACTGTAGGTATGATAATAATAATAATAATCCTTGCATTTGATATAGCGCTTTTCTTGTCTTCGTGATGTCTCAAAGCGCTTCACAGAATATACTGTAAAGTGAATTGACTGTGAATTTGTGGGTCAAATATTCCTAAACCCATTCAGTTGACAAATCCTTTCCAAAAGAGGTTTTTCTTTTGTACTTTTATGGGTTCATGTTCCACAATCAAGTTTGACGTCTAAATTGTTTTGAGCCAAGATCAGCTTCAGGCCTGCGATAGGGATAGAAACAAACCCAGTTCGGCTTGAGTGGCAATACCAGCCCAGTGCCAGGCCAGGCTGGTGGCCAGATGTGCCAGTCTGAGTGAGGAGCACACCTGAGGCAGGTTTAGCCCTGGCCTGGGTACAGGTGACCCTCTTACCTGATGAGGTGACCACAGCCACTTACCTGGAAGTGATTTGGAGCCAATTTTTGGGGTCAAACCGCGGGCCTGAATGACTTCCACTTCTAGATGCCCATTCCTTTCCAACAAGCCGATTTCAACATCACCTAGCAAACAGATAACAGCTGGTAAAGTTTCACTGGGTAATTAGTGTGAGCATCACCCCTCCTCACAGCCCCTTCCTCTAGGTGTTGACCTCAACCAGGACCCCATTGATCAGAGGATCCTCAGTCATCGTTTATTCTCTGGTAATTGATTGGTTAGTGTAAGTAACTGTTTATACAAGACTACTATGTTCCCAGCTTGGCCTATCCTACCATCGGTCCTTCAGCCTCTCTGACCCCACCCTTTGGAACTCCATCCCACAATCCCTTTGCCTCGTTCCCTTCCTTGCCTCCTTTAAGGCATATCTCAAGACCTTCCTCTTCGACCATGCCTTCGGCCACCCTCCACCCCTCCTGATCCCAACTCCCAACTCAGGTTCAAATCCTTGATGTTCAGTAACTTGAGACATCCTCCTGACATTAAATGCACCGTGTAACTATAATCTGTTACTGTTGTTGTTGTAAACTCCAGGAATATCCCAGGTTTCCTGGGGAAAGCCTTGTGTTAAACATCTCCTACTGCTGCAAAACCAGCTGAGTGTGTGTAGCAACTGTGTGTACAGTCGGGCTGCCCTGGACTCTAACCTGTGCCTTTGCAGTTGACACAAAATAAGACGGATAATAATAATAATCCCTCCATTTGTTATAGCTCCTTACTGCATCTTCAAAACGTCTCAAAGCGCTTCACAGAATATACTGTAAAGTGAATTGACTGTATATTTCTGGACAAAACGTATTGTTATGTTTGTGGTAATCGCAGCCTGAAGCGTGTGAACCCAGACTTGTAATAGGACAAGATTCTGATAAGAGTTTGGGAGCAAAAAGTTGCATTTCATTAAAATCCAAGAGACTGAACTGGTTTTACAGTCTGAGTTTGCCTCTTGCGTTTATGTTACAGAATCCTGTGAAGGTGATGAGATTAGTATGCAGTTCTCAACATAACTTCACTGCTACTAGGATCTTCCGTTAGCTTGCAGTTTGGTTACTCTATAAAGGAAATGAAAGAAGTTATCTAAAATGGTCCATGTAAGAGACTATTTGTCTGTTGCAGTGATGAACTTTGTTCTGTGGTGCAAAACGCGATGTTACACCAGGTGTATGTTTGGTGGAACTGCAGGGATTATTACAGGAATCTGGTGCAAGTGGCCAGCAAGTGGTCTTATTCCACATTACACATACTGTACTGTATTTATACAGTGCACTGTACACACACACACAGCCCTTTACAATAAAAGGAATTAATAAATACTCCTACTTTCTCAGCTGTGAATTTCACCTCACAAAGATTTCGTTTTTCTTGGAACTCATTCAGTGAGTTTTTGTTTAAGAAATGCATTTTGTAATGAATGCATTGTTGTTTATACAACAACAAAATTATATTTCTAGAGCGCCTTTCACATCGGGAGGACATCCCAAGGAGCTGAACAGTCAGGTCGGGCAAGGGTAGGTGCAGGGAGGGGAGGGAGAGAGTTAGGAGGGCATCAGAAGGCATGAGGCAGCAGAAGGCACATATCATTATAAAGTTTAAAGATGCCAGAGAGTTTATTCCGTGTAAAGCAAACCCTGTGCAGGTTGTTGTGGGACTTACCCATGGACGGTGTGGCCAGAGTCTGACGGCCAACAAATTGAGCCGGTCCCATCCCATCCAGGAAGTCTCCAAACTGCCCATCAGACGCCAGACACACACCACTGTAATTCAGGCTGAAGAGAGGAACATTGGTTAGAATTGGGTCCAGATACTGGAACGTCAGAGATACCTCTGCTCAGTCACCTTCCTGACCACAGTGATGTGGGAGTGCGGGTGGCAGGGAGTGACTACAGATTATACACGCTCTACAAGAAGAATTTCTGGCATTTGTTACATAACTTTATTATGTCAAAATGCCTCAAAGTGGGGTGGATAGATATTTATAAGGTATGGATAAAGATATGGATTTATAAGGTATGGTTATAGTGCTTCTCGCAGTAATTTATATGGGTAGTGCAGTCGCTGTTATAGCAAAATATATCTAATATGTGCCCACAATGTGTCAAGATAACTGTAGAGTAAGGAAACTTGCCTTACGCTTTTCTACTCCCAGGATCAAACTGTCTTCTTGCCTCACAAGCAACTCTTCTCACTTGTGAGGCAAGTGCTCCAACCACTAAGCTACAGGACTCCATTCATAAACTCTGCTGTCACAGTCCCAAATTGCTAGTGAACTATCTGGTCCCTGACTGCACAGACTGGGTAAAAACTCTCAAAGGTTGGGAAACCTTTAGAAGTCAGTTTCTTCAAGAACTGCATAAAAATAACTTTCAAATGAAACCCACATTGAAGGTTTTTCCACAATCCTGGGTCCTCTTCAAGGTTAGGATAGATAGGCTGGGACCTCAGGAACCTCAGCCAATCAGGACAAAACCTGTTTCTCTGATCAGCCTCCAGATTCTTCATTCATTTTCTTTTACTTCTGTTAAATCCTCATCAAATCCCAAACACATCATTGGCTTGTGAATTCTCTGCTAATACATCCCTCATGGCTGTGGCCATCAGCGACCGAGTCATTTGTCTCTCGCACTGACTCAGCTTTCTAATCTTTTTCCAGAATATCTCAAGATCACAAGGGCTTGTTACTGAGTCACTGCAATTCTAATAATAAACTGAGGTTTTTCTGCCAAGCAAGATCAACTGCCTCACAATTTTATACATTCATGGAAATTGTATTTCACCTCCACTGTGTTGGTGCTCGATCTCCCACTGGAACTCTCTACTCTAACCCCATACCCTGCTCTCTCTCTCTCTCTCCCCCCAATGGGAACCTGCTCTATGGGGAACCCCCAGTGAGGGGAAGATGTTGGTAGCTGAGGGAAGCTGTGAGGGGCTGGGCTGTGGGTGGCTGGGCTGTGGGTGACGGCTGGAGGCTGAGTGGCCATTGCTGTGTCACTTACTTGCCCTCTGAACCATAGCTGATGACACTCTCCTCTATGGACTCATGGCTCGCTTGCCGCACGGTCCGGCTCGGCATCTCCACAGCGAGTCCTGTCTCTGTGCTGCGCTGAACCGCACCCCGCAACCTCCGTCCGTCAGCATCTTTTGGAGGAAGAGACACGGTCAGAATGTCCTTGCTCACCTCCCCACCATTGTATTCCATCCAATCTCATGGATTTGTGACATGGGGTTTGAATCAAATCCACATCCTTCTGATTGTGAATCTCAGGTTGTGGGTTTAAACCCCAGGTGGGGGCTAGTTTGTGGGACACTATTGACATCCACAGAGCCCCACCTCCCCCGCACACAGCCTCCCTCCCCCTCCCCCACCACACACACAGCACTACACCATGCTGGACAGCGTCTCAGAGCACTTCCCAATAATGGATCCCGGGGCCAAGCCAGGGAGAGAAGGGAAAAGGTGACCAAAAGTGCGGTCGAAAAGAAAGGTCTTTAGCCCAGACCTGAAAATAGGAACTGAGGGGGCAAGGCGAAGGGCGTGAGGAAGGGAGTTCCAGATCCTCAGGGTGTCGTGACTAAGGGCATGGCTGCCAATGGTGGAGCAAAGGATTTGGGGGACAAGGAGGAGGCCAGACCCGGTGGAGCGAAGGCAACGGGTGCTGTTCTGAGAGGTCAGAGAGGTTGGGGGGGTGCAGAAGAGTGGAGGGATTTGAAAACAAGAGTGAGGATCTTGAAATCGATCCTCTCCAAGACAGGGGAGGGGAGCAGAAGCCATGGTCGAAGAGGAAGGCCTTGAAGGAGGAAAGAGAGGAAGTGAGGCAAAGGGACTATGGGATGAATGGATTGTGGGATTCATAACCTGTTATGAATGGTAGCGGAGGGGAGACCGGCGAGGAGGGCATTGGAATATCCGGCCGAGCGGTGACAAAGGCATGGACCAGGGTTTCGGCAGCTTTTGGGGTGAGATATTGGCGGAGATGGGCGAGGTGTCGGAGATGGAAGAAGGCGGAGCTGGTGAGTGACCGGATATGGGGGAGGAAGGATAATTGGGGTCAAATCTCACGTCTAGGAGGCGTATGGGTTCGGAGAGTTTTAGGGACAGGTTGGATAGGTGGAGGAGGTGGGAACCGTGTATTGAAGACATTAACGAGAGCCAGAGTATGGCTTCCATCTTGTCAACATTTTGCGGAAGGAAATTCCCGTTCATCCAGGCAGGCTGACAAAACATCAGTGGACTGGAGGTCGCAAAGTGAGGAGTCACACACTAACCCCCCTCACATACCAACCCACCCTCACATATTAACCCCACCTCACACAGACTAACCCCCCCCCCCCCTCACATACCAACCCCCCCTCACATATTAACCCCACCTCACACAGACTAACCCCCCCCCCTCACATACCAACCCCCCCTCACATATTAACCCCACCTCACACAGACTAACCCCCCCTCACATACCAACCACCCCTCACATATTAACCCCACCTCACACAGACTAACACCCCCTCACATACCAACCCCCTTCACACACTAAACCGCCCTCACACACACTAACCCCCCCACACACTGACACCCCCCTCACACACACTAACCCCCCCCAAACACTGACACCCCTCCTCACACACACTAACCCCCTCTCACACACACTAACCCTCCCACACACACACTAACCCTCCCACACACACTAACCCTCCCACACACACACACTGACTCAACCCTCACACAAACTAACATCCTCCCTCACACACACTAAACCTCCCTCACACACACTAACCCCCCATCACAGACTAAGCCCCCCTCACACACTAACCCCCATCACAGACTAACCCCCCCCTCACACACTAACCCCCATCACACACTAACCCCCCCCTCACACACTAACCCCCATCACACACTAACCCCCCCCATCACACACTAATCCCCCCTCACACACTAACCCCCCATCACAGACTAACCCCCCTCACACACTAACCCCCATCACACACTAACCCCCCCCTCACCCACTAACCCCCCCCCTCACACACTACCCCCCCCATCACACACTAACCCCCCCTCACACACTAACTCCCACCCACACACACTAATCCCCCCTCACACACTAACCCCCATCACACACTAACCCCCCCCTCACACACTAACTCCCCCCTCACATACTAACCCCCCCCTCACACACTAACCCCCCCCTCACACACTAACCCCCCCTCACACACTAACCCCCCATCACACACTAACCCCCCCTCACACACTAACCCCCATCACAACTAACCCCCCATCACACACTAACCCCCCCTCACACACTAACCCCCCTCACATACTAACCCCCCCTCACACACTAACCCCCCTCACACACTAATCCCCCCCACACACTAACCCCCCTCACACACTAATCCCCCTCACACACTATTAGTTAGTGGGTGAGGGGGAGTTAGTGTGTGAGGGGGGTTGGTGTGTGAGGGGGGGTTAGTCTGTGAGGGGGGTTAGTGTGTGTGAGATGGGGTTAGTCTGTGAGGGGGGGGGGTTAGTGTGTATGGGGGGGGTTAGTCTGTGAGGGGGGTTAGTCCATGAGAGGGGGTGGGGGGGATAGTGTGTGTGAGGGAGCGTTAGTGTGTGAGGGGTGGCAGTGTGTGAGGGGGGTTAGTGTGTGTGAGGGAGGGTTAGTGTGTGTGAGGGAGGGTTAGTGTGTGAGGGGGTTAGTGTGTGAGGGAGGGTTAGTGAGTGAGGGGGGGTTAGTGTGTGTGAGGGAGGGTTAGTGTGTGAGGGGGGTTAGTGTGTGAGGGAGGATTAGTGTGTGAGGGGGGTTAGTGTGTGTGAGGGGGGTTAGTGTGTGTGAGGGGGGTTAGTGTGTGAGGGGGGGTTAATGTGTGTGAGGGAGGTTAGTGTGTGAGGGGGGTTAGTGTGTGAGGGAGGGTTACTGTGTGTGAGGGGGGTTAGTGTGTGTGGGGGGGGTTAGTGTGTGTGAGGGGGGTTAGTGTGTGAGGGGGGTTAGTGTGTGAGGGAGGGTAGTGTGTGTGAGGGAGGTTAGTGTGTGTGAGGGAGGGTTAGTGTGTGAGGGAGGGTTAGTGTGTGAGGGAGGGTAGCGTGTGTGAGGGGGGTTAGTGTGTGTGAGGGGGGGATTAGTGTGTGAGGGGGGTTGTGTGTGTGAGGAATGGTTAGTGTGTGAGGGGGGTTAGTGTGTGTGAGGGTTGGTTAGTGTGTGAGGGGGGTTGTGTGTGTGAGGGAGGCTTAGTGTGTGAGGGGTGATAGTGTGGTCAGTGTCTGTGACCAGCCTCCCCCCCGCCACCCCACACACCCACTGCCACGCTGGAAAAAGAATATTTGACAGTACCTTTACTATCAGAGGGTATGTATATTGGTCAATTATTGCTGAAATCCTCTCCCACAGACAACATCGACATTTGGATTTCACACATAATAATAATCCTCGCATTTGATCATTGATACAGCAGCTTATCATGTTCTTGAGACGTCACAAAGCGCTTCACAGAATATGCTGTAAAGTGAATTGACTGTATATTTTATGGGTGAAATGCGGCAGCTAATTGCGCACAGCAGCGTCCCACACACAGCGGTATCCCCCCACCCCACCACACACAGCAGCGTGTCCCCCCCACACACACAGCAGTGTCCCCCCCCCCCCACACACACAGCAGTGACCCCCCCCCCACACACAGCAGTGTCCCCCCCCACACACACAGCAGCGTCCCCCCCCCCCACACATAGCAGCGTCCCCCCCCCCACACACACAGCAGTGTCCTCCCCCCCCCCACACAGCAGTGTCCCCCCCCCCCCACACACAGCAGTGTCCCCCCCCCCCACACACAGCAGTGTCCCCCCCCCCCCACACACACACAGCAGTGTCCCCCTCCCCACACACAGCAGTGTGTCCCCCCCACACACACAGCAGTGTCCCCCTCCCCACACACAGCAGTGTCCCCCCCCCCCACACACAGCAGTGTCCCCCCCCCCACACACACACAGCAGTGTCCCCCCTCCCCACACACAGCAGTGTGTCCCCCCCACACACACAGCAGTGTCGTCCCCCCCACACACACAGCAGTGTCGTCGTCCCCCTCACACACAGCAGGGTCCCCCCCCCCCCCCCACACACAGCAGCGTCCCCCCCTCCCCCTCCCACACAGCAGCGTCCCCCCCCCCCACACACACAGCAGCGTCCCCCCCCCCCCCACACAGAAGTGTCCCCCCCCCACACAGTAGTGTCCCCCCCCCCCCCACACAGCAGTGTCCCCCCCCCCACACACACAGCAGTGTCCCCCCCCCACACACAGCAGTGTGTCCCCCCCCCCCACACACACAGCAGTGTCCCCCCCCACACACACAACAGCAGTGTGTCCCCCCACACACAGCAGTGTGTCCCCACACACACACACAGCAGTGTCCCCCCCCCACACACACAGCAGTGTGTCCCCCCCCCCACACACACACACAGCAGTGTCCCCCCACACACACACAGCAGTGTCCCCCCCCCTCACAAACCGTCAGGAATTGAGTGACCACATTTTTTTGGCGGGGTGATTACCACCTCCCGCTCCCGCCAATATACTGACAACCAGCTTCCTGCTCACTGACCCTAACCCTAACACTGACCCTAACCCTAACACTGACCCTAACACTGACCCTAACACTGACGCTAACCCTAACGCTAACCCTAACACTGACCCTAACACCGACCCTAACCGCTCACACGTGCTCCCGCGGTGACATGTGCTGTACACATGTAATAATCTTTGCATTTGATATGGCGCTTTCACATCTGGTTTGGTATTGAGAGGCAGGTGTGTGAGGAGGGAGGAGACTTGCCTGAGAATCCCTAGCTTTGTTTTACACACTTGACACTTGAATCATTTCCTTGCCCCCACGTTGTTGTGACTCTGGCTTTGGCAGCTTCTCTCAATATTCCGGTTCCCAGTGAGTCAGGCTCCATTGTCCCCCATGACGGGCTCTGCCTCTCACTTCACATCATCTTAAATCATGAAACTTTGTGTCCCAGACACTTGTCGTTTTTAATTAATAATAATAATCCGTGCATTTGACACCTTATTGTGTTTCAGACATCTCAAAAAGCGCTTCGCGGATCCGCTGTAAAGTGTGAGTGTGTAGTCTGGTGTTGCTCTCCCTTCCCTCTCTGTCTCTTTATTTCCTGTTCGTTAGTTCTGCAGGTTGGTTGTTATCACTTTTTCCTCAGAAATCAATATTCACATCCCCTGGTCCTATCAGCCAGATATTGAACGCCATTTCCCCTCTCACCCCACCCTCTGTCTCCCTCGCCCCTTCTTCCCATCTCTCTCTCTCCCTCTGTATTTATCTGACAGTGTTTCTCCCTCCCCCTGTGGCCAGCCTCTCTGTTCCCCGGTGACTGGAGTTGTGTGTAGGTCAGGCAAACACATTGTCTGTGCTTCCCACTTTCACCATCCTCACACTCACTGTCTCTCCCTTTCTGTTTCTCTCTCTCACAGTCTCTTCCTCTGGACAGACCCCCCCCCCCCCCCCTGCAAACAGCCGCCAATTGAGTGATCAAATTATCATTTATTTTAATGTGGGAAAGTGATCCGCCAGAGGTGGGGTCAGGGAAACTTGCACAGGTCTCTCCTTGTGAGGTGAGTGATCTACACTGAGCTACAGGACTCCCCCCACAAGCCAACAGCAGCAGCAGCGCCCCTCACACAACACAGCGCCTCCGAGCGCCTGACCAGCATCACAAGCCGACTCACCTCCATCGTCCTCATCAAACGAGTTCATGCAGGGGAAGTACACAGCCAGAGCCTCGAAGGAGGCGGAGAGGCTGAGCTTACTCTGGGACCTCTCCATGTAGGACCCCGGTCCCGGCTCCGGGACTGACACCGGCTTCGGCGCTTTGGAAGCGGCATTCTTCACCCTCAGCACCGCCCGCGGCGTCTTGGCGGCTCAGGGTCCCCCTCCCTCCCGGGGGACAAGTCTGTAACCCCGGCCTCCCCGGCTGTGTGTGTGTCTGTGTGTGTCTGTACCCTGCCTGGTGCTGAACTGGACAGCGCCGTGCGTGTGTCTCAGCCACTGCTCCTGCCCGCGCTCTGATTCACTGAGAGAGAGAGACAGAGAGAGAGCTCAGTGTCTGGGAGAGAGGGAGAAGGGGAGGGGGAGGCTGGAGTTGGGGGGAGGTGGGGGCTTCAACTCCTACATGACGTCTTAACCCACCAATCTGCTTGTTGGAGAAGCGGCCTCAGCCGATGAGGGAGGGAATCACAGCAGCCTCCTACTCTCTGGTTAACCGAATATGTCTCTGTGTGTGTGTGTCTGGTTATCTGTGTGTGTGTGTCTATATATCCCCACCCCTCCCATTCACACTAACACACTTTGCTGCCTACAAAGCGCGTCTAAAATTTTTGACCAAGAGTTCAGCCACCCTCCCCCCCCCCCCCTCCCCCCCCCCCCCCCCCCCCCTCACAGCCACCCTCCCCCCCTCACAGCCACCCTCCCCCTCAGCCACACTCCCCCTCCAGCCACACTCCCCTCCCCCCCCCCCTCCAGCCACCCTCCCCTCCCCTCCCCACCCACAGCACCACTCGCCACCCCCTCTCCCCCCACAGCCACCCTCCCCCTCCCCTCACAGCCCCCCCTCCCCTCCCCCCCCCTCCCCCAGCCACCCTTCCCTCCCCAGCCGCCCTCCCCGACCCCAGCTCGGGTCTGAAACAATGACTGTCCAGCACCTCGGGACGTAGGAATAGAGAGGGATGTGAGGGAGCTATACAAGTGTGATTTTGTTGTTGTTGTCCAGGTCAGTGAGCTAAGCTGGATACAGATTTCAATTCCTCCTCACATCTGGCTCTTCCAGGGCAGTAACTGCCACAGGCCTCCAGTTTAATCCTGCGGCCAAAGCCCTAATGGCTGGGGTGGTCCTCACTGGATAAGCAGTGGGGAAGCTTGTCAGACAGCGCCCTTAATAATAATAATACTACTACTACTAATAATAATAATCCTTGCATTTGATATAGAGCTTTTCACATCTTATCGACATCTCAAGGCGCTTCACAGAATATTCTGTAAAGTGAATTGACTGTATATTTGTGGGTGAAACATGGCAGCCAATTGCGCACAGCAGTGTCCCACAAACGTGGATTAAAAATGACCAATTTTTATTATTGTGGTTTTTTTGGAGGGATTATTATTGGGCATGTGCAGTAAGGAAACTTGCCCAAGGTTTTGCTCTGACTTGCCTGGATTCGAACACAGGTCTGATGCTTGTAGGGCGATTGCTCTAACCACTGAACTACAGGAGCTTCAATGGCAGGCTATGTGGAGGGTCACAGATATTAGTACAGATAAGACACTATATTGAATCACTACATAAACATGCGCGAGAGTGATGTTGTTTTGAGATGCTTTGTCGTGATTAAGTGGAAGATTATTTTATTGTTTATACAGTATTACTAATTTTTGTCGATCCCTTTCTGCCCCGTCCCCTGCCCACAGTCGTGTCATAATCTATTTGGATTCCTCCCCGACAGTCACGCTTCCCAAATTAGGCCCAGACCTGAGCCCCCTCCCCAGCCAGGCCAGCGAGGTAGTCAGTATTCACAGGGTGGCCTCAATCTCTTCCATTCAGATCATCTAAAGGTGTGAGATTGAGCACAACTACACACACACCAATTCCCCAAATCAGTCAATTATGTTTTATATTTACTGACGAGGTGTGATTGAGAACAAGCAGGGGGTTGTGGGGGGAGCAGGGGGTGGGGGGGAGCAGGGGGTGGGGGGGGAGCAGGGGGTGGGGGGGGAGCAAGGGGGCATAGGAGGGGGGTGGGGGGGAGCAGGGGGTGGGGGGGAGCAAGGGGGTGGGGGGGAGCAGGGTGCGGGGAGGAGCAAGGGGGTGGGGGGGAGCAAGGGGGTGGGGGGGAGCAGGGTGCGGGGAGGAGCAAGGGGGCGGGGGGGAGCAAGGGGGTGGGGGGGAGCAAGGGGGTGGGGGGGAGCAGGGGGTGGGGGGGAGCAGGGGGTGGGGGGGAGCAGGAGGATGTAGGAGGATGTGGGGTGGAGTAGGGGTGGGAGGAGCGGGTTGTGGGCATCGGGGGAAGCAGGGATGAGTTGGGCTAGGGGGAAGCGCGGGGGTGTGGGGAGCTTGAGGGGTGGGAAGAAAAGGGGGGCAGCTGTTGGGTGGATGGGGGAACGATGTTGCTTTGATCAATTTCATTAAAAAATAACCATAGGATCTGGTTGAAAATCATTACATTGATTGATCTATGGAGAGAAACGTCTCAGAGGCACATCCACCCTCCATTAACTTCCCCTCCCACCCTCTCACTCCCCCTCCATGGGAATACTAATACAGAGACTAACCAGCCAACTGGTTAATTCTGATTTCATTTCCTGAGTTCAGCTGAAGATCAGTTGATTTTATTGCTCTTTCTTCAACAGCTTCAACTAAAGGGTTTATTCTTGACCTGAGTTTGAGGCCCTGGAGTGGGTGTCGGCCGGGGGGGCAAAGACAGCTTTGTCCACTGAGGAAATGATTTATTATCCAACTCCAACTGGTGGAGTTTTAATTGTAATGCAAAAATCCTTCAACTTGTGCTATTTAAACCCAATCCCTCTGCCTGTCCCTGTGTTCCGTTGAACAAATGTTACTGTATAATTTAGCTGTGAGAATAAAATATGTCTCATTGGATGGAGCTTCTGAGAGGCAGCAGCAGGAACAGAACTATCACGCAGAGAGAGAGAGAGAGCCTGTGCATGGATCTCTATATACAGATCCTCGTCTCCTATGTGGTGTGTGTGAGGCTGCTACACATACTATCTGCTTCTCACTCCAGCCCAGACTCACACCTGCCCAGTGTGCCCATTCCTGCGGAGTCCTGTAGCTCAGTGGTTAGAGTGCTCGCCTCACAAGCGAGAGGACCTGGGTTTGATTCACGGGCAGGGCAACATGTTAGGCAAGTTTCCTTACCCACAAGCCTCTGTTAACCTTGCAGTATATAGGAATCCAGTTGTTAGTTAATTGGTGGATCACTTTTTTCTGGGGGTAATAATCTCTTTAAAAATAATACTAAATTGGTCACTCAATGCATGGCTGTCTGTGGGACACTGTGTGCGCAATTGGCTGCCCTATGTTTCAGCCACAAAATATACAATCAATTCATTTTACGGTATATTCTGCGAAGCGCTTTTAGACGTCTCAAAGATGGGATAAGGTGCAGATCAAGTGGGAGGATTATTATAAAACCATCACTTTGTGAGATTTCTTCCAATCTGGAGAAGTGCTGGAGACTGAGTGAGGTCAGGGCTGTGGTTTTGCTCAACCTCTCGGCCCCAGTGGGAGTCTCGTGTCTGCAGATGCAGAAAGTGCTGCTTGTTGGGTTATGGGGCTAGATGTTGAGTGTGTGACTGCACAGCATGGTCTCCGCTGGGGTTCAGGCTGTCAGTGAGTGACTGGCTTGGCTGGGGACCAGTGGACTGAGATGTTGTGTGGATGTGTGGATGTTCAGTGCGTTGATTAAGAAGATGAGCAAAGCAATAAGACAATGTCCCCGAGTTGGTCTCCAGCCTGTCCGTCGCTAGAAGCTCTGACTGCCCCAGTGACAGATGGGAACCTCCAGTCACTGCCGCAGCAATGGCTGAATTGACCCATTTAAAACACACAAAGAAGAGATTCAACAACGTCTGAAGAGTGTTTGTAGCGCCTTGGGACGTCCTCCCGACGTGAAAGGCGCTATATAAATGTAAATGGTTGTTGTTGTTGTTTGTGTTAGGATTGTAAACCTGCTCCTGATAAACTGGTGCACATTAATGAGACTGTCCACATGACACTTTCTCACCAGTTGACGGGCAGAAGCTTTGATTTTATTTTAAACTCTGCACCACATGTGGAATGTTTAGCACAGAACACGAGTCACAAGGAGCTTCAGAAATCAGAGCTCCATTTATCCCTTCAAAAAAAATGTAGTCATTCAATCCATGACTGTTTCTGGGGCACTGTGTTCAATCGGCGGCTGTTTTTAGCCAACAAAATATAGTCATTTTACAATATATTGTATGAAGCATTTTGAGACATCTCGAAGACATGATAAGGTGCTACATCAAATGCAAGGATTATTATAGCAACAAAAGTAAATGGAAGTGGAGGAGGCTTATATTGATTGAGAGAGTAATAACCACTTTCAAAAAGAAATTAGATCAATATTGGAGTTATATAATGCGCTGTGAGCCAGTGAACGAGGGTCTGAGAGACTGACAATTGGGACGGATTACCAGTTTTCATTAATCAACTTTCAAATCAGATTTCTGTGTTCATCCAATCAGACATTCTGTAAAAACAAGAAAATCCAAGAAAATAAATATCACCGAAAGAGCTTAATCTGCAATCTTGGCCTTAACTCCTTCAGTGCTGTGCTCCAGTGTGCAACCGATTGTTTGGGTGAGGATTAAAAACACATTTTAGAACAAATCATCATGTATCCAACACTGTTCCTGACACATTTGAGTCCAGTGTTACCCAGCTCACTGCCTCACTTACCCTATTTGCTCGGCACAACACATGATAGAGGCACAATAAAGCCCTCTCTACACTGTGGGTCCACAGTCCTAGGTCAGGGTTAGAGACACAGTAAAGTAACGACTCCCAATTCTATCATGCCCTGACCAGGGCAGCATCGGAGAACCTCTTGATGTGATTCTATTGCTCTGAGAGAAATGAGTGTCTGGGTTTATTTATACCCTTGTATCTAGTTTAAACCGCACAGTAAAGGCTGGCCTGACACACAATTTAATTTTAGTCAATTTTATACAACTGAGCCAATCCAGCTCGCTGACCGAGTTTCGAACACTCTGTCTCCTCATTGGCTCTGTCCCTCCACTGCACCATACCTCGCCTCATCCCCTTTCTTAAATTTCTTAAACCATCTTAATTTCTCCCTCTCTGACCAGGTTCATGGTCACCTGCCACTCCTGCCCTGACACACTGTGACGTTAATCTGTGAGAAGCCATTTTGTAAATACAACTTGTTGTAGCGGAAACCCAACATTCTGCTGTTGTCTCAGCCTGTAATGAATGTCTCCTGCCGTAGGCTAGGAAACCCACCATTCACCACGTGGCTCACCAGCAACCAACTAACAACCTGGGCCGCTAACCACGGAGTGTTAGATTGGCCAAGGGAATGTGCCTTGGGGAGCAGGTTGCTGGGAGCGGCACACAATAACAGTGGGTTACTAGCAGGAGTGAGTGAGTAACAAAGCCACGCGTGTGCCTCTGTGCCTGACATTGAAAAATCACTCTGTCCTTCCGAGTGCCCCAGGAGAGGTCTGACCTAGAAACAGCAGCACAGACACTCAGCCCAGCGCACAGCTCCTCATAACTGCCTGCTTACTCACTCACTCACTCACTCACTCACTCACTCACTCACTCACTCACTCACTCACTCACTCACTCACTCACTCACTCACTCACTCAGAGAAGCTATTTCCTCTGCTGGGGAATCCAAAACAAGGCTATAGTCTTAAAATTAGAAACAGGCCATTTAAGAGTGAAATCAGGAAGCATTTTTTAACTCAAAGGTTGGTAGAAATCTGGTATTCTCTCCCCAAAAAAGGTTTTGGATCCTGGAGTGAGTTTGAGAGATATTTGGTAGCTCGGGGTATAAGGGATACGGGGAGAAAGCGGGAATTTGAATTGAAAGGATTTGTAGAGACACATATCAGCCATGATCTAATTAAATGGTGGAACAGGCTTGAGGGGCTGAATGGCCTCCTCCTGTTTCTATGTTCCTATGTTGTTCCTATCTTCTGTAGAGAGCGAAAGCTTTATGCACTCCAGGTGTTAGATACATTCTCTCTCTCTCTCATTCTGTTATAAATAATAATAATAATCCTTGCATTTGATAAAGCACTTTTCACATCTTCTAGACGTTCTCTCCTTCAATGCTATTTGTGCGGAGTGTAATGCCATGCACAGCCATACTAATAATCCAAGCATTTGATACAGCAGCTTATCACATTTTCAAGACATTTCAAAGGGCTTCACAGAATATACTCTAAAGTGAATTGACTGTCTTTCGTGAGCAAACTGTGACAGCTAATTACACATAGCAGTTTCCCACAAACAGTTGTGGATTGAGTGACCAAATTATAAATTTTTTTGAAGGGATACTTACCCTCAGAACAGTGATCCACCGATCAACTAACAACCAGGTTTGTATTTACTGCTGGTAAACAGCGGTGTGTGGAGTAAGGAAATGTGACCAATGTTTTGCCCTGTCTAGGAATGGAACCCAGGTCATTTCATTTGTGAGGTGAGCCCTCAGGTGAACCACTGAGCTTCGGATCGCCACTGGAGAGTCAACCTGCACTGTCATATCAAAGTCCCGATGTGGGACTTGAACCCACAACCTTCTGACTTCATGGTCAGAGTGCTACCCACTGAGCAAGGCGAACAACAATCTTTCACTCTCCAATTCCATTTATTGCTTTAATCGGAGCTTTAGAGCAGATCTGGATTCAGGTTTCCCAATGGTTGCCCCGCTGGATTGATTTTGATAACTAATCATCTGTCATTGAGAGCATTAATGTTCAGTCCGGCTCTGATCAGCTGTCCACAAGCAGAATCCCTCCAACTCAATGGAATTCCTGCAATAACAGGATCCAGGGATTAAGGGCATGTGGAGCTCAGGGGAACATGGCAGCCCAGCTAATGTGGAGAGAATCTCACATAGGACCTAAACCTAGATACCTACCTGCCTGCCCCTCCCTCCCTCACTCACATCCATCTACAGATGGCGGTAGATAGTTGGCTGGTCCAAACTGTATCTACCCCAAGTGACTGGCCTCGAGCGGGGGCTTTGTGAGGCCTTGGCTTCGAGGCCTCCTGTCCAGGAATCGGGAAAATGGAGAGCCTGGGCGGATCCCGGGGCTCTCAATAACAGCCCAGCAGGACCCGTACCGAGATCTAGAGTGGCCGACAGGTGGGTGGTCCCTGTAGCGAGGGTCTGGGGTCCTCATCATCACCCCGGTTTTGACCTCAAGGCAACAGGACCCAACGCGAGGCCCAAGGCCGGAGATCATCTGGGCTTCACTCTCAGCTCAAAGTACCTTCGCCTTAATTCCTGACTCCCCAAGGCCTCAGCCAATTAGCAATCATAGGCACGCAACCTCATCCCACCCGTATCTTTTGACCCCCAGCCTACTGGACCTACTGGGAGATTAGCCCCCACTCCCCCACACCAGCCCAGGCCTCCCTCCCCCACATCAGCCCAGGCCCCTATCCCCTACACCAGCCCAGTCTTCCCCTCACCAGCCCAGCCCCCCAATTCCCTACACGAGCCTAGCAACCCCCTCACCAGCCCAGCCCTACTTCCCCTTCACCAGCCCAGCTCAGCCCCCCCTCACACCAGCCCTGACCCCCTTCCAGCAGGCTAACCATGTCTCGCTGACCCCCTCTACCTGCTGCTAGTCACAGTATGCGCACTCTGGCTGCCACAATCGACCTGAGTTGCTTCCCCAAAATGCTCCCACGACTGTCCCCAACCCTCCGTTACTCCCGATCAGCCCTCCTTTCCCTCCGCTCTCCTCTCCCTCTGCCTGCTCAGACTCCTGTCCCTACTTGTCCATCCCACAGCCTCCCTCTGCTCCACTCTTCATGTTCTCCATCTCGCTCAATGTGACAGATGGCGCTGGCTGACAGACGGCACCCACCCTGACTGCCCCACCCCCCACTCTCTCCACAAGGTCCATCACTCTCCATCCCTGGGGGTCAACCCTTCCTCCCTCATCCATATCCGCACCCTCCCTGTCAACCCTCCCCCTCCACCTCATCTCTCATACTCCTCCATCATCAACTGTCCCTCCGCATCAGTCTAACTCACTAACTCCTCTCTATCTTTTCTCCACAAATCCCTCTACTCCATCCTCGACTCACCTCCCGAATCGCCTCTTACTCCCGTAAATCACCCAGGTACACCAGCCACCTCCAAACTCTTAAGGCACAATTGCAAGCTGCCAAATGCGCCTGGACCAAATCCAAATCAACGGACTATCGGCAGATTTGGCTGGATCAACCTAAGGCCCACCGCTCTGCCCTTCCCTCCACCAAGAGTCCTCCTATTACTCCAAGTTAATCTTGGAGGCCAAGGATAATCCCGGTTCCTCTTCTCCACCACAAACCGTCTCCTCCATCCCCACCTCTCTCCTCATCTTCCAGTTCCATCTCCTAGCGCCCCTCCTAACTGATGTCATCATCATCTCCCTATCCACCGGCACTGTCCCCACCCCTCTAAAAACTGCTGTCATCAGCCCCATCCTGAAAAAACCTTCTCTGGACTCATTCCTACTCTCTAGTTTCCACCCCATCTCTAACCTCCTATTCCTCTCCAAGGCCCTGGAACGAGTTGTTGCTTCCCAGCTTCGTTCCTTTCTCTCTCGCCAGTCCCTCTTTGAACCCCTGCAATCTGGCTTCCTTGCTACCCATAGTACAGAGATAGCTCTGGTCAAAGTCTTTAATGATATTCTAAACATCTGTGATCAGGGCTCTCTCTGCCGCCTTGTTCTCCTTGATGCCTACCTACCGACCGACCGGTAGAATAGAAATAGAAATCCTTGGTGTTCCCAGATGCAGTGTGTGTGTGTTTCCAGGTGCTGTGTGTGTGTGAGTCAGTCCCCTGGAGCTCTGTGTATGTGTATTCCCAAGTGCTTTGTGTGTGTGAATATGTTCCTGGGTTCAATGTGTGAAGGTGCGTTTCAAGGTGCAGTGTGTGTGAGTGTTCATTCCCAGGTGATATGTGTGTGTGTGTGTGTTTTCCCAGGTAAAATATGTGTGTGTATGTGTTTGTGTGTTTCCAGATGCCCCCTCCATTCAGCGGGCTCCGACTGCTCCATGTCCCTCGCCCTACCTTCGGTGGCCGGGCTTTCAGCCTCTCTGCCCCCACATTTTGGAACTCCATCCCACAGTACCTTCGCCTTGCTCACTCCCTGGCCTCTTTCAAGGCCGGTCTCAGGACCGTGCCTTCGGCTGCCCTCTCAACTCTCTCCCTCCCCTCCTAACTCTCTGCCACCCCTTCCCCCTACCCTGCCCCTCTCTCTTGCTCGGGTCCCGACTCGACTTTCAGTGCCTTAGAACGTCCTCCGGACATGAAGGGCGCTCTATAAATGTAAATTTGTTGTTGCTGTTGTTGTGTGTGGTCCCAGGTGCTATATGTGTGGGTGTGTGTTTCCAGATGCTATGTGTGTGTGTGTGTGCACCCAGGTGATGGCATGTGTGTGTTTGAGTGTGTGTTTGTTCCAAGTGCTGTATGCGTAGGTCTGTGTGTGTATTCCCAGGTGCCGTATGTGACTGTGTTCCCAGGTGCTGTGTGTGTGTGTGCCCTGATGCAGTGTGTGTTCCCAGGTGCAGTGTGTGTGTCTGTTGTGTGACTGTGTTCCATGGGGGCTGTGTGGGTATATATTCTCAGGTGCAGTATGTGTGTGTGTGTACCCAGGTGTTGTGTATGACTGTGTTCCAATGTGCAGTGTGTGGGAGTGTTCCTAGGTGCTGAGTGTGTGTATGTGTGTTCCCAGGTGCTGCGTATGTGTATGTGTGTTCTCAGGTGCTGTGTGTGTGACTGTGTTCCCAGGTACAGTGTGCGGGAGAGTGTTACCAGGTGCTATGTGTTTGATGGTATGTTCTTGTGCACTGTGTATGTGTATGTGTGTTCTCAGGTGCTGTGTGTGTGACTATGTTCTCATGTGCAGTGTGCGGGAGTGTTCCTAGGTGCGTGTATGTGTGTTCCCAGGTGCTGTTTGTTCATAGGAGGTCTTGTGTGCATAAGTGGC
Organism: Hydrolagus colliei; assembly: GCA_035084275.1. Taxonomy (NCBI): domain Eukaryota; kingdom Metazoa; phylum Chordata; class Chondrichthyes; order Chimaeriformes; family Chimaeridae; genus Hydrolagus; species Hydrolagus colliei. Next base: position 13,779,709 of record CM068759.1, read on the forward strand.
TTCCTAGGTGCAGTGTGTGTGTATTTGTGGAGTTTTACCAGGTGGCATGTGTGACTGTGTTCCCAGGTACAATGTGTGTGTGTTTGTATGTGTGTTTGTATATTCCCAGGTGCAGTGTGTGTGTGTTACCAGGTGCACTGTGCATGTTCCCAGTTGATCTATGTGTGTGTGTATATGTGTGTGTTCCCAGGTGCTGTTTGTCACTGTATGTGTGTTCTCAGGTGCTGTTTGTGGCTGTGTGTGTGTGTTCCTGTGTGCTGTGTGTGAATGTTTATGTGTATTTGCAGGTGTGCATATGTGTGTGTGTTCCTAGGTGCTGTGTTTGTGTGTATATGTGCATATATATTTGTTCCCACGTGCTGTGTGTTGATAGCGGGTGTTGTGTGTTAATTGGTTTCACAGGTGCTGTGTGTGTGTGTGTGACTGTGTTCCCAAGTGCCGTATGGGGGAGAGTGTTTCCAGATGCTGTGTGTTTGAGGATGTGTTCTTGGGTTCTGTGTGAGGGTGTTATCCCAGATGCAGTGTGTGCGTGTGTGTGTTTCCGGGTGCTGTGTGTTCACAGCAGGTGTTGTGCATGTAGTGTGTGTGTGTTACCAGGTGCACTGTGCATGTTCCCAGTTGATCTATGTGTGTGTGTATATGTGTGTGTTCCCAGGTGCAGTGTGTGTGTGTGTGAGTGTATGTGTGTTCCCAGGTGCTGTGCAGGAGAGGATGTGTTCCCAGGCACTGTGTGTGTAGGTGTGTATATATGTGTGTCCACTGTCCAGGTGCCTTGTGTGTGTTCCCAGGTGCTGTGTGTTAACAGGTGATGTGTGTGTGTTCCCACGTGTTGTGTGTGTGTGCGAGTGTTCTCAGGAGCTGTTTGAGTGTGTTTGCTGTATGTGAATCTCCTCCCCACCACCTCAAGGATTATTGTTATTGGGAATGTGTCACTGATAATAATAATAATCCTTGCATTTGATAGAGCACCTTACCTCCCTTCTAGACATCTCAAAGATGTTCACAGAATATTCTGTAAAGTCAATTGACTGTATATTTTGTGGACGAAATCTGGCAGCAAATTGCACACAGCAGCGTCCCCACAAACAGTTACCCACAAACAGTCATGGGTTGAGTGACCAAATTACCATTTTTCTTTATTGAAGGAATTATTAACCCCAGAAAACCAATCTGCCAGTTAACTGCCAACCGGATTCCAACTGAGAGCGAGGAAAACAGAGGCGCGAGGAGTAAGGAAACTTGCCCAATGTTTCCCCCTGATATGCTAGGAGCTCCAGAAATAACCTGCTCGTCACCAGTTACAAGACTAGAATATTGTCACAGTGCAGGCTGGTGCTGTGTGCTTCCTGACGATCACACACACACACAACACCGCAAGCTGTGCTTTGTAGTCAGGAAGCTGAGTGACACAGAGAACTGTAACATGACAGGTCAGCACAGGGCTCCACAACCCACACTGTTAATGCTGCTCTCTCATGAGGTCACTGGGTGGGGATGTCACCTCTCCATTGCCTGGTAAAGGGCAGAGTTTTTTCTCTGTTGCCAGTTTCTCAGTTGATTGAGGCGGGTGGTGGTGGGGGGGAGGAGGGGAGGTTGGGAGGAGGCATTTTAATGACCATTCATTTTCTCACAAACTGTCTCAATTTCATTTTGCCAACCAAATATACAGTCACTACACTTTTCTGTATTTTCTGTGAAGAGCTTTGCAATGCTGGATGAAATGCAAGGATTATTATTATTATTATTGTTCAAGTTTGAATGTTACAGTGTTTTTACACCCTGGGGTGATCCTCTGACAATAATTAATGTAATTAATTATTAAACAATAATTAAACAGCTGCCACTGTGACTCCTGGCAGTGTGTGACACTGCCTTCCACCACACTATTCAGCAAACTGCCTAGCTGGTCATTCGCTGGGACCTTAAACAATTGATATCTTATTTTAATATTACAATGTAATAAACCTTACATGTTATATATAATGTCAACATGTCTCCGAGAGTTTCCAAGCTAAGAGCTACCAAGTGTAGTGACTGTGTATTTGTGTTAAAGTGGAAATGGGAGCTAGTTTGCACATTGAAAGGTCCCTCATTCAGCCATGAAGTGATCAATTTATCGCTAGGTTTGTTGACAAGGGTTTCAAATCTAGTTCTAATATTCAATCTCAATCCTTCTGTGTTTTCAAAGCCCTCAACTTCAAAGTCCTCCACGGTCTCGCCCCACCCTACCTCTGTGACCTCACAACCCCCAACCAACCCACCTGCTCCCTTCGCTCAGTGGGCTCTGGCCTGCTCCATGTCCCCAAATCCACCCACCCTACCATCGGTGGGCGAGCATTTGGCCATTCTGCCCCTAACCTCTGGAATTCCATCCCGCAGTCTCTCCGCCTCGCCCCCTCCCTAGCTTGCTTCAAGTCCCTCCCCTTTGATGGTCCCATCGATCACCCCAAATCCCTTCCTTTCGCTGCACCCTCCCTGATCCCAACCCCAGCTCCTGAAAGGCTCTAAACAAGTGTGATTTAATTGTTTTCCAAGAGGGAAGAGTTTATCTTGGCCAACATCCCCAGATAAAACTGTTCATTCACTTTACTGCTGTTTCTGGAATATTGCTGCACACAAACTAGCTGCCAAACATACAGTCACCACACTTACATACAGTCACCACACTTCTCAATGTTCTGTGAAGCACTTCAGCCATTGTCCTAATGTGAAAGGCACTGGGTCAAATACAAGAATTGTAATTTTGTTACTGCATTTCACAAAACTTGTGAAGACTTGTTTACTCACACCCTGGGAGCACTCACTCACGTCAGTTAGGATTGGTAAGGTGAGCTCCCATCAGGTGATGATGACCAAGTGGGTACCAGCAGGACATGGTGGCCGAATTACACCCTTCTCTGCTGTAAACATTCCATGATTCAAAGATTGGTTCAGTCAGCCCCTAAGACATGTGTGAGTTATCAAGTCTCCGAGGTTATTTTCCAACACCAAGCGCGCGAATGAAAGTAAAGAGCTGTGAGTCTGAAGTTCTGCCTCATTGAGAATCTCTGAATTGTATTGTTTTGCTGGCATGGTGGTAAATGGACTATGAAATCAGTATAGACTGATTCACTGATAGCTCTCAGCAACAGTTCTGGACACACAGGCATAATCAGGTTTGTGTATCTGAGCAACACTGAAGTGAGTGAGTATGAAGATCTTTAATACTTGATCATCTCCTGATGTGCAGCGAGGCACCAGATGGCATCTTGGCAGGTGAGCAAGATTGGAGCTGATAGCAGCTCTCAGTAATGCACCTGTGTCCTTGATACCTTCTGGCATGTGATGAGCTCACAGCTAAACACAATGTGTTGTGGGCATTGGGGGTGGGTCACGTGAAGCCAACTCTCAGCAGGAGGAGGGAAAGGTTTCGACACCCATCAACAGCAACAACAAGACTACAGCACACTGAGCTCCAGTCTCCTGTCCAGTCCCTCTCACTCCAGAACCACATCAATGATGCACTGATGGTGTCTCAGGTTCTTCCACACAGATAATGATACATGGATGACGATTAATATGGGAAACATTCTCCTTTGTCTTTTTGCTATGTACTGACTCCCGTATTTCTAAAATGGGTTCCCTGATCTCTACTGTCAAACTAAGTACATATTTTATTCTCTAGAACTGGCATCCTGGCATAGTTGGAGTCCTGTAGCTTAGTGGTGAGAGTACCAGCATTCAATTGCCAGGCAAGCAAACACTGGGCAGATTTCCTTACTCCTCATGCCTCTGTTTAGCTAGCAGTCAGTGGGAACCTGTTGTTACTCGATTGGCAGATCGCTTTTCCGGTGGTAATAATCTCCTAAAAAGAATAATAGTGATAATTTGGTCACTCAGTTGTTTGTGGGACACTGCGGTTAACTATTGGCTGCCACTTTTCTCCCACAAAATATCAGTCAAGTCACTTTTCAGTATATTCTGTGAAGCGCTTTGAGACATCTTAGATGGATAAGATGTGACATCAAATGCAAAGATTATTATTATCATTTCACATTGATAATCTCACAAAACATAAATTTAAAACACAAAGAGAACAGTGCTTAATAGTCCTTGAAATTTGCGATAGCAAAGAGACAGAATTTTGTGCTGATGGACTCTCATGTCATTGTAGCCTTTGTGCCCTGTTCCTCTGATGAGAGGTTAAAACCTTGATGGATGAGAATTGATTGAGCCCGAGCTTTAATTGTATAAATGGATTGATTACCTCTCATGTGAGAGGGATGATGTGGATTTATAATCCATGACTTAAATCAACTTGTTTCCAGGACAAAAATCAACAAGAGATATTTAGCACTGCTGTCCTCAAAACAGTAAAGGCACATGACTGAAATGACATCAGAGAAATGGCTATTCATCATTGTCAGAGTGATTTGAGAACCATCTCTCAATAGTGAGAATTAACTACAAAGTAAATAGTGCTGAAGAGAATCTGAGAACCAGAGAAGGAGGAGTGTGAGGGGTTCCTTCCTGACCCTCCCCAGAGACCTCATTTCCCAGTAAGATAACTGAGGTCAAACCCGATTTCAGATTTAGCACCTGTTCCACTTCTCTCCTCACCAAAGTGTTGAAAATACTCCCTGCTCCCAACAGTCATCAGAATTATGATAGGAGCCAACACTATTTGGGTTTGGGGTCGGACAGCACTGAGTTGAGTAGAAAGCGTAGGTTGCTTTGGGTTGGGTAGGGCATGATGGATTATGTTGGCTTGTCCAATATAGGGTATTTGAGAGAACTTTGACCATTTGTGGTTTATCCACAAAGTGGATAACTTTGTGGAGTCCTGTAGCTCAGTAGCTCAGAGAGCATTCGCCTTATAATCAAGAAACCTGGGTTCAATTTCAAGCAGAGTGGAACCTTCCTTACTCCACACGCCTAATAATAAATCCTCCAAAATAAAACAATAATAAATTGGTCATTTCCAATCCACAATGGTTTGTGGGACACTGCTGTACGCAATTGGCTAGCCCTGTTTCGCCCACAAATATAAAATGTCAATTCGCTTTACAGGGTATTCTGTGAAGCAGTTTGAGGCGACTAGAAGATATGAAAACCACTCTATCAAATGCAAGAATTATTATTATTATCCAATATCTGATCTGGTGATTAGCTCATATAGTGGAGGCTACAGTCTGTTCTGTCATTCCCAGTTTACGACAGTAAACTCCTGGGTACAAGGATACTGTTGGGAGATCCTAAAAGTACTGATGTCAATGAAACACAATGAAATCCTGGCAAACACATGCTCACTTTACAAACTAATTGTCCATTTTGGTTAGGCTCTCCAACGGTGACAAAACACCGAGGTCATCTTTGCAGCAAAGAGGTAATCTTTGTAGCAAAGCCCAGCTTAATTGACCTGTGGCTAATGAGGTTTTTATCAAACACTTGATGATAGAAATAGAAATAGAAATATCAGAAATTAGAACTTAATTAAAACTTTCAATGAAAAACCCTCTTGACTGCCAACCTTTCTTTCATTACCATTTTGTGCAAATATCGGATGATATGGGTTGCATTACGTGATTCTATGATTGCTTCTCCTGCAGACAGTAGCTCACACTGCGGTCAACCTCCTGTCCTCAATCTTGGGTAGGGTATTGTACAAGACTAGAGCAATTGGAACTCACTGGACAGGAGAAGAGTAGAGTAAAGAGTGAGTGGAGAGGAACTCACCGGACAGGAGAAGAGTAAAGAGTGAGTGGAGAGAAGATTAGAGAAATGCAAGACAACAACAAGATTACATTTATCGAGCGCCTGCCTTTCACGTAGGGAGGACAGGACCTATGAAGGGTTTCCTCTGAACTTACCCTGATAACAGGTAACACACACTAGTCATTGATTCTGCTACAAGGAAACTATCAGAAAAGTATTTGAGGATAAAGTCTGGTTTGGTGTTCAGAAGCATATTGATGTGTTTCCATGTGTGTCTGACCAAACAAAAACCTATTATGTGGAAATACAGCTCTAGCCCTGTTTCAGGGAGCACAGTGAGAATTTGGATTGGTGCATTTTACACTTGAAATCATAAATGAGCCATAAGGAGTCCTGTAGCTCAGTGGTTAGAGAACTTGCATCATGAGTCAAGAGATCTGGGTTTGATTCTCGGCAGGACGAAACATTGGGCAAGTTTTCTTACTCCACATGCTTGATAATAACCTCTCAAGAAAAACACAATAATAATTTGGTCACTCTATTCATGACAGTTTGTGGGACACTGCTGTGCGCAATTGGCTGACATATTTTGCCCACAAAATATATAGTTAACTCACTTTAAAGTATATAAAGTATATTAGAGACAGAGTGATGGTGCCTCAAAACACCTATTGGTGTTAATTAACACACAGCACATACAACAACAACAATTTACATTTATAGAGCGCCTTTCACGTCGGGAGGACGTCCCAAGGCGCTGAACAAGAGGCGTGTGACCCGAGCTGGGAGGGGAGTGTTTGGGAAGGGGTGAAACATGAAGGGGAGGTAAAAGAGTTCAGGGTGGAACAAAAGGCACGATCGAAGAGGAAAGTCTTCAAATCGGCCTTGAAAGAGGAAAGGGAAGAGGCGAAACGGAGGGATTGAGGGATGGCATTCCATAAGGTGGGAGCGGAGAAATTGAAGGCCCGGCCTCCGATGGTGGGGTGGTTCGGGCGGGGGGTTTGGAGCAGGCCAAGTCCTGTTGAACGGAGGGCCCGGGTGGGCGTGTAGGGGGAGAGTAGATCGGTTAGGTAGGATGGGGCAAGGCCGTGCAAGGCCTTGTAGGTGAGGACGAGGATCTTAAACTAGATCCTCTGGAGGATGGGAAGCCAGTGGAGACGGGCGAGGGTGGGGGTTATGTGGTCACGGAGGCGGGTGCGGGATAGTACACGGGCTGTAGAGTTTTGGATGGCCTGCAGCCTGTGAATGGAGGAACTGGGGAGGCCGACTAGGAGAGAATTTCCGTAATCCAGCCTCGAGGTGATGTACGTGTGCACGAGTGTTTCGGCAGCGTGGGGGGTGAGATAGTTGCGGAGCCTGGCAATGTTGCGCAGATGGAAATAGGCGGTGCCGGTCAAGGCGCGGATGTGGGGGAGGAAGGAAAGTTTTTGATCGAACATGATGCCGAGGTTCCTGATTGGCTTTGTGAGGTGGAGAGTGCAGCCTTGGATGTTGAGGCTGGCAGCGCCCGATGTGCGGAGGCGCTGGCTTGAGCCAATCAGGAGGGCCTCGGTCTTATTCACGTTCAATTGCAAAAAGTTGTCCCTCGTCCACGACTCGATGTCGGACAGACATGCTGTCAGAACATCGATCGTCTGGGGGTTGAGGGATGAGGCAGAAAGGTACAACTGGGTGTCATCCACATACATGTGGAAATTTACCCCATGTCTGCGGATGACGTCGCCCAGGGGGAGTGTGTAAAGGGTGAAAAGGAGGGGACCGAGGACAGAGCCCTGAGGGACGCCGTGGGAAACTGTGCGGGGGTTTGAAGAAAAGCCATTGGAAGAAACAAAATGTAAACGGTGGGTCAAATAAGAATGGAAGCATTCAAGGACTATGCCTTGAAGGTTGAGGTGGGAGGAAAGACATTGAAGGAGGATGGTGTGATCGACTGTGTCGAACGCAGCAGACAGGTCAAGGAGGACGAGGAGGCAGAGGGAGCCCTGGTCACAGGCGGTCAGGATGTCATTTGTGACCTTGACCAGGGCAGTTTCTGTGCTGTGGATAGGGCGGAAACCTGATTGGAGGGGTTCAAGAAGTGAGTGATTTGAAAGGAAAGAGCGGAGCATACACATGGCAGTGTTGAGCAATCTCAGGCTGACTGCAGAGGTAGAAGATGTGAAAAGCACTTTATCAAATGCAAGGATTATTATTAAATTATTATTAAATGATGTATTCCTCAGAGATGCAGCTCCGTCCTTTACACAAAGCTGTATCTACATCACATTGTAGAGTCCTATTAAATAGTTAGAGCACTCGCCTCGCAAATGAGAGACCTAAGTTTGTTTCCCTGGCAGGGCTAAATGTTTAGCAAGTATCCTTACTCCATATACCTCTGTTTACCTGACAGTAAGAACCAGGATGTTAGTTGATTGGTGGATCAGTTTTCCAGAGGTAATAATTCCTTAAAAAAAATTGATCACTTAATGTACAACTGTTTGTGCACACAATTGGCTGCTGCGTTTTGGCCACAAAGTATTCAGTAAATTCACTTTACAGTATAGAAGATGTGATGAAGTATTATATCAATTGCAAGGATTATTATTATTATTATTATTATCTGAAGTCTGCTTCCCTTTCAAGGATATTTCTGGGGTAGAGAACTGCCTCTCTCTCTGGATTCTTCCATCAGGATAATTAATTCCTCCCAGTTGTAGCGATGTTCCTGCAGAAGGCTGGAGGCTATTTATATCCATTCCCAGTGACTATTCTTAGTGTGGGAGGCCAGGTGACACGCCTACTTCTACAGTCAGCCTGAGATTGCTCAACACTGCCATGTGTATGTGTATGTGCTGTGTGTTAATTAACACCAATAGGTGGTTTGAGGCACCGTCACTCTGTCTCTAACCTGCGCTGCCACTGACCTGGGAGTGTGTAGTGGAAGCTAACTCTGACCTGGGAGTCTGGAAGCACAGTGTGGAGGGAGCTTTACCCTGATCGGGCGTGTGGGAGCTTTACTTTCTAAACCGTACTGTAATCTTACCTTCTACTGAGATTTTTCACATTGAAGAACAGAAACATTTGTTAAATAATTAAAATCAGAGTGATTGTGGAAACTGTTAGTGAGAAACATGGATCTAAGAGAAGGGTCTTGTCATTGTTATCACTTTCAATTGAGGGCAAAATCCTATCAATGTTTCACCACATTTATAAATTTCTCTATTGAAGTGTGGGAGGAGCAGCAGATAGTGTTGGCTGCATTCAGGCTGCTGAGAAGTAAAGGTGTGACCTAAATACATGTAATTTCAGAGATGATATGGACATGACGTATACACATAATGTCTCGCTGCAGCTCCTGGCAATTCATCAAACCACTGAGTGAGCTCGGAGCCTAATTTTGAGGATCCATCCAGGGATCCCTGGAGAGATCCCAACAGTTCCCAGCTGATCTGCATCAGCTACAGGTCACTCATTGCAAATCAGGTATATTGAGTCCAGAGAATGGGCCAGCTTTGCTAAATGCTCAATCCAACCATTAACACAAACTCTCTTTTCTTACTCTTGTAGATGGAATGGTTTCTTTTGTTGTCTATTGGCTTGGATTGGGCTGTGGACAAAGCTACACACAGCCTCACAGCACCACACACACAGCCACACACACAGAACCACACAGTGTCACACAGCAACATATAACTCACACAGCCCACACAGCTATGGATTGAGTGACCTTTTTTTTAAGGGAGTGTCCTATTGTAAGAATATTAACAATACTCACAACATTACACTGCTCTGTGTGAAAGGGCACAAAGCTGAGGCTCCTGAGGAGCAAATATATACAGCGTCACTCACAAGGTTGTGAACTGGATGTGACCTAATGTAGGGGCTTGAACCCACAACTTGAGCTGAAGGTGAGAGCATGCCAGACTGAGCCAGACTGGAGTAACTCAGGAGAATCTGATCCGCTTTAGAAAGAATTACCTAAAATGTTCATTTAGATGGATATCTTGCTGAAACATCCCTCAGAAAACGAAACTGCAGCCATGTCATTAATCGGGATCTGGTCCAGGAGGAAGGCAGACCCAGTTTATGGCTGCACTGATGTGAGTTTTCTCAATGCTGTGAATTGACGTAAGCAACATTTAATTTGGGAAATTTATGAACCTTGAGACATAACCAGGCATAAGGCATTCATTAAGGGCAGCTTTTACACTACACAGGAGACAATGCTCCCCACCTCAGCAATTGCATCTGTGCTCTGAATGCTACACATACAATGTGCTAACTTTACATTCCTTTCTTCTCGGTCAACTGGGAGACAAAGTAAATCACATGCTGAAATGTACTATCAAAAGGTCTCCAGGGAATACATTGTTTTTTGCTGAGAGAGAGAGAGAGAGAGAGAGAATGAGAGGGAAGAATAATTAAATATCTTACAATGGGCACTGGTCGCAACTCGTCTCCTTCCAGCTACTGATAAATTCAAATCCAGCTCCCAAAGAGATCAGCCATTGAGAGGAGACATTGAGAGCAGCTATTGAGAGCAGGGATCGGGAACAGTCATAGAGTAGCCATTGAGAGTAGCCACAGAGAGTAGCCATAAAGAATAGCCACAGAGAGCAGCCAGTGAAAGTGAAACTAGAGAGAGCAATTATTGAGAGAAACCATAGAGAGCTACTTGCAATCAGGGTGCTGATTGCAAGTAGCCATAGAGACAGCAGCCATTGAGAGCAGTCATTGAGAACAGCCAAGGAAAGTAGCCATAGGGAGTTGCCATTGGGGGCCATTAACCTGTCCCTTTCATTTGGCACCATTCCCACTCCCCTCAAAACTGCCACTATCACCCCCATCCTAAAGAAACCTTCCCTTGATGCATCGCAGCTCTCAAGCTACTGGCCCATCTCCAACCTCCCTTTCCTGCCCAAGGTCATCGAAAGAGTAGTTGCCTCCCAGCTCCATTCTTTCCTCTCAACTCACTCACTCTACCAACCCCTCCAAATGGAGGGGTTGGTAGAGTGCTGTCCACAGCACGGATATTGCTCTGGTCAATGTCACAAAAGACCATTTCCAACCAGAGCTCTCTCTGCCTCCTCGATCTATCTGCTGTCTTCGACAGCGTAGACCATGCAATCCTCCTCCATCGCCTCTCCTCCCTCCTCAACCTTCAAGGTTCTATCCTTGATTGGTTACGGTCCTACCTTTCACACCGCCTTCACTTTGTCTCCTCCAATGGCTTTTCCTCCAGCCCTTGCACAGTTTCATGAGGCAATCCCCAGGGCTCTGTCCTTGGTCCCCTGCTCTTCACCCTCTACATCGTTGACATCATCCACAGACATGAGGTAAATTTCCACATTTATGCGGATGACATCCAACTCTACCTTTCCGCTTCCACCCTCAACTGCAGGATTACTGGCATTCTGACTGCGTGGCTGTGTGACATTGAGTCCTAGATGAGGAACAACTTCCTACAACTAAATGTCAACAAGACTGAGTCCCTCCTGATTGGCTTGCGTCAGCACTTCCACACCTCAGGCGCTGTCAACATCAGCATCCAAGACTGCTCTCCATCTCTCAAAGCCAGTCAGTAATCTGGGCATCTTGTTTGACACTAAACTGTCCTTCCTCCCCCAAATCTGCGCCATGATAGAGGGCTTCAAGATCATGAAAGGTTTCGACAGGCTAGATAGGGAAAAGCTGTTTCCGTTGGTAGGTGTGTCTGTGACCCGTGGTCACAGTCTTAAGATATCTACCAAAAGAAGCAGAGGGGAGGTTAGAATAATTTTTTTTACTCAGCGAGTTGTTCAAATTTGGAATGATCTGCCTGAAAGGGTAGTGAGGTCCGATTCAATAGCAGCTTTTAAGAGAGAACGAGATAGGTATCTGGGGAAGACAGGTTTGCAGGATTATGGGGAGAAAGCTGGTGATTGGGGTTAATGAAAGTGACTTGCTCGGTCAAAGAGCCGGCACAGACTTGATGGGCCGAATGGCCTCCTTCTGTGCCATAACATGCTATGATTCTATGACCGGTACTTCCTTCCACCACTTACACAACATTGCCAGACTCCGCCACTGTCTCACCCCCCCCACGCTGCCGAAACACTTGTTCATGCATTCATCACATCAAGGCTCAACTACGGGAACTCTCTCCTCGTCGGTCTTCCCAGCTCCTCCCTTCACAAGCTGCAGAACATTCAGAACTCTGCAGCTCATGTACTCTCCCGCACCAGGCTCCGTGAGCACATCACTCCCTTGATGTGATGAATGCGTGAATAAGTGTTTCGTTAGCATGGGGGGAGGTGAGACAGTGGCGGAGTCTGGCAATGTTGCGTAAGTGGTGGAAGGCAGTTCCGGTCATAGAATCATAGAATCATAGAATGTTACGGCACAGAAGGAGGCCATTCGGCTCATCGTGGCTGTGCCGTCTCTTTGACCGAGCAAATCACTCGCCCATCTCCCCAGAGGATCGAATTCAAGATCCTCGTCCTCATTTTCAAGGCCATTCACGGCCTTGCCCCCGCCTATCTCACCGACCTGCTGTCTCCCTATTATTCTGCCCATCCCCTCCCCTCCCTTCTGCGGGCTCTGGCCTGCTCCATCTGCACCACCCGAACTGCCCTATGATCAGCGGCCGGGCTTTCATCCTCTCCGCCCTTATGTCTGGAACTCCATCCCACAATCCCTTCACCTCGCTTTTTCCCTTTCCTCATTCAACGCTCGTCTCAATATCTTCCGACCATGCATTCTGCTCCCATCCTATCCCTCCCCACTTTCCGTGGTCCTCAGTAATAATAATAATAATAATCCTTGCATTTGATATAATGCTTTTCACATCTTATCGACGTCCCAAAGCGCTTCACCGAATATACTGTAAAGAGAATTTACTGTATATTTATGGGCAAATTGTGACAGCCAATTGCGCACAGCAGTGTCCCACAAACAGTTGTAGATTGAAATGACCAATTTAATTATTGTGTTTTTTTTGGACGGAATATTATTAGGAGTGTGTGTGGAGTAAGGAAACTTGCCCAAGGTTTCGGCCTGACCTGCCTGAATTCGAACACAGGTCTCCCCAGCTTGGTCTCCCCAGCTTGCAAGACAAGTGCTCTAACCACTAAGCCATAGGAGATGCACAGTAAGGTCAAGAAGGGTCACCAGAATTATTTTTCTTTTCTGTCTAAATGTTGAAAAGTGCTCGAGGCGACACCGCCAACCAATTTGTATGAAAGACCATACTAGTGAGTTGCACTGAGTCCACAAAAGAGAAGGAGATATCGTATTGGCTGAGCTTTGCTTCAGGCTCGCAATCTGGAGGACCTGTTGGTGGCCAATTTAGGGTCGCAACGAAAAAAAGATTGGAAATACTGCCACAGAAAGCAGCCAATGAGAGCAGGGATAGAGAAGAGCCATAAAGAGTAGCCATTGAAAGTAGCCATATAGAGTAGACATTGGGAGAATCCATAGAGCGTAACCACAAAGGCGCAGCTGTAGGGAGCAGACACAAAGCATAGCTGTAGAGAATAGCACTGCTAGCAGCCATTGATAGTAGTCATTGGAAGCATCCATAGAGATTAATGATTGAGATCAGTCACTGTGAGCAGCTAGTGCAAGTAGTCATTGAGATCAACCCTAGAGAGTAGCTATTGAGAGCAGCCACAGAAATCAGCCATTGAAAGCATCGATAGAGAGCAGTCACTGAGAGTAACCATTGAAAGTAGCCATTGAAGCAGCTAAGGAGAACAACCAAGGAGAGCAACCAAGGAAAGTAGAAATAGGGAATAGGTATTCAAAGTAGCATTGAAAGCAGCCATTCAGAGCAGCCTTTGAGACTAGCCATTGAGAACAGTGATTGGAAGTAGCCATTGAACCATAAAGTGTAGCCATAGACAGTAGCCACTGAGAGCTGTTATTGAGAGCAGCCATTAACTAAGGCCATAGTGAGCAACCATAGAGAACAGACATAGATGGAATCAATGGAGAAAGCCATTGAGAGTGGCCATGAAATAAACATAGCCACAGAGAGCAGCCATATAGAGCAACCATTGAGAGCAGCCATTGAATGTAGCAACAGAAAATGGTTATTGAACGCGGAAGCCACAGAGAGCAGCTATTGAGAGTCCTCATGGGGCGGCCACAGAGAGCAGCCATTGCGAGTGAACATAGAGAGCAGCCATTGACTTTGTCATTGAGAGGAGCCATACAGAATAGTAACAGATGGCTGCCATTTAGAGCAGCCATTGAGAGGAGCCATAGGGAGCAACCATTGAATGTAGGCAATGAGAGGAGCCATTGGGAGTAGTTATACAGAACAGCTATTGAGAGCAGCATAGAGATCAGCCACTTAAGGTAATAACTGAGAGCAGCCATTGAGAACATCCATAGAGAGGTGCCATTGATAGCAGTCAATGAGAACATGCATTGAGAGCAGCCATTTAGAGAAATCATTAACAGCAGCCTTAGAGAGTAGCCATTGAGAGTTGCCATAGAGAACATCTATTAGTAAAGGTAATTGAAAGAAGCCATTGCAGGCAGCCATATGCAGTAGCCATTGAGGACACCCCTAGAGAATAGCTAGAAGCGCATGGATAGAGAGTGATCATAGAGAACAGCCATTGAGAGCAGCCATCGAGGGTAGCTCGAAGCGAAACCATTAGCAAATTGGAGACGGTATGAGAGATAAGACCTGAACCATCCATCCCACAGTCCCTCCACCTCGACCCCTCCCTAGCCTCCTTCAAGGCCTGCCTCATGACCCTCCTCTTCGATGGTCCCATCGGTCATTCCAAACCACCCCCTTTCCTTCCACCCTCCCAGTCTCCGACCCCAGCTCTGGTCTGAAACAATGGCTGTCCAGCGCCTTTTGATGTCCTCCTGACGTGAACGGTGCTTTACGGCGCAATTTGTGTTGTTGTTGTTGTTGTTGAACCAGTCAAGAACTTCAACAGAAGTTGAAGGTTGAGATGAGGAGTAATTTTATCACAGAGCGAGTTGGTGAGAGCAGCGAGAAGACGCAACTGGCGAGAGCGGTGGCCACGGTGAGTCTAGTAACGAGCAGTGTGAGGATTGAAGCTTCGGTCATTAATTGTCCTGGCCCTTCCCTGAGGGAAGGGCCAGGAGCGGGCTCCAGGCCGACAGACGGAAGATAAGTCGGGCAGTGCGTCACAGGGCTGGAGTCCCGGGGATCAGGGCCAGTGGTAGCTGGAGGGGAGGCCGGGGCCCCAGGGCCGCGAGAGGTAGAGGCAGGGCCGGGGATTGGCCGGTAGCTGTTGGCTGGGCCGGGTGTCTTGGGGCCGGGGTCTCGGGGCCCGAGTGTAGCTATTACCAGGCTCAGGAGGACCTGACATTTTGGGCTTCGGATACTCCAGCCTGAGTTTCTGCGTGACATCACTTCCATCTGCCAAGTTTCAATCGCTGGCAGCAGGTACAGTAATGTTTACACTAGTCTCCCTCCCTCCCCTCCTCTGTCCGTCTGTCTCCCTCCCCTCCTCTGTTGTTTCCCTGTAGGCTGTTCACTGCTAACCACAATGAGTGGTTAGCCCCTCTCCCCCTCTGTGCCACCCTGGTCTATCTTGCTCTCTCTCCGCCCTCCTTGCCCCCAAACCCTACTCGACCACCCCACGGCCTCCCTCTGCTCCAGCCTGGGAATCCTCCACCGGGCTCATTGTGGCTCTCGGCGTTGGCTGTCCAACAGCAGCCACACTGACTGCACCATTCCCCACCACCAGCCACACTGGACCCAGACCCTGGGAGCTAACTTCTCCTCCCTCATCCACATCTCAACCCTCTCTGCCAACCAATCCAGTTACCCCTCCCATCTCACACATCATTGTGCCAACTGTCCCCTCCGCATCAGGCTAACCCACTGAGACCTTCCTGATTGGCTCCTTACCTCAGGCACTGGCAGCATCAGCATCCAAGGCTGCACTCTCCATCTCTCAAAGCCAGTCAGGAATTTGGGTATCTTGTTTGACCCTGAACTGCTCTCCTCCACATCTTCCTCCATTTCCTCCCCCGCATCAGCGCCATCGCCAGATTCCATCACTGCCTCACCCCTCAGGCTACCGAAACCCTCATCTATGCATTTGTCACATTAAGGCTTGACTATGGAAATTCCCTCCTCATTGGCTCTTCCCTTCACAAGCTGCAGATCATCAAGAACTCTACAGCTCATGTCCTCTCCCACACTAAACTCCATGACCACATAATTCCCACCCTCGCCCAGCTTCATTGGTTCCCCATCCCCAAGAGGATCAAATTCAAGATCCTTGTCCTCACCTTCAAAGCCATTCATGCCCTTGCCCCCGCCTATCTCTCTGACCTGCTGTCTCCCTATCAGCCTGCCCATCCCCTCCGTTCAGCGGACTGTGGCCTGCTCCACATCTCCCGACTGACCCCCACTACTCGGTGGCCGTGCTTTCAGCCTCTCTGCCCCCACATTCTGGAACTCCATCCCAGTCCATTCACCTTGCTTCCTCCCTCACCTCCTTCAAGGCCAGTCTCAAGACTCTCCTCTTCAATCGTGCCTTCTGCCACCCTCCCAACTCTGTGCCTCCCCTCCCCACACCCTGCTCCTCCCCATTGCTTAGGTCCTGATCTGACTGTTCAGCGCCTCGGGATGTCCTCCCGATGTGAAAGGCACTCTATAAATGTAATTTTGTTGTTGTATTTTGTGTTGTTTGCCTGAAAGTGGGGTGGAAGTCGATTCAATAACAACTTTTAAGAGATAAGTAGATAGTTATTTGGGGAGGACAGGTTTGCAGAGCTATGTGGAGAGAGTGGGGGATTTTTTTTTCCCCAATATGTAATGCTTCTCATTTATCTGCACTGAACTGTATCTGCCACTCCTGTGCCCACTCTGGTAAGCAGCTTCTGCCCTCTGACGTTCTATTTCACAATCTCCTAATTTGGGTTTGTTTTGTCTCTGGAGGCTGAGCCGGATTCATAAACTTTTCCAAAGCCAATCCCACTGGCTGGCAGAATGCAAACTCAGACCAAACAAGTTCTCCCTGCCAACCTGCTGTCAATGTCAGTAAAACATGTCAGACAATAGCAGATGGCAATTTTTATGATCCAGTTTTCATAAAAATTAATTGTCAGCAGAAATTAGACTCACCACATGGCAGAGCCTGGTTATCTGGCAAAAGGGCCTGTTTAAGATTGAAGGACACATTCTCATTCAGGTCGTCCAGCACTGCACTGATCAGCTACAGATTATACATCAGATTATACGCTCAACTCCAACATGGGGTTGGAATCCACAAACACATAGAACAATGTAATCAATCAATTAATCAAAATTACATTTATATATTCATGTCGAGAGGACGTTCCAAGGCTCTATACAACAATAACAACAACAACAAATTACATTTATAGAGTGCCTTTTGCGTCGGGAGGACGTCCCAAGGCGCTGCACAGGAGGCGTGTGACCCGAGCTGAGAGGGGAGTGTTTGGGAAGAGGTGAAACACGAAGGGGAGGTAAAAAAGTTCGGGGTGGAACAAAAGGCACGATCGAAAAGGAAAGTCTTCAAACCGGCCTTGAAAGAGGAAAGGGAAGAAACGAAACGGAGGGATTGAGGGATGGCATTCCATAAGGTGGGAGCGGAGAAACTGAAGGCCCGGCCTCCGATGGTGGGGCGGTTCGGGCGGGGGGCTATACATTCAGGTAGGGACAAGAGCGGGGGGGATGAGTCAGGATAGGGGGAAGGACAGTAGGAAAATTTACTGTATATTTGTGGGCGAAACGCAGCAGCCAAATTGCGCACAGCAGTGCCAACAACCAGTCGTAGAAGTGGAGTTAGGGGAGAAAGTGGAGAAAGAGGTAAGTCGAGGTGTCAGGGTAGGGGGAAGGAGTATAGGAATACCAACTGTATATTTATGGGTAAAACATGGAGGCCAAATTGCGCACAGCAGTGTCCCACAAACTTGCATAAATGGAGAGAAAGGGGGAAAAGAGGATAAGGGGAGAGAGGGAGGGAAAGGTGGGGGGTTTAAAATCAGGGAGAAATAGGGAGAAGTGGGGGTAAGGGGGGAGGGAGAGAGAATGGGGAAAAGGGGGAGAGAAAGGGGAAAAGGGAGGGAGGGAAGATAAAAGGGGTGGAAAGGTTAGGGGGCAAA
The DNA here is from genome assembly GCA_035084275.1 of Hydrolagus colliei. NCBI lineage: Eukaryota > Metazoa > Chordata > Chondrichthyes > Chimaeriformes > Chimaeridae > Hydrolagus > Hydrolagus colliei. The sequence continues at coordinate 13,797,493 of CM068759.1, forward strand.
AGGGGGGATTAATCAACAACAAACAACAAAAACAATAGCAACATCAATAATAATAGTCCAGTAACCGCTCCTCGTCCTTGCCGCCGCCTGGACCATCTTTAAAATGGCGGGAAACAGGGCCCAGTGCGGTGACAGGCCCCCAAACCAACCGGCTCCTCAGCTGGTGTACCCGGTGACTTGGTGCCGACCCTGGTACCTGGGTCACGGCGTGTCTGGCCAGCTCGGCCGGCAGCAGCAGCCCCACCACCGTCTGGATCTCCAGCGACCAGATGATCCGCCGCTGGCAGCACCGGACCCGGCAAAAGGCCTCGCAGGGAAACCGCTCCAAGATATTGTTGTTGAGCGAGTTCCCCATGTTCATGGCCGGTGTTCGGGCGGCCCTGCCCCAGCCGCCCCCCCCCGCCCCCCCCGCAGACACACGGTGAGCAGCTCTGCCTCCTGTACTTACAGTTTTGGTAGCAGTTGCAGTTGTAGTAGCGGCGGCGCCTAACCCTCCTCCGCCGCCATTTTCTATTCAACTGACCACTAGGGTCCGTCGATATGGAAATTGTCCGATTTAGATATATCGATGGGCTCATATCGAGATATACCGAAATATTGATATTTTCGGGGTTTTTGTACTGCGCATGCGTGCGTAGCGCGCGCATTCGGGGTGCGTGCGCATTCGCGGTGTGCACGCATTCGCGGTGTGCTCGCATTCGGGGTCTATCTCCTCAGGAGGTCTATCTCACACACTCTCTCCATCTCTGTGTTTTTCTGTCTGTGTCTCTGTGTCTCTCTCCCCACTAACCCACCCCCCACCCCTCGCCGCCGTCCCTCTCTCCTTCCCCCTCCCCGTCGTCTCTCTCCCCCACCCACCCGCCCCCAGCCATCTCTCTCCCCCTCCCCCCACCCCCGCCATCTCTGTATCCCTCCCCCCCCCCACCAGCCGTCTCTCTCCCCCTCACCCCCTCAGCCATCTCTCTCCCCCTCACCCCCCACAGCCGTCTCTCTCCCCCTCCCCACCCACCCCCAGCCGTCTCTCTCCCCTCACATACCTGTATATTGTATTTGAGGACTATGAATACAATATGGCGGCTTTGCACCTCGGTCTGTGCATTGTGTATAGAGATGAGCATTCTGGGTCTTGTAGTTGATTGTGCTCGCATCCCGATTTTTTCGATATATCGACTTTTTCGATATATAGATATTTTTGAAATGCCTATATCGGCGTATCGATATGAAATTTATATCGGGTTTTAGCGATATATTGATATATCGCCGGACCCTACTGACCACAGAATCAGATAGCCGAGAAATGTTGGGAACAAAAACAAAATGACTTGTGCACAGTATAGCGCATCTCACAACCGGAAGATGCCGGACCGTCCGTGTTTCAGACCCGAGCTGGGGTCGGGATCAGGAAGGGTAGAGGGAAAGGAGTGGAAGCAGTTGACCATGGCACCGTCAAAGAAGAGGGTCTTGAGGCGGGACTTGAAGGGGGTTAGTACGGGGGCGAGGCAGTGGGACTGCGGGATAGATTTCCAAAGGTTGGGCAGAATGGCTGAACACCTGGAGCAGGTGGATCGGGGAACATAGAGCAGAGCCCGCTGAGTGGAGGGAGCAGACAGGTTGGTATTGGTGGGTGGGACAAGACTATGGAGGACTTTAAATGTGAGGACCAGGATCTTGAATTTAATCATCTGAATGCTGGGCTGCGAATGGAGTCGGGTGAGAATAAGGGAGATGGGGTCATAGAGCTTGGTGCCAGAGAGGACAAAGGCTGCAGAGTTCTGGATGATCTGTAGCTTTTGGAGGGAGAAGTTCGGAAGGTCAACGAGCAGGGCTTTGGCATAGTCGAGATGTGATGAAGGCATGAGAGTTTCAGCGGCCTGAGGGGTGAGGTAGTGATGTAGTCTGGCAATGTTGCGGAGATGAGGGAAGGCAGAGTGGTCATGGGATGTTCCTATGTTCCTGACGAGCTCGGTGAGGTGGAGTGTGCATCATCCACCATGGAGGATGGTACTGCCAGTGCCTGATGTGTGAACAACAACAACAACTTCAATTTATATAGCGCCCTCCAAGCCAGGGGTAGAAAGGTGACTAAAGACACGGTCGAACAGAAAGGTCTTTAGCTCTGACGTGAAACTGGGAAGAGAGGGGGCGAGATGAAGGGAGTGAGGAAGGGAGTTCCAGAGCCTCGGGGCATAGTGGCTGAAGGCACGGCCGCCAAAGGAGGAGTGGAGGATTCGGGGACATGGAGGAGGCCAGATCCGGTGGAGCGAAAGCAACGGGTGCTGGTTTGGGGAGAGAGGAGGTCAGAGAGGTTGGGGGGTGTAGAGGAGTGGAGGGACTTGAAAACAAGGGTGAGGATCTTGAAGTCGGTCCTCTCAGGAACAGGGATCCAGTGAAGTCTGGCAAGCGAAGGCACTGGCACGAGCTTGTTGATGTCCAACTGTCCATCTCATCCAGAAATTGATGTCTGACAGGCAGTCTCTCAGGACAGCAGTGCTCCTGGAGTGGAGGGTGGAGTTCTGAAATGAAACCCACCACCTGCTCCCTTGACCCCATCCCTACCTCTCTCCTCATCTCCCATCTTCATCTCCTAGCCCTCCTCCTATCTGATGTCATCAACCTCTCCCTATCCACCGGCACTGTACCTATCCCTTTTAGAGCCAGGTCAGCCTGGCTCTAAAAAAAGCTGTCATCACCCCATCTTAAAAAAAAACTTCTCTCAACCCATCCCTACTCTCCAGCTATCACCTCATCTCCAACCCTTCATTCCTCTCTAAGGCCCTGGAACAAGTCATTGCTTTGCTCCTTTCTCTCTCACCATTCCCTCTTTGAACCCCTGCAATCTGCGTTCCATGCTGCCCATAGTCCGGAGACAGCCCTGGTCAAAGTCTCTAACAACATTCTAAACATCTACTATTTAACATCCAGATACTCCCACTTGGTGACATCATCCGCAGACATGAGGTTCCACATGTATGTGGATGACACCCAACTCTATCTCTCTGCCTTGACTCCAGGACCATTGCTGGCCTGATAGACTGTCTGTCAGACGTCAAGTCCTGGATGAGAGCTAACTTTCTACAGTTGAATGTCAACAAGACCAAGGCCCACCTGATTAGCTTGTGCCAGCGCCTTCATGCATCAGGCATTGGCAGCATCAACCTCCATGTTTGCTCACTCAACCTCACCAAGCCAGTCAGGAACCTGTTTGACCCTCAACTGCCTTTCCCCATCTCTGCAATATTGCCCGACTCTGCCACTACCTCACCCCCAAAGCCTCTGAAACTCTCATTCACACCTTTATTACATCCCGGCTCGACTATGCAAACGCCCTACTTGTATGCCTTCTGAATTCCTCCCTCCACAGGCTGCAGATAATCCAAAACTCTGCGGCCCGTGTCCTCTACTGTTCCAAACTCCATGACCCCATCTCCCCCGAATCTATTAACTCCCCATCATCCAGAGCATCCAATTCCTGGTCCTCACATTTAAAACCCTCCACAACCTCACCCCACCCTACATCCTTGACCTTCTACCCCTTACCAACCTGCCTGCCCCCTTTGCTCAGCAGGCTCTGGCCTGCTCCACATGCCCTGACCCCCCCACCCCACCATTGGCGGGCAAGCCTTTAGCCACTCTGGAACCTCTGGAACTCCATCCCACGATCCCTCCATCTTGCCCCCTCCCTGGCCTCCTTCAAGTCCCGCCTCAAAACTCTCCTCTTCGATGGACCCATTGGCAACTCCTAATCCCCCACTTTCCTCCCCCTCCCCCCCCTCCACCCACCTGTCCTCAGCTTGGATCTGAAGCAGTGACTGTCCAGCACCTTGGGATGTCCTCTTGACGTGAAAGGTGTTACACAAATGTAATTTTGTTGTTGTTATTGGAGGCAGAAATATAAGAGTTGTGTGTCATCTGCATGCATATGACCCCATGTCTGCAGATGCTGAGTAGGAGAGGGCCAAGGACGGAGCCCTGGGAGATACCATATCTAACAGTGTGGGGACTGGAGGAAGAAAGGTTAGCAACTTTAGAACACTTTTTATTGCAGATATTGTAAAGCTGATGCCATGAACTCCCTTTGTCTTCTCTCACTCTTTCTGTGGTTGAAGGTGCTCTTAGTGTGTCCCCTGTGGTCGCACAAGGTATTGCCAGAGCTCCCTGGTGGTGTTGTTTCGCCACCTCCTGGCCGAGATGCTGAACTACCTGAGCTTCAAAACTTGAGAAAGATTTCTATAGACAGTTGTCTCTCTCCTCCTGCCAGTCAACAGATCACAGAGTAAGAGATAAATAACATCAGGATTTCTCTGCTCACATTCTGTCTTGGAACCGTAGAAATTACAGAATATACTGTAAAGTGAATTGACTATAATGGTGTTTGAGTTTGGGGCAGAGGCAGACAGTAAATTGGGGGGGGGGAACATATCAGAGAAGGAGTGGGGGGGAAATCACTATTATATTGTAATATTTTCATCAGAATGTTAACTACATATTTCATTGTCTTATCGACATGAAAGGCTATATGTTGTTGTTGTTTGTAACGCAGGCTGTCCCTCTTCATTCATTTGCAATCCTGGAGTACTGTAGTTTAGTGGTTATAGTTCAATTATTCCTCACTTAACATCGTCGTTGTGTTTTTGATAAGTGTGACTTTAAGCGAAACAATGTTAAGCTAACCCGTTTTTCCCAAACAAATTAATGTTTAAACTGGAGTTAGGTTCTATTGGACATTTTCTGTCAAAATTTTCTTTAAAAAAATTATTCTTTTTCCCTGTACACTTACTTGCTGTGAACCTGCCTCACTCTCTCACTGCTGGCCTGGCTCATTCCCAGCCCTCACTCTCTTAACAGGCAGGCCCTTGCATCATCGTGCCTCCTGTCAACTTATACTGTGAGTGTTGGCCTAAACATGCATTTTTGAGTTAAAAAATTTAAGTTGACTTATACGTCGGGTCGACTTGTATAGCACAATATACAGTAGGTTGAAATACACGTACACTCATAAATGTAAAATATAAATTATAAAAATATTCAAATATCCACCTGAGATGGTTTTGGCGCTGCTATAGGCAGGTGGAGGGTGAGTGGTGGAGTCATTGGGATGAAGGGGCAGGATCAGGATGGACGCTGCCTACGCTACCCAAACTACAGTAGCTTGTTTCCAACCACTGGCAAACAACGTAATAGCGGATGTCACAGCGTTAAATGGATATATGTTCCTTGTGTATCAGCAACGTAATACCAACAATGTTGACCGATCAACGTTAAGCAAGGTCTACCTGTACTCGCCTCACAGGTGAGAGGACCTGGGTTCAATTCCCGGCAGGGCAAAACTTTAGGACTTTGGTCTTCCTGGCAGTAACATTTGTTCCAAACTACCTATGTATTGTACTATATCCCATAATGTTATTTCCTAAAAGAAAAAAAAACACTACAATTTCCTTACTCACATGCCTCTGTTTACCCGGCAATCAGTAAGAGCCCAATTGTTGGTTGACTGGTGGATTGCTTTTTTCTGGGGGTTAATAATTCCTTCAAATTAAAATAAATGCAAAAAAAATGTGGTCACTCAATACACAATTGTTTGTGAGACAAATGGTCAATTGGCTGCCATGTTTCACCCACAAAATATATAGTCAATTCACTTCACAGTTAGGGAACGGCGATATGGGATTTTTCCGGATATGGATATATCGGTTTGCTCATACCTGCTTAAACCGATCTATCGAGTTTTTATACTGCGCATGCGCGTGCATTCGAAGTGCGCGTGCATTGATGGCGCGCGCGCATTTATGGTGCGCGCTCAGTCGCGGTGCGCGCGCATTGACGGTGCGTCCGCACTGACGATGAGCGCGCAGTCGCGGTGCACGCACATTTCTAAATGCGTGCTCTAGGTCCAGAAAGTTTGTAATGTTGGTGTCAAGGTCTGTTGAATTATACGATGTTGTTTGCTCCCTACCTCCCCCTCTCCTTCTCTCCCTCCTCTCCTCTCTCCTTCTCTCCCTCCTTTCCCCTCTCCTTCTCTCCCTCCCCCTCCACTCTCCCTCTCTCCTCTCCCTCCTCCCTGTCTCCTCTCCCTCCTTTCCCCCTCTCCTTCTCTCCCTCCCTCCCTCCCCTCTCTCCCTCCCTCCCTCCCGTTCCTCTCTCCTTCTCTCCCTCCCCTCTCTCCTTCTGTCCCTCCCTCCCCTCTCTCCTTCTCTCCCTCCTTTCCCCTCGCTCCTTCTCTCCCTCTTTTCCCCCTCTCCTTCTCTCCCTCCCTCTCCTCTCTTCCTCTCTCCTTCTCTCCCAACTTTCCCCCTCTCCCTCCCTCCCCTCTCTCCTCTCCCTCCTTTCCCCTCGCTCCTTCTCTCCCTCCTTTCCCCCTCTCCTTCTCTCCCTCCCTCCCTCCCTCTTCTCTCTTCCTCTCTCCTTCTCTCCCTCCTTTCCCCTCGCTCCTTCTCTCCCTCCTTTCACCCTCTCCTTCTCTCCCTCCCTCTTCCTCTCTCCTTCTTTCCCAACTTTCCCCCTCTCCTTCTCTCCCTCGCCTCTCTCCTTCTCTCCCTCCTTTCCCCCTCTCATTCTCTCCCTCCCTCTCCTCTCTTCCTCTCTCCTTCTCTCCCAACTTCCCCCCTCTCCTTCTCTCCCTCCATCTCTAAACACAAAATAGAACACACACACACCAAAAACAAAATCTAGAGATTTATTCTCCTCCATTTCTTGCTTGAAACTAGCATGTAATGTCCACGTGTAAATGAGATCTATTACAATAGAAAAGAGAGAGACAGACTGTTAGAGTTAGAAGCCAGATTATCACTGCTGTGTGTGTCTGACTAGACACACATATAGAAGCAGTGATAATCTCGCTTCTAACTCTCTCACACACAAAAATAACACTTACAGCCACAAAATGCCACTTATTTTTATGTAGTCTGAAGTCTGAATTAATGTCCTTCGCCATTGGCAAGCTCTCCTTTGCTATGCAAAAAGTGACAGCGTTCGTGATACTTTGCCACTTTTTGTCTCCTCTCTGGTACAATGTTCTCCTCTTAAATAAAGCAGGAATTGTTTGAGCTGCACTGGCCCCACTACCTGTCGCTTTCTCCGAAGCGCTGGTTCGACTTCCTGCTGTTGTCGACAATGATTTCGCTCTGAGGGCAGCGTGCTGGGCGGGGTGGTGCTGCTTAATGTGATGTCGCAGTTTGCTCGTGCTCGAATCAGATGTCTTAACCAAGACCTTGCAAACTGTACATCTATACACACCATTACTGACTGCATTGTTTTCAAAGTGTCCCACACGGGGCTTCTTTTCCCCATGATGAGAAAGGTAAATTTTCAAACTACAATTTTCAGCGATGCGACTTTGTTAAGACGCCACGACTCACGTCGAGTATACACAGTAAAGTGTGCGCGCGCATCGGATGTGCGCGCCCGTTAATTGTGCGCGGGCACCGAATGTACGCGCATTCCATGCTCTAGGTCTAGGAGGTTGCAATGCCGGCGACAAGGTAAGCTGGAAAAGATCGCATTACACTGATAATACCAACAATATTGATATATTGCCAGGAACGATATTAAAAATATAACGATGTATATTTTTTAAATCGAATCTCTCGATATAACAGTTTTTTTAGAATCACCATATCGGCATACCGATCTGAAAATCATATCGGGTTTAATCGAAAAACCGATACATCGCCGTTCCCTATTCACAGTACAATATATCCTTTGAAGCATCTCAAATATGTTATAAGGCATTGTATCAAATGTAAGGATTATTTTTATTGCATTGTAACACTGTCCCCTGTCTTGGCCACTGGTAACTGCTGATTCCAATCATCTGCAGCCGGTATCGATCTCTTCAGGTTAATGAAAGAAACACATATTCTCAATGAGAAACAATAAGCACCATTAGGAAAGTTGGCGACAGGCTCCTAATCCAGCTTCCCCTTCACTGACCGGCTGGTGACATTCACAGGCCAATCACCATCAACTCCTCTGCCAACTCCTGACCGGTATCACAGCCCTGGGATACCCCAGTGTGTGTACGTTACAGCTGTACATTACAACAACATCAAAATTACATTTATAGAGCGCCTTTCACGTCGGGAGGACGTCCCAAGGCTCTGAACAGTTAAGTCGGGACCCGAGTGGGGGATGGGGGGGGATTGGGTAGGGGGAAGAAGAGTAAGAGAGGGGGGATTAGGAGGGGAGCAGAAGGTACGGTTGAAGAGGACGAGGAAGGTCTTGAAGGAGGAAAGGGAGGGAGGGATTACATTGTGAATCTGCAGTGAAACTGATAATAACTCTCCTCTGGGAAAAATCCTCAACCCCACATAACTGGTCACTCTTTCAATATCCTGGGTGTTCAAATACATTGTATTTTTGTGATACTGTATTTGGCATACCTTCTGGCAGCTATTTGAGCCACTTCCCTTCGGATGAGCAGTTATCAGAGTTTCACTGAGTTACTGCATATACAGTAAATATTATTAATAATAATCCTTGCATTTGATTTAGTGCCTTATCACATTTTTGAGATAACTGAAAGTGCTTAATAGAATATACTGTAAAATGGAGTGACTGTATATTTATAGTATGGAGCTCCTGTAGCTCAGTGGTTAGAGCACTCACTTTACAAGTATGAGACCTGTGTTTGAATCCAGGCAGGTCAGGGCGAAACCTTAGACAAGTTTCCTTACTCCACACGCCTGATAATAATCTGTCCAAAAAACCCCACAATACAGTAATAAAATTGGTCATTTCAATCCACGACTGTTTGTGGGGACGCTGCTGTACGCAATTGGCTGCCGTGTTTCGCCCACAAATATACAGTCAATTCACTTTATAGTATATTCTGTGAAGCGCTTTGAGACGTCGATAAGATGTGAAATACAAATATTATTATTATTACTTTGTGGGCGCCCACAACTTCCTTCAAAAAAATTTAAAAGTTTATTTTGAAGGAATTATTATCCTCAGAAAAGCAATCTGCCAAACAACTTAACAACTGGTTTCTTACTAACTGCCAGGTAAACAGGCATGTGGAGTAACAAAACTTGCCTAACATTTCGTCCTGTCCAGGAATCGAACCCACCCGGTTGCAAGGCCTCTCACAACTAAATTATTGGGCTCCACTGGTTGCGTTGATCAGCTCATCGCTGAACCAGAAGGTTTCAGATTCAAGCCCCACATCGGGACACAGGGCTGAATTGTTGGATTTATCATATTCAGATATAATGTTAACCTGAGCCTCCAGCTACTGTCCAAGACATTACACATTAAACAACACTATCGGAAAAGCCGAAGGAATTCCTCCTCTTGTCCTGGTTAACAATCCCACCCATAAAATTGGTCACTCACTCCATGATTGTTTGTGGGACCCTACTGCCATATTTGTCCACAAAATGTACATTTGACAGTGTATTCTGAAGTGCTTTGAGACATCTCAACAACATGCAAATATAGTCATTACATTTTGTAATATAAGTGCAGCAATTTGAACTGTCCTCCCAATATGAAAGACGCTGCATCAAATTTAAGAATTTCATTATTATTATGTGTCATTGCAGTTTAAATCATTCTGTAAATCATACGGTTTCCAAGTGGTTTTTAGTGATGACACTGCCACATTAATAATAATAATATTATTTTTCTCCTTTTCAATTACGCCTCCTGCCGCCCTCCCACCTCTCTCCCTCCCCTACTCTGCCGCTCCCCCATGCTCAGGTACCGACCCTTGACTGTCCAGCCTTGCGACATCTTCCTGACATGAAAGGCGCTATACAAGTGTGATTTTGTTGTTGTGTGTAAGCTAGTGTGTCTGTGTGTGTGTGTGAGCTAGTGTGTGTGAGCTGGTGTCTGAGTATGTGTAAGCTGGTGTCTGAATGTGTGTGAGCTAGTGTGTGTGTGTGTGTGTGTGAGCTAGTGTGTGAGAGCTGGTGTCTGAGTGTGTGTGAGCTAAGAACATAAGAACATAAGAATTAGGAGCGGGAGTAGGCCATTCGGGGGGCACTCAATAGTCCGAAGGTTCGATAGTTCGAACACACACATTTCCTATACCCGGGGCGGTTACCGTGGTTACCGCTCGCTAGTCCGAAAATAAGGTTCATTAATGCCAACGTTTGGTGCGATTGTCTGAAGGTTCATTAGGCCAAATGTTAGGGTTAGGGAAAGCTTCGGACTAACAAACCTTCGGACTATTGGGCGGTAACCAGCCATTTGGCCCCTCAAGCCGGCCCCGCCATTCAATAAGATCACGGCTGATCTTCTCACCTAACTCTAATTATCTGTCCTAACCCCATATCCACTAATTATCCCTCTATTTTTTAAAAATATCAGTCTCAGCCTTGAAAATGTTCAAGAACTGAGCATCTGCAGCCCTCTGTGGAGTGAATTCCATAAATTCACTATCTTCTGAGTGAAGAAATGTTTCCTCAACTCTGTTCTAAAAGGCTGACCCTTAATTTTAAGACTGTGACCCCTGGTTATAGATTCTCCTACCAGGGGAAACAGTCCCTCAGTGCCTACTTTATCCAGCCCTTTAAGAATCTTATATGTTTCAATAAGATCTCCCCTAATTCTTCTGTACTCTAGAGAATACAGCCCTAGTTTATTCAACCTATCCTCATAAGTCAGTCCCTCATCCCAGGAACTAACCTGGTGAATCTATGCTGCCCCCCCTCTAAGGCAAGTATGTCCTTTATTAAATAAGGAGACCAAAACTGCACACATTACTCTAGGTGCGGTCTCACCAGAGCCCTATACAGTTGCAGCAAGACTTCCCTACTCTTGTACTCTATAAACCTTTTGCGATGAACGCTAACATGCCGTTTGCCTACTTAGTTGCTTGCTGCACCTGCAAACTAACTTTTTGAGACTGGTGTACAAGGACACCCAAATCCCTTTGTACACTAACACTATCTAACCTCTCCCCGTACAGAAAATAATTTGCTTTTTTATTTTTGCTACGTAGGTGAATAATTTCACATTTCCCCACATTAAATTCCATCTGCCACCTACCTGCCCACTCCCCCAGCCTATCTATTTCCCGTTACAATCTTATTGCATTATCCTCACAGCTGACTCTCCTACCTAGTTCAGTGTCATCCGCGAATTTAGACACGTTACATTCAATGTCCTCGTCTAGATCATTGATGTAAATTGTAAATAGCTGAGTCCCAAGCACTGATCCTTGTGGCACTCCACTATTTACATCCTGCCAATTCGATAATGATCTGTTTTCCACCCGTTAGCCACTCTTCTATCCATGGTAATATGTTCCCATTAATCCTGTGGGCCTTGACTTTGTATATAGCCTTTTGTGTGGTACTTTATCAAATGTCTTCTTAAAATCTAAATATACCACATCTACTGGCTCCCCCCTATCAAACCTGCTAGATACATCCTCAAAAACTCTAAAAGATAGTTAAGCATTACTTCGCTTTTGTAAAGCCATGCTGTCTAATCTTGTTATGGTCTTCCAGGTATCCCATAATGACGTCTTTAATTAAGGACTCACGAATTTTCCCTACCACTGATGTCAGACTAACTGGTCTATAGTTCCCCATGTTTTCTCTCCCACTCTTCTTAAATAGTGGAGTTACGTTTGCAATCTTCCAATCAATGGGAACTTTTCCAATATCCAGAGAATTTTGGAAGATTATAGACAAGCAAGTCTACGATGAAAAATAAGAAGACGGCGTACGACAATTGGGAGACGCAAGATACTGAGATAGCAAAGCGCATTATAGAGAATGCAGGAGTGATCTTAAAAGAGTGATAAGACAGGCTAAAAGATCGCATGAGAAGAGGTTAGCGGATAACATAAAGGGGAATCCTAAAATATTTTATAAGCATATAAAGGAAAAAAGGTTAGTTAAAGGTAGGGTGGAGCCAATCAAAGACAATGACGGCAATCTTGTTGTGGAGGCAGAGGGCATGGCTGATGTACTGAACGACTACTTTGCATCTGTCTTCACAACGGAAATGGATGCCCCAAATGCCGCAGTATTGGATGAGAGGGTAGAGGAAATAGATCAGATTACTATAGACAGAGGAAGTTCTGAAAAGATTGACTGGGCTCAGAATTGATAAGTCACCAGGACCAGATGGGTTTCACCCAAGGTTGCTGTGGGAGATATGGGTTGGTTCAAATAGCGGAGGCTCTGGCCATTATATTTAAATCTTCATTGGACACAGGAGTGGTGCCAAGAGACTGGAGAGTGGCTAATGTTACCCCCCTCTACAAAAAGGGGCAGAAAGACAAACCCGGAAATTACAGGCCAGTCAGCCTTGCCTCGGTAATAGGAAAACTACTGGAGACCATAATCCGGGACAGAATAAATCTCTACTTAGAGGAACACGAGGTAATTAGAGACAGCCAACATGGATTTGTTAAAGGCAAATCTTGCCTAACAAATCTAATAGAATTTTTTGAAGAGGCGACTGCGAGGGTTGATGAGGGAAATGCGGTGGACGTTATTTACATGGATTTCAAAAAGGCTTTTGACACAGTACCGCATAAGAGATTAACTAAAAAAATGAGAGGCCCACGGTATTAAGGGGACAGTGGCAGTTTGGATTAAGAACTGGCTGAGTGACAGAAAGCAGAGGGTGGTGGTTAATGGGTATTTCTCGAAATGGAAGGAGGTGTGCAGCGGTGTCCCCCAGGGATTGGTATTGGGACCACTGCTCTTTCTAATATATATTAATGATCTGGACTTGGGCATAGAGAGCACTATTGCCAAGTTTGCAGATTATACAAAGTTAGGTAGGGTAGTAAATAGTGAGGAGAACTGTAACCAACTGCAAGCAGACATACACAGATTGGTGGAATGGGCTGACATGTGGCAGATGGATTTCAATGTGGATAAGTGTGAGGTGATACACTTAGGTAGGAAAAATGATAGGAGGCAATATAGACTTGGTAGCTCAATCTTAAGGGGGGTGAACGTACAGAGAGATCTGGGTGTTCAAGTAAGCGAATCATTAAAGGAGGCAGGGCAGGTAGATAAGGCAGTAAAAAAGGCATTTGGTGTACTGAGCTTTGTTAGTAGGGGCATAGAGTATAAGAGTAGGGAGGTTATGGTTAATCTATACAAAACACTGGTTAGGCCTCAGCTGGAGTACTGCATCCAGTTCTGGGCACCTTACTTCAGGAAGGACATTAAGGCACTGGAAAGGGTGCAGAGGAGATTCACGAGAATGATGCCAGGAATGGGGAACCTTAGCTATGAGGACAGACTGGAGAAGTTAGGACTTTTCCCATTAGAGCAGAGAAGGTTACTCGGGGACCTGATGGAGGTCTTCAAGATCATGAAAGGTTTCGACAGCTAGATAGGGAATAGCTGTTTCCACTGGTAGGTGTGTCTGTGACCCGTGGTCACAGTCTTAAGATATCTACCAAAAGAAGCAGAGGGGATGTTAGAAGAATTTGTTTTACTCAGCGAGTTGTTTGAATTTGGAATGATCTGCCTGAAAGGGTAGTGAGGTCCGATTCGATAGCAGCTTTTAAGAGAGAACTAGATAGGTATCTGGGGAAGACAGGTTTGCAGGGTTATGGGGAGAAAGCTGGTGATTGGGGTTAATGAAAGTGACTTGCTTGGTCAAAAAGCCGGCACAGACTCGATGGGCCGAATGGCCTCCTTCTGTGCCGTAACATTCTATGATTCTATGAAATGGTGAGCTGGTGTGAGTGTGTGTGAGTAAGATGGTGTGGGTGTGTGAGCTGGTGTGGGTGTGTAAATGTAGGTTGGTGTGTAAGTGTGTGTGTGTTAGTTGGTGTGTGAGTGTATGAGTATGTGTGAGTGTAAGTGAGTGAGTGAGCTGGTGTGAGTGTGTGAAAGTGTGTGTGAGCTGTTGTATGAGTGTGTAAATGTGAGTGAGTGTTAGCTGGTGTGTGAGTGGATGGGTGAGTGGGTGGGTGAGTGAACTGGTATGAGTGTGATGTGTGAGCTGGTGTGAGTGTGTGTGTGTGAGTGTGAACTGTTGTGAGTGAGTGAGTGAGTGAGTGAGTGAGTGAGTGAGTGAGTGAGTGAGTGAGTGAGTGAGTGAGTGAGTGAATGTGAGCTGGTGTTTATGAGTGTAACTGAGTGTGAGCTGGTGTGAGCTGGTGTTAGTGTGAAAGAGTGAGTGTGAGATGGTGTGAGTGAGTAAAAGTGTGTGTGTGTGTGAATGTGAGTGTGTGTGTCAGTCAGTCAGTGTGTGAGTGAGTCATCAGTCAGTGTGTGAGAGTGTGTGGGTGGATGTGAGTGAGTTTGTGTGAGTGTGAGCTGGTGTGAGTGTGTGCATGCGTGAATGTGAGCTGTTGTGAGTGTGTGTAAGCTGGTGTTGGTGTGAGTGTGTGAGCTGGTGTGAGTGTGTGTGCACTGGTGTGAGTGTGAGCTGATGTGACTGTCAGTGGTATGAGTATAACTGAGTGTGTGAGTGAGCTGGTGTAAGTGTGCATGCGTGAATGTGAGCTGTTGTGAGTGTGTGAGTGGGCTGGTGTGAGTAAGTGTGAGCTGGTGTGAGTGTGTGAGCTGGTGTGAGTGTGAGCTGATCTGAGTGTCAGTGGGTGTGAGTAGGTGTGGGTGTAACATGGGTGTGTGTGTGTATGAGTGTGAGCTGGTGTTAGTGTGACCTAGTGTGAGTGTGTGAGTATGGGTGTGAATGTGTGACCTAGTGTGAGTGTGCGAGTATGGGTGTGAGCTGGTGTGAGAGCTGGTGAATGTGAGTGTGTTAGCTTGTGTGTGAGTGAGTGAGAGCTGGTGTGCTTTTATGAGCTGGTGTATGAATGAGAGTGTGTAAGCTGGTGTGTGAGTGTGAGTATAAGTGTGTGTGTGAGCTGGTGTGAGTGTGTGTGAGAGCTGGTGTTAATGTGAAAGAGTGAGTGTGAGCTGGTGTGAGTGAAAGTGAATGTGTGTGGGTGTGAGTGAATGAGTGAGTCAGTCATTGTGTGAGTCAGTCAGTCAGTCAGCCAGTGAGTGTGTGAATGTGTATGAGTGAGTGTGTGTGAGTGTGAGTGGTGAGTGTGTGTGTGTGTTAGAGTGTGTGTTTGTGAGTGAGTGTGTGTGTGAGTGTGTATGAAACTGTGTGTGAGAGAGCGTGAGACCAGGTGTGTGAGAGTGAGTGTGTGAGTGTAAGTGTGAGTGAGTGTGAGTGTGCATGTAGTGCATGTGTGTGAGTATATGAGTGTGTTTGTGTGTGTCAATCCGTGTGTCAGTGAGTATGAGTGTGAGTGAGTGTGCATGTGTGTGAGAGTATGTGAGACCAGGTGTGTGAGTGTGTGTGTGAGTGTGTGATTGAGTGTGAGTGTGCATGTAGTGTGTGTGGATGTGAGTGGTGAGTGTGTGTGTTAGAGTGTGTTTGTGAGTGTGTGTGTGAGTGTATGTAACTGTGTGTGAGTGAGTGTGAGACCAGGTGTGTGTGTGTGTGTGTGTGTAAGTGTGAGTGAGTGTGCATGTAGTGCATGTGTGAGTGTGTGGGTGAGTATATGAGTGTGTTTGTGAGTGAGTGTTAATCAGTGTCAGTCAGTGAGTATGAGTGTGAGTGAGTGTGCATGTGTGTGAGTGTGTGTGAGTGAGAATGTGTGAGACCAGGTGTGTGAGTGTGTGAGAGTGAGTGCATGTAGTGTGTGTGTGTTTGTGAGTGTCATTCAGTGAGTGAGTCAGTGAGTGTGTGTGTATATGTGAGTGTGTGTATATGTGAGTGAGTGTGTGAGTATGTATGTGAGTGAGAGCTACTGAGAGTGTGTGAGTGAGTGTGTGAGAATGAATTTGTGAGTGTGTGAGTGTGTGGGTATGAATGTGGGTGTGGGTGAGTGTGTGTGTGAGTGTGGGTGTGAGTGAGTGTGTGTGTTTGTGTGAGTGTGAAAGTGTGTGTGTTTGTGTGTGAGTATGGGTGTGAGAGTGTGTGGGTGAGTGTATGTGTATGAGTGTGTATGTGTATGAGTGTGGGTGTGTGTGTGTGTGGGTGAGTGTGCATGTGTGGGTGAGTGTGTGTGTGTGAGTGTGTGTAAGTGTGTGTGCGAGTGTGGGTGTGTGACTGTGTGGGTGTGTGTTTGTGTGAGAGTGAGTGTGTGAGTGTGCATGTGTGTGTTTGAAAGTGAGTGTGAGAGTGTGTATGTGTGTGTGAGTGTGCGAGTGTGGGTGTGAGAGTATGTGTGTGTATGTGAATGTGGGTATGTGTGAGTGAGTGTGAGAGTGTGTGTGGGTGAGAGTGTGTGTGAGTGTGAGAGAGTGTGTGTGTGTGTAAGTGTGTGTGTGAGTGTGGGTGTGTGACTGTGTGGGTATGAGTGTGTGTGGGTGAGAGTGAGAGAGTGAGTGTGAGTGTGAGTGAGTGTGATCTGGTGTGAGTGAGTGAGTGAGCTGGTGTGCATTTGAGTGTACTATGTCCATTTGAGTGTGAGCTGGTGTGAGTGTGTGACCTGGTGTGAGTGTGGGTGTGAGCTGGTGTATGAGTGTGTGGATGTGAGTGTGTTAGCTTGTGTGTGTGAATGAGTGAGTTTGTGTGAGTGTATGTGTGTGAGTGTGTGAGAACGTGTGTGAGTGCCTTAGTGTGTGTGTCTTTGTGTGTGTGTGAGAGAGTGTGAGCTGGTATGAGTGAAAGTGAATGTGTGTGGGTGTGAGTGAATGATTGAGTGAGTGAGTCAGTCAGTATGATTCAGTCAGTGAGTGTGTGAATGTGTATGAGTGAGTGTGTGTGAGTGTGTGAATGTGCATTGTCTGAGTGAGAGAGTTTGAGACCAGGTGTGTGTGTGAGAGTGAGAGTGTGAGTGTAAGTGTGATTAAGTGTCAGTGCGCATGTAGTGTGTGTGTGAGAGTGTGTGAGTGTATGTGTGTGTGCGTTAGTGTGATCTGGTGTGAGTGAGTGTGAGCTGGTGCTCATTTGAGTGTAAGTGTGTGCATGTGAGTGTGAGCTGGTGTGAGTATGTGACCTGGTGAGTGTGGGTGTGAGCTGGTGTATGAGTGTGTGGATGTGAATGTGTTAGCTTGTGTGTGTGAGTGAGTTTGTGTGAGTGTATGTGAGTATGTGTGAGTGAGTGTGGGAGCATGTGTGAGAGTGTGTGCATGTGTGTGAGTGTGTGCATGTGTGTGAGCCAATGAGGAACCTCGGCATCATGTTCGATCAAAAACTTTCCTTCCTCCCCCACATCCGCGCCTTGACCGGCACCGCTTATTTCCACCTGCGCAACATTGTCAGGCTCCGCAACTAACTCACCCCCCGCGCTGCCGAAACACTCGTGCACGGCCCGCGTACATCACCTCGAGGCTGGACTACGGAAACTCTCTCCTAGTCGGCCTCCCCAGCTCCTCCATTCACAGGCTGCAGGTCATCCAAAACTCTGCAGCCCGTGTACTATCCCGCACCCGCCTCCGCGACCACATAACCCCCACCCTCGCCCGTCTCCATTGGCTCCCCATTCTCCAGAGGATCGAGTTCAAGATCCTCATCCTCACCTTCAAGGCCTTACATGGCCTTGCCCCATCCTACCTAACCGATCTACTCTCCCCCTACACGCCCACCCGGACCCTCCGTTCAGCAGGACTTGTCCTGCTCCAAGCCCCCCGCCCGAACCACCCCACCATCGGAGGCCGGGCCTTCAGTTTCTCCGCTCCCACCCTATGGAATGCCATCCCTCAATCCCTCCGTCTCGTTTCTTCCCTTTCCTCTTTCAAGGCCGGTTTGAAGACTTTCCTCTTCGACCGTGCCTTTTGTTCCACCCCGAACTCTTTTACCTCCCCTTCGTGTTTCACCTCTTCCCAAACACTCCCCTCCCAGCTCGGGTCACACGCCTCCTGTGCAGCGCCTTGGGACGTCCTCCCGACGTGAAAGGCGCTTTATAAATGTAAATTGTTGTTGTTGTGTGTGTGAGAGTAAGTGTGAGCTGGTGAGTGAAAGTGAATGTGTGTGGGTGTGAGTGAATGATTGAGTGAGTGAGTGAGTCAGTCAGTCGGTGAGTGTGTGAATGTGTATGAGTGTGCATGTGTGTGAGTGAGTGTGTGAGTGAGAGTTTGAGACCAGGTGTGTGTGTGTGTGAGTGTAAGTGTGATTATGTGTGAGTGCGCATGTAGTGTGTGTGTGGGTGAGAGTGAGTGTATGAGTGACTGTGTGTGTGTGCATGAGTGTGATCTGGTGTGTGAGCTGGTGTGCATTTGAGTGTAAGTGTGTGCATGTGAGTGTGACCTGGTATGAGTGTGTGAATGTGAGTGTTAGTTTGTGTGTGAGTGTGTGCATGTGTGTGAGCCAATCAGGAACCTCGGCATCATGTTCGATCAAAACTTTAGTGTGTGAGTGTCTGTAAGTGTGAGCTGGTGTGAGTGAAAGTGAATGTGTGTGGGTGTGAGTGAATGATTGAGTGAATGAGTCAGTCAGTATGAGTCAGTCAGTCAGTGTATGTGTGTGTGTGAGTGTGTGTGGGTGTGAGGGGTGAGTGTGTGTGAGTGTGAATGTGTGTGAGTGAGAGAGTTTGAGACCAGGTGTGCGTGTGTGAGTGTAAGTGATTATGTGTGAGTGTGCATGTTGTGTGTGTGTGTTTGTGAGTGAGTGTGTATGTGAGTGAGAGCTACTGAGTGTGTGTGAATGAATGTGTGGGTGAGTGTGTGAGTGTGGGTGTGAGAGCATGTGTGTGTGTGTGTGTTTGTGTGAGAGTATGGGTGTGAGTGTGTGTGAGTGAGTGTGTGTGTGTTAGTGTGTGTGTGTGAGTGTGAGCTGGTGCTGGTGTGAGTGAGTGAGCTGGCGTGAGTGAAAGTGAATGTGTGTGGGTGTGAGTGAATGAGTGAGTGAGTCGGTCAGTATGAGTCAATCAGTGAGTGTGTGAATGTGTATGAGTGAGTGTGTGTGGGTGTGAGCGGTGAGTGAGTGTCAAGCGGTGAGTGAGTGTCAATCAGTGAGTGAGTCAGCGAGTGAGTGTGTGGGTATAAGAACATAAAAATTAGGAGCAGGAGTAGGCCATTCAGCTCCTCGAGCCTGCTCCACCATTCAATAAGATCATGGCTGATCTTCTCACCTAACTCTGATTACCTGCCCTATCCCCATATCCCCATATCCTTGTTCAAAAATCTATCAGTCTCAGCCTTGAACATGTTCAAGGACTGAGCATCTGCAGGAGTGAATTCCATAAATTCACTACCCTCTGAGTGAAGAAATGTTTCCTCAACTCTGTTCTAAAAGGCTGACCCTTAATTTCAAGACTGTGACCCCTGGTTATAGATTCTCCTACCAGGGGAAACAGTCCCTCAGTGCCTACTTTATCCAGCCCTTTAAGAATCTTATATGTTTCAATAAGATCCCCCCTAATTCTTCTGTACTCTAGAGAGTATGTATGTAAGAGTGAGAGAGCTACTGAGAGTGTTTGAGTGAGTGAGTGTGTGAGTGAGTGTGTGTGTGTGAGTATGTGAGTGAGTGTGACTGTATGTGAGTGTGTGAGAGTGTGTGAATGTGTGTGTGTGGGTGAGTGAGTGTGAGTGAATGTGAGTGTGTGTGTGTGGATATGTGAGTGTGTGTGTGTAAGTGTGTGTGAGAGAGTGAGTGTGTGTGAGTGTGAGAGTGAATGTGTGTGAGTGTGTGTGAGTGAGTGTGTGTGCATGAGTGTGAGTGTGTGTGTGTGAGAGTGAATGTGTGTGTGAGGTCTGAGAGTGAGTGTGTGAGCGAGTTAGAGTGAGTGTGTGAATATGTGTGAGTGTGTGTGAGTATGTGAGTGAGTGTGTGAAAGTGAGTGTGTGAGTGAGTGTGAGAGTGAGTGTGTGTGTTTGTGTGAGTGAGTGTGTGTGAGTGCTTGTGAGTGTGTGTGAGAATATGTGTGATTGTAAGTGTGTGTGAGTGTGAGTGTATGTGAGAGTGAGTTTGTGTGAGTGTGAGTATGTGTGTGCGTGTGAATGTGTGAGTGAGTGTGAATATGTGTGAGTGTGTGAGGGTGAGAGTGAGTTTGTGTTAGTGTGAGTGTGTGAGTGCATGTGAGTGAGTGTGAGAGTGTGTGTGTGTGGGTGCAAGAGTGAGTGTGCATGAGTGTGAATGTTTGTGTGTGAGAGTGAGTGTGAGTGAAAGTTTGTGAGTGAGTGTGTGTGAATGTGTGAGTGTGTGTGAATGTGTGAGTGTGAGTGAGTGTGTTAGTGTGTGCATGAATGTGTGTGTTTCTGAGTGAGTGTGTGAGTGTGTGTTTGTGAGTGTGTGAGTGTGTGTGAATATGTGTATGTGAGTGAGTGTGTGTATGAGTGAGTGTGTGTTTGTGAGTGAGTGTGTGAGTGAATGTGAATGTGTGAGTGAGGGTGTGAGTGTGAGAGAGTGAGTGTGTATGAATGTGTTTTAGTGTGTGAGTGTGGGAGAGTGAGTGTGTGTGTTTGAGTGTGAGCATGGGTGTGTGGGTGATTGTGAGTGTGTGAGTGAGTGAATGTGAGTGTGTGAGTGAGTGTGTGAATATGTGTGAGTGAGTGTGAATATGTGAGTGTGTGTGTGAGAAGTATGTGTATGTGAGTGGGTGTGTGTGTGTGAGTGAGAGTGTGTGTGTGTTTGAGTGAGTGTGTGTCAATGTGAGTGTGTGTGTGAGTGAATGTGTCTTGAGTGTGTGTGTGTGAGTGTGAGTGTATATGAGTGTGAGTGAATGTGTATGAGTGAGTGTGTGAGAGTGAGTATGAGAGTGAGTGTGTGTGTGAGTCAGTTTATGTGAGTGTGTGTGTGAGTGTGTATGTGTGAGTGTGTATGAGTGAGTGTGTGTGAGTGTGGGTGAGTGTGAGTGAGTGTTATTGTGAGTTAGTGTGTATGTGTGAGCGAGTGTGTGTGTGTATGCGTGAGTGTCTGGGTGAGTGTGAGCGAGTGTGTGTGAGTATGTGAGCAAGTGTGTGTGTGTATGTGTGAGTGAGTGTTTGTGAGTGTGTGAGTGTGTGTGTGTGTGAGTGAGTGTTATTGTGAGTGTGTGTGTGAATGAGTCCGAGCGAGTGTGTGAGTGTGTGAGTATGAATGTGTGTGTGTGAGTGAGTGAGCGAGTGTGAGTGTGTACGTGTGAGTGAGTGTGAGAGTGAGTGTGTGTGTGTGTATGAGTGAGAGTGAGTGTGTGAGTGAATGTGAGTGTGTGAGTGAGGGTGTGAGTGTGAGAGAGTGAGTGTGTATGAATGTGTTTTAGTGTGTGTGTGGGAGAGTGTGTGTGTGTGTTTGAGTGTGAGTGTGTGTGAGTGTGTGTGTGGGTGAGTGAATGTGATTGTGAGTGTGTGAGTGAGTGTGTGAATATGTGTGAGTGAGTGTGACTATGTGAGTGTGTGTGAGTGAGAAGTATGTGTATGTGAGTGTGTGTGTGTGTGTGTGTTTGTGAGTGAGTATGTGAGTCAATGTGAGTGTGTGTTTGAGTGAATGTGTCTGAGTGTGTGTGTGAGTGAGTGTATATGAGTGTGAGTGAATGTGTATGAGTGAGTGTCTGAGTGTGTGTGGGTGAGTGTGTGAGAGTATGAGAGTGAGTGTGTGTGAGTGTGAGTCAGAGTTTGTGTGAGTTAGTGTGTATGCGTGAGTGTGTGAGTGAGTGTGAGTGTGTGTGAGTATGTGAGTGAGTGTGTGTGTGTATGTGTGAGTGTGTGTGAGTGTGTGAGTGAGTGTTATTGTGAGTGTGTGTGTGAATGTGCGTGTGAGTGAGTCCAAGCGAGTGTGTGAGTGAGTGTGTGAGTATGAATGTGTGTGAGTGTGTGTGTGAGTGAGTGTGTGAGCGAGTGTGAGTGTGTACGTGTGAGTGAGTGTGAGAGTGAGTGTGAGAGTGAGTGTGTGAGCGAGTGTGTGTGAGTGTATGTGTGAGTGTTTGTGTGTGTGAGTAGTGTGTGTGATTGTGAGTGTGTGTGTGAGTAGTGTGTGAGTGTGTGAGACTGAGTGTGTGAGTAGTGTGTGTGTGAGTAGTATGTGAGACTGAGTGTGAGTGAGTGAGTGAGTGTGTGAATATGTGTGAGTGAGTGTGACTATGTGAGTGTGTGTGAGTGAGAAGTATGTGTATGTGAGTGTGTGTGTGTGTGTGTTTGTGAGTGAGTATGTGAGTCAATGTGAGTGTGTGTTTGAGTGAATGTGTCTGAGTGTGTGTGTGAGAGAGTGAGTGTGAGTGTATATGAGTGTGAGTGAATGTGTATGAGTGAGTGTCTGAGTGTGTGTGGGTGAGTGTGTGAGAGTATGAGAGTGAGTGTGTGTGAGTGTGAGTCAGAGTTTGTGTGAGTTAGTGTGTATGCGTGAGTGTGTGAGTGAGTGTGAGTGTGTGTGAGTATGTGAGTGAGTGTGTGTGTGTATGTGTGAGTGAGTGTGTGTGAGTGTGTGAGTGAGTGTTATTGTGAGTGTGTGTGTGAATGTGCGTGTGAGTGAGTCCAAGCGAGTGTGTGAGTGAGTGTGTGAGTATGAATGTGTGTGAGTGTGTGTGTGAGTGAGTGTGTGAGCGAGTGTGAGTGTGTACGTGTGAGTGAGTGTGAGAGTGAGTGTGAGAGTGAGTGTGTGAGCGAGTGTGTATGTGTGAGTGTTTGTGTGTGTGAGTAGTGTGTGATTGTGAGTGTGTGTGTGAGTAGTGTGTGAGTGTGTGAGACTGAGTGTGTGAGTAGTGTGTGTGTGAGTAGTATGTGAGACTGAGTGTGAGTGAGTGAGTGAGTGAGTGAGTGAGTGAGTGTGAGTGGCTGGAGTTGGAGGAGCCGGGATCCTCTTTGTTTCCAGGCGCTGGTCACTGAGCAGCAGCAGCAGCAGCGGGGAGAGGACACACACACACACACAGAGACACACACACACAGACAGAGACACACACACACACACACACAGAGATACACACACACACAGAGACAGAGACACACACACACAGACAGAGACACACACACACAGAGATACACACACAGACAGAGACAGAGACACACACACACACAGACAGAGAGACAGAGACACACACACACACACAGAGATACACACACACACACAGACAGAGACACACACACAGAGACACACACACACAGAGAGACAGAGACACACACACACACAGAGACAGAGACACACACACAGAGACAGAGACACACACACACACAGAGACAGAGACACACACACACACAGAGACAGAGACACACACACACACAGAGACACACACACACACAGAGACAGAGACACACACACACACAGAGACAGAGACACACACAGAGACACACACACACACAGAGACAGAGACACACACACACACACACAGAGAGACACAAACAAAGAGACACACACAGACACAGAAACAGACACACCGCGAGACAGAGACACACACACAGACAGAGAGAGACATACAGGGAGACACACACACATACAGAGAGACAGAGACACACACACAGACACGGAGGGGCATACAGGAGAGACAGACACACACGGACACTGAGGCACAGAGACACAGAGCTACACACACAGGTAAACTGATCCTTAGCCTCTGGTGGGTGTGGGAGGCACATAGAGGGAGCATTGGTGTGTGTTTGTGTGTGTGTGAGCATTGGTATGTTTGTGTGTGTGAGCCTGCTGTGTGTGTGTGTGTGTGTGTGGGAGAGCATTGGGGGTGTTTGTGTGTGTGAGAGAGCTTAGTGTGTGTGAGTATGAGCCTTGCTGTGTGTTTGTGAACGTTTGTGTGTCTGTGTATGGGAGAGCATTTGTGTGTGTGTGAGAGGGAGCATTGGTGTGTGAGTGGGAACCTTACTGTGTGTGTGAGCATTGGTGTGTGTATGTGATATTTGCTGTGTGTATGTTTGTGTGTGAGCGTTGCTGTGTGTGTGAGCATTGGTGTGTGAGAGCTCACTCAACACACAGACTACACTACACACCATACACACATGCACACACACCACACATCAACAACACTACCCATGGGGAGACCCCCATCCTCGCCGACTCTACTGGCTCCTCATCACCCAAAGGAATCAAGATCCTGGGCCTCACCTTCATAGTCCTCCATGACCTCGCCCCACCCTCTGCAACCTCCCAGCCCCCTACCAACGTGCCTCTACCCAGCATGCTCTGACCTGCTCCACATCCCCCAACCCATCCGCCCACCGTTGGCAGACGAGCCTCCAGCCAGTCTGCCCCCCAACCTCTGGAACTCCATCCCACAGTCCCTCCGCCTCGCCCCTCCCTGGCCTCCTTCAAGTCTCACTTCAGCAATCTCCTCTTTGACTGTGCCATCAGCCCCCTCCCTTCCCTCCACCCTGCCCATCCCCAACCCCAGCTCTAGTCAGAAACACTGACTATCCAGCTGTGGGGGTGGGGCACTGGGGTGGAGGGCTGGGGGTTGAGGGGGCTGAGGTTGGGTGGAGCTGAGGGTGGGGGGTCTAAGGGTGGGGGAGTCCTGCGGGGGGATTGGGGGTCAGGCTGAGACGAATCAGCCACACGTGAGGCAACAAATACACTAGTTACTGACAAAGAAGCTGTTTATAAACCCACAGAACTGGAGAGAGCGATTTAGTAGAAATATCAAACCCTACACTTTCTATTCAGTACAAGGCATTGAATTAGACACACATCAGCTTGGGAGAGGGTATCGAGGATATGGGGCAAAGGTGGGTCATTTAAGTTGAGATACAGATCAGCCGTGATCTTGGGAGAATCATGGAACCGGCTTGAGGGGCTGAATGGTCCCCTACTCCTGTGTGGACTGTGTGTTGTGGACTGTGGGGGCTTTGGGTTGTGGGCTGTGGGGGTTGTGTTTTGTGGGCTGTGTGTTGTGTGTTTGGGCTGTGGGGGCTGTGTGTTGTGTGTTTGGGCTGTGGGGGCTGTGTGTTGTGTGTTTGGGCTGTGGGGGCTGTGTGTTGTGTGTTTGGGCTGTGGGGGCTGTGTGTTGTGTGTTTGGGCTGTGGGAGCTGTGTGTTGTGTGTTTGGGCTGTGGGGGCTGTGTGTTGTGTGTTTGGGCTGTGGGGGCTGTGTGTTGTGTGTTTGGGCTGTGGGGGCTGTGTGTTGTGTGTTTGGGCTGTGGGGGCTGTGTGTTGTGTGTTTGGGCTGTGGGGGCTGTGTGTTGTGTGTTTGGGCTGTGGGAGCTGTGTGTTGTGTGTTTGGGCTGTGGGGGCTGTGTGTTGTGTGTTTGGGCTGTGGGGGCTGTGTGTTGTGTGTTTGGGCTGTGGGGGCTGTGTGTTGTGTGTTTGGGCTGTGGGGGCTGTGTGTTGTGGGCTGTGTGTTGTGGGTTGTGTGTTGGCTGTGGGGGCTGTGTGTTGTGCACTGTGTGTTGTGGGCTATGTATTGTGGGTTGTGGTCTGTGTATTGTGGACTGTGTGTTGTGTGCTATGAGCCGTGTGTTGTGGGATGTGGGCTGTGTTTTGGGGACTGTGGGCTGTGTGTTACTTTGTGTGTTGTGGGCTGTGTGTGTTGTGTGTGGGCTGTGTGTGTGGGGGCTGTGTGTGTGGGCTGTGTGTGTGTATGGGCTGTGTGTGTGTGGGGGCTGTGTGTGTGGGGGGGGGCTGTGTGTGTGTGTGTGTGTGGGCTGTGTGTGTGTGTGGGGGCTGTGTGTGTGGGGGGGGGCTGTGTGTGTGTGTATGGGCTGTGTGTGTGTGTGTGTGGGGGCTGTGTGTGCTGTGTGTGTGGGCTGTGTGTGTGTGTGGGCTGTGTGTGTATGTGGGGGCTGTGTGTGGGCTGTGTGTGGGGGCTGTGTGTGTGTGGGGGGGCTGTGTGTGTGTGTGTGTGGGCTGTGTGTGTGTGTGTGGGCTGTGTGTGTGTGTGTGGGCTGTGTGTGTGTGTGTGGGCTGTGTGTGTGTGTGGGGGCTGTGTGTGTGTGTGTGTGGGCTGTGTGTGTGTGTGTGGGCTGTGTGTGTGTGTGGGCTGTGTGTGCGTGTGTGGGCTGTGTGTGTGTGTGTGGGCTGTGTGTGTGTGTGTGGGCTGTGTGTGTGTGTGGGGTGTGTGTGGGCTGTGTGTGTGTGTGTGGGCTGTGTGTGTATGTGGGCTGTGTGTGTGTGTGTGGGCTGTGTGTGTGTGTGGGCTGTGTGTGTGTGTGTGGGCTGTGTGTGTGTGTGGGCTGTGTGTGTGTGTGGGCTGTGTGTGTGGGGGCTGTGTGTGTGTGGGGGGGCTGTGTGTGTGTGTGTGTGGGCTGTGTGTGTGTGTGTGGGCTGTGTGTGTGTGTGGGCTGTGTGTGTGTGTTGTGTGCTGTCTCCTGGCTGTGACTATTTCAGGATCTGTATGTGGAGAAGCCTGTGAATAGAAGCTGCAGGATGTTTCACAATCACTATTCCCAGCTCAGCCCTGACACAACAACAACAACAACATTGCAGTTATATACACAGCCCTCTCACGTGGGGAGGACGTCCCAAAGCGCTGAACAACAACTGCTGTGAAACAAACTGACTTGTTTCCTATAACCCTCCCACCGCCCAGTCTCCCAACCCTCTTCCCATGCCCCCAGCCTCCCAACCCTTCTTCCCCCCACCGCTCAGCCTCCTAACCCTCCTCCCCCATCTCCCCCTGCCCAGCCTCCCACCCCTTCTTCCTCCCCACCCCACTGCCCAGCCTCCCAACCCTTCTTCCCCTCCCCACCGACCAGCCTCCCAACCCTCCCCCACTCAGCCTCCCAATCCGCCCAGCCTCCCAAAGCAACCCTCTCCCCTCTTCTCCCCTAAACCCTCTCCCCGCCTCTCCTTTCCCCATCCCTCTCCTCCCAGCCCCAACTCTCCCAGGAGAAGATTGTCCTGGAGACACTGTGATCAGAGCCAGAGCACCAACTGCATCTCAATCACAATACCCCAGCTTCCTCCCCCATCACACTCCCCCACCCACTCTTCACATACAGGATTCGCACAGCTCCTTCACTCCCTCCCAACTCCCACAGCCTGGACCAGAATTCTCTGTTCCTCCCTCAGATCCCCATCAAGATTGATTGGTGTCCCAATCTCCAAGCCCACGTGTGTGTGAGTACATGAATGGAGAATGTTAAGAGGTTGGAAGGATAGTGGATGAACAAACAGTCCTGTCCCGCCTGGCGGTGACTGACCAAGTGTGTGTGTGATTGCAGTGTCAATGTGAGGATGGGGAAACAGAACAGCAAACTGCAGCCTGAGGTGCTGCATGACCTGAGGGAGAACACAGAGTTCACAGAGAACGAAATCCAGGAATGGTACAAGGGCTTTGTGAAGGATTGTCCGAGTGGGTCCCTAACCATTGAGGAATTCAGGAAGCTGTACGGTAACTTCTTCCCGTACGGAGACGCCTCTAGGTTTGCCGAGCACGTGTTCCGCACGTTTGATGCCAACAACGACGGGTCCATTGACTTCCGCGAGTTCATTATCGCTCTCAGTGTGACCTCCCGTGGGGGCCTTGACCAGAAGCTCAAATGGGCCTTCAACATGTACGATGTGGATGGTAACGGCTACATCAGCAAGTCCGAGATGCTAGAGATTGTCCAGGTGACCCTCCATCTCCATCAACTCTGTGCTGTTGATTACAAACGGCTTTTCCTCCCGCTCTCACCTGGTTACCTGCAGGGTACTCCAAGAATCCATCCTTGGCCCTTCCTCTTCCTAATTTATATACTTCCTTCCTCACTCCCTTTGCCTCACCCCCTCCTTTCCTATTTTTACGTCTCGGCTAAAGACCTTTCTTTTCAACCGCACTTTCAGTCACTTTCTTCCCCCTCCCCCCGGCTCAGCCCCGGAATCTGTTATAGGGAAGCGCTCTGAGACACCGTTCGGTGTGGAGTGAGGAAGAGCACTATGTAAATCCAAGTTGTTGTTGTTGTACTCCCCCACTAGAGCTGTCTACTCTAACCGCATTCCCTCTCTCTTCCCGTGGCACCTGTGCAGGTGCATTGACACTGCAATCACACACTGGCCTCCTCCTCCAGCCCATGCTGGAGGGTCTCTATGATTTCTCCTTTTCTCCCTCGGACAGGCAATCTACAAGATGGTTTCCTCAGTCATGAAGTTATCTGAAGATGAATCGACTCCAGAGAAAAGAACAGAAAAAATTTTCAGGCAAATGGACACCAACAAGGACGGTGGGTGGGGGGGGTCTGGGGTTTGTGTGTGTGTGCGGCTCATGGCTGTGTGTAGGGGTGTGACTGTGGGGTGTGGTGGGTGGCTATGTGTGGTGTGAGCATCTGGGCTGTGTTTGGGTGTGTGGCTCTGGGATGGTTGTGTGTGGGGTGTATTTGTGTAGGTGTGGCCTTGTAGGTTGGTTTTGTGTGGATGTGTGGCTTTTGGGGTGTGTGTGGAGTGTGTGTGTGGCTCTGGGCTGTGTGTGTGTGGTGGGGGGTACTCTGGGCTATGTGTGTGTGGTGGGGGGGTGCTCTGGGCTGTGTGTGTGTGGTGGGGGGGTGCTCTGGGCTGTGTGTGTGTGTGTGGTGGGGGGGGTGCTCTGGGCTGTGTGTGTGGTGGGGGGGGGGTGCTCTGGGCTGTGTGTGTGTGGTGGGGGGGTGCTCTGGGCTGTGTGTGTGTGGGATGTGTATGGGTTGTGTGTGTGAGGTGGGGGTGGGGGGGTGTGGCCAGAAACTGTCAAAAGGCCTTTTTATTCTGCGTTTGGTGATTGTCTCTGAATGTAAAAGTATTTGCATCCAAACAATAAGGCACAAAACAAGCCATTCTGTGCCCAAGCCGTCACATCCATTTATTTTGAAATATATCTACAGTATTTATAAATCTATTTGGTAACAGAAATCCCAAACATATCCCCCCACCCAGATGAGCACAGGTATTTAGGACGTTCCCTTTGAAACACTCGTGTGTTGCCCCTGTGTGCAGCACCGCCACGTGCCACCTGCTCACACCCTGATAACCAGCACTCGCTGCTGTGAGTACCGCACACACACGTTTACCGTACATACATTGTAAGGACACTTTTTCAGTGTTTATACTCCATATAACCCCCCCCCACCCACCATCCCCCAGGCCAGAGCTGCATCTTCCATTCCTTTCATGTTGTCATTGCTCAGAGCTGATATGTTGGGACCTGTTCAGCAAGTTATTGTGCTGTTTGTTACTCAGATATTCAGTTTGGAAATAGTTTTCCCAATGTGTGCACATGTGTAGGAGCAGGATCAGGTCACCCTCCCCATGACGGCTGCTCCAACATTAAATATACTGTAATAGCTACCAGCTTTACTTCCATTTTTCCTGTTTCTGATGTAACTTTCTGTTTGCTCCCTGACACTACACAGCACTAAACCGCCGAGTCACAGCATCAATATCTACATTGCTGATCTCAGTTAGAAGAACTAGTCAAGGTTACAATTGGGCTCCACGTGTCAGGGAGAGGGTGATCAGCCAGACCTCCTGCTTCTCGTTGCTATTCAGAGACACTTCCCCAGCTGGGAGGTGTATGTGCAGTGTGGTGTGTGTGGGTGTACATGTGTGTGGATGGGCGGGTTGATGTGTGGATGGATGTGTGTGGGTGTACGTGTGTGGGTGTGGGTGTATGTGTGTGTGGTTGGGTGTGTGTGTGAGGTGGGTGGGTTGGGTGTGTGTGTATGCGAGGCATGTGTGGGTGTTGTGGGTGTATGCAGGTATTTTTGTGGTGTGTGTATTGTATGTGTGGATGTGTGTTGTGTATGTTGTATGAGTGGTGTGGAGTCGTACATGTGTATATGTGTGTGCATGGTGTGTGACTATGCGTGGTATGTATGTGTAGTGTATGTGTGTGGTGTATGTGTGGGATGGGTGGGTGCAGTGTGCGTAGATGTGAGCAGAGTGAGGGTGATGTGTGTGGGTATGCATGTGTGTGGTGTGTGGGTGTGTGCTATGGATGGGCGTGTGCTGTGTGTGGGTAGGTGGTGTATGTGGCTGGGTGTTGGTGTGGGTGTTTGTGGTGTATGTTTGTGTGGTATGTATGCAGAGTGAGGGTGGTGTGTGGTATGTTTTTGTATGTTTATGTGTGGGGCTGTGTGTGGGTGTGTTGGCGTATGTGTGGGTGTGTGGAGCAATGGGTGGGTGAATGTGATGTGTGTGGTGTATGTATGTGGAGTGAGGGTGGTGTGTGTGGTGTGTTTGTGTGAGTGTATATGTGGCTGTGGCTGTGTTGGGCTGTGGGTGGGTGAGTGTGGTGTGTGCATGGGTGTGTGGGGGGGGTGTGGTGGTGTATGTGAGTGTGTGATGTGTGTTGTTTGTATGTAGATCCTTGTCCTCACTTTTGAGGTCCTCCATGGCCTTGCCCCCTCCTACCTCTCTGAAATGCTGATCTCCCATCCGTTCCTTCTGTTCAGCGGGCCTGCTCCATGTCTCCCGCCTGACTCGCCCTACCATCGGTTGCTTGGCTTTCAGCCTCTGTCCTTATACTTTCGAACTCCAACCCACAATCCCTTTGCCTTGCTCCCTCCCTTGCTTCCTTCAAGATTGGTCTCAAGACCCTCCTCTTCAATCATGCCTTCATTCACCTTCCTTACCTTTCTGCCCTTCCTCATTTCAACCATGCACCACTGCCTCCATGGTTGGGTTCTGACCCTGACTGTTCAGCAACATGGGACATCCTCCCAACATGAAAGGCCCTCTATAAATGTAATTTTGCTGCTGTTGTTGTTGTGTGTGGCCTTCAGCTTCGTTGACCACTCCATCTTCTTACACCGCCTCTCCTCTCAACTCAATCTTCATGGATCTGACGCTGCCAGGTTCTACTCTTACCTTCAACCATCTCCACTTTGTTGCCACTTTGTTGCTTCTCCCCCAGCCCCAGCACTGTCACTTGTGGTGTCCCCCAGGGCTCTGTCCGTGGCCCTCACCTTTTCAACATCTATATGCTCCCGCTTGGTGACATCATCCACAGACATGGGGTCAACTTCCATATGTATGCGGATATAATAATAATAATCCTTGCATTTTGATACAGTGCTTTTCACATCTTCTAGACGTCTCAAAGGCTTCACAGAATATACTGTAAAATGAATTGACTGTATATTTGTGGGCGAAAAGCGGCAGCCAATTGCGCACAGCAGCGTCCCCACAAACAGTGGATTGAAATGACCAATTTTATTATTGTTTTTTATGGAGGGATTATTATTAGATGTGTGGAGTAAGGAAACTTGCCTACGGTTTCACCCTGACCTGTCTGGATTCGAACACAGGTCTGACACTTGTAAAGCAGGTGCTCTAACCACTGAGCTATAGGACTCCCAACTCTTCTATCTTTCTGCTTCTATATTTGATTCCAGGATGACTGCTGTCCTGAAGATTGCCTGTCAGACATCAAGTCCCGAATGAGAGCTAACTTTCTACAGTTGGAAACCAACAAGACCGAGGCCCTATTGATTGGCTCGCGCCAACGCCTTCACATATCAGGCATTGGCAGCATCAATCTCCATGGTTGCTCACTCAACCTCACCAAGCCAGTCATGCACCTAGTGCCTTGTTTGATCCTCAACTATCTTTTCTTCCCTCATATCCAAGCCATGACCCGTCCCTCATCTCCACAATATTGCCTGACTCTGCCACTACCACACCCCTCAGGCCACTGAAAGTCTCATTCATGCCTTCATTACATCCAGCCTCAACTAGGCCAACATCGTACTTGTCGGCCTTCCCATCTTCTCTGTGGCTGTGTGCAAGTGAGGGTGTGTGTGGTATATTTCACCCACAAATATACAGTCAATTCACTTTACAGTATATTCTGTGAAGCGCTTTGAGACATCTAGAAGACATAAAAAGCGCTATATCAAATGACAAGTATAATTATATGTGTGTGGGTGGGTGTGATCAGATCGGATCCCTTGCTTGTATATGAAGAGGACCAGAGTGTCCCCATGGCACATTATTTAGCATGATGTGCCAAGAACCAAAAAATTGTGCACACAAAATGTTTGGAATCAAACTCAATCATCAACTTGTACAGGTCAGCACTCAGTTACATCAACACAGATTGAGTCAGCAGAGTTGCAAATAACAACAGTGGTAGAGTAGTGCATGCACTTTAATAACCGTTAAGTTGTTATGGAGTCCTGTACCTCAGTAGTCAGAGCACTCATCTCGTTTGCGATGAGTCCGAGACAAAAATGACAAGTGTCCTTACTCCACACGTCTCTATTCAACTAACAGTAAATAGAAACTCAGCAGTAAGTTAATCAATTGCTTTCGTGCAGTAATAATCCCTTCAAAAAATATTAATAATTTGGTGACTGAATCCATGACTGTTTGTGGGATACTCCTGTGTACAATTGGCTGCTGCGTTGCTTCCACAAAATATACAGTGAATTCACTTTACAATATATTCTGTGAAGTGCTTTGATACGTCTCAAAGATGTGATAAGGCATTATATCAAATGCAAGGATTATTATAAATAGTGTTTAACCATTTACACTGTTTGGTTTTGCAGGTAAACTGTCTCTAGAGGAGTTCATC
Organism: Hydrolagus colliei; assembly: GCA_035084275.1. NCBI lineage: Eukaryota > Metazoa > Chordata > Chondrichthyes > Chimaeriformes > Chimaeridae > Hydrolagus > Hydrolagus colliei. Next base: position 13,829,698 of record CM068759.1, read on the forward strand.
AATGGAGCCAAAAAGGATCCTTCTATTGTTCGCCTCCTGCAGTGTGACCCCAGTACTGCAGGGCAGTTCTGAGGCGCTGTCTGCCGTGTGGGAGGTGCCGCTGTTCTGTACTGCTCAGTACGGCAAATTCAGAGTGGACCAACAACACACACACCCTGAAGTTGCACTTGGCCAACAGAAACCTGGCGTGTGTCTTCCAAACTGAACATTCTTTTTCGCCAAGTGATGAAGAAATAGCACGGAGAGAAGCAGTTGTTAAATCTCTAGCTGTGTTCATGTGCCATAACTGAGGAGATTATGTGCGGTCGACTCGAAGGAAATGCAGTCTCATTCGTGCCAAAATTCTCCTATGTAATTAACCAACAGATTGGAATGCATTGGGTGTTATGTGTGTCCAGTATATTGTAGGCTTCCTAACAGTGGGTATTAACTCCAGAGGTTATTTTTGCAGCTGCACTGATCTGCATCAGAAATGGGAGAAAAACAAAAGAAGTGCGAGTCTGAATGACTGAGTCAGTCAAACTTGGAATGAACATTGGGTCATTGAGATGTGGGGCAGATCGCATGGGTGTCTGGGGGCTGAGGTGGTTGGATGGTTGAAGCCTGTCAGAGCAACAACATATTTAGAACAACAACAACAATATAGTGCCCTCCACACCGAATGGCATCCTGCAGCACTTAACAATGGCGGAGCTTGATGCTGAGCCATGGGGAAGAGGGAAGATCTTCAAGTGCAAACTGGAAAGGGGGAAAAGCAAAGGGATTGAGGGAGGGATAGTTTTGGAGAGTAGTGGCTGAAGGCATGACTGCTAATGGTGGAGCGGAGGATTTGAGGGATAAGGATGGGCCCAAAATATAATGTTTCATAACAGATTTGACCATTATCAAATTGATTATTCAATCTGTTATGAAATGTCACCTTTGAAAAGGACAGCACTCAGTTACATCAACACAGATTGGTTCAGCAGAGTTCCAAATATCTTTGCAGCTCAGTCCAGTTTCCTGATGCCATGCTTATGCTGTCACTGCTGCCACAACCTTCTCCCATGACTCTGCACCAAACTGTAACATTTAACCCTTTGACAGGGTGACACTGCCTCACCAGGATTCCTGTAGTATCTCAACATGACTTGCTGGAATGTGTGAAATAAGAAACATGATGGGGTTGTGGCTTCTGCCATTGTTGTTAGACCTTGTTTTGTACCAAACATTCGTGAAAGAAAAATCTGAACTCCTGAAAACTAAAGCAATATTTCAGTTTTGTGTGCGAGGAATTGAGGGGTGAGGAGCGCAGATGTATTTAGCTTTGTTTACATTGATCACACGAGAACTTTAGAGCTTTGGCTCAATTGATCTCTTCCTTTCAGACTTCCCATTGTCTCCACTGTCTTCCTCAGTTAGCACTTCCTCCTGTTGCAGTGGTTAGTTCCTTCTTTGTGAAAAAAAACGCTTCCTGGTGTGTGTTCCAAACTTGCCCTTCAATGCCTTTTCCTATTGTCGTGGCATATCTTAGTACTGTTTACCCTCCCTTTCCATTAAACAGTATTTACTGGTATTTTCCAAGCTCGACTACACCAACTTGTCGGCCTTCCCAATTCCGTCCTCCATAGGATGCAGATAATCTAGAACTCTGTGTCCAGTGTCCTCTACCGCTCCAAGCTTCGTGACGTCATCTCCCCCATCCTTGCCCGACTCCATTGGCTCCCCATCACCCAGAGGATTCAATTCAAGATCCTGGTCCTCACATTGAAAGCCCTCCATGGCTTTGCCCCATCCAACCTCTGCAACCTTCTAATCCCATACCAACCTGCCTGCCCTCAGCAAGCCCCAGCCTGCTCCATGTCCCCCGACCCACTTGCCCCATCATTGGCAGGCGAGCCTTCAGTCACTCTGCCCCTAACCTGTGGAACTTCATCCCGCAGTCCCTCTGCCTTGCCCCCTCCCTGGCCTCCTTCAAGTCCTGCCTCAAGACCGACCTCTTCAACCCACCTTTTCATCAGTCACCCCAAATCCCCACCTTTCCCTCCACCCTCCCCGCCCTCTGCTTGTGTCTGAAACAATCTGTCCAGCACATTGGGATGTCCTCCTGACGTGAAAGGCACTCTACAAGTGTAATTTTGTTGTTTTACCTCTCTCTTTAAGGTCCGTTCTGAGATGCCATTTTATACAGCAGGAAAGTCTCAGCTTATCCAGTTGTTGGTGATGTCCGTGGGGCCTGGTTTGTGTCTGCTCTGATGTGTTGTGTCTGCCATGATGGAGTGGAGTGGTTGCCGTGGGTTACCCATGAGGAATGGAAATTGACTGGATCAGATATTCCAGGAGATCTGGCTAGGATTCTCTGTTTCCTGGGGTGAATTTTCCTGTTACTTTGTACCAGTTTAACCTATTTATCTGGAGACTCAACCAGAGCATTTTACAAACTGTAGCATGGGGTCTACACTCAATAATAAGCTTGTTTATAGCTTAATAATTGTTATTTAATTCTCATTAATTTCCCCTTCCCCCAAAATAATTGTAGGAAGAATGCTGTACTGTTCTGTGTTTAGCGCATGATCTCAATATTCCCCCCTCTTTGATGGTGTGTAATAATTGTTTTTTGTTTCACTTTGAACTTATGTCTGAGTACAAATTAAACTCTACAAATAAAATTGTCTGACTGCACGCACCTTTTTTCCACCCCCACTTTCATGTCAAATATTATGCTTTATTTAAGTAAAATCATGTCGGTCAAATACTGTAACCTTTTAATATATAGGCCGTCAATTCTCCAGGGTTAGAAGATGAATGAGTTAGGAGCAAGAAGGGAAGCGAAGAAGAAAAAGGTTACCACGTTGTGCAGTAAGTTTAGCTGGTTGAGAGACACTGTTAATATGATTGAGTGACAACTGGTGTGTATCTGCAGAGAGAAATGACTTGGCAGGTGGGGAAGAGGGTGGTTGAGTTTATTGGGTTAATGACAATGAAATCTAATTTCTTAAACTTTCACTGCACTTTTTATACCATATTTCTGGTTGATCTTATCAACATTACAAGTTATAACTGTACGAGAGTCAGGTTTGATTTGAAGACACTTTGGCGAGGGGTTGGTTAGGGAGAAGAGAAAATCCAAATATTGTTCCCATTTTCATATCAAAGTGCAAACTAATATGATGATAATAATATAATAATTTGATATAGAGCCTTATCACTTCTGAGATGTCTCAAAGCGTTTTGCAGAATGTACTGTAGGGTGAATTGACTATATTTTGTGGGTGAAACATGGCAGCCAATTACGCACAGCAGCGTCCCACAAATAGTCGTAGATTGAAGTGACCAATTTAGTATTATTATCAAATAGTGTTACGTGGTAACTCACTGTCATGAAGAATGGTGGATTGGGCCATGTTGTGGTGGCTGTCAGTACCATTGAACTGTACCTATAGTGTGAGACAGTGCCATTAGGAGAGAAAGAGTGAACACATTTCAGAGGGAACTGTGTAGCCTTTTAATTAGTACATAAAATGCCCCGATGTTGCTCATTATTGGTATTACCATATCATAATTTTCAGCCACATTCACACATGGCAAGCGGTTGCGCCTGAAACAATGACCGTCCAGCACATTGGGATGTGGTTGCCTTGCGGCAAATCACAGCCCCAGTGCTCACAGAGACCATTAGCTGTGTCTGGCTGACGGGTTCCTGGGTAGATTATGGGAGAAGCGGTGTTTCACATTCTAGGAGGCATTTAATTACAAAATTGAGTAAAACTCAGATATTTATTTATAATAATTATAGATATTTATTTATTGCATGATTGAATAGGTTCTTTTGGTGTTGAGTGAAATTAATCTTCAAGCACATAGAGCGGATTCCAACACAAGTCAAACTCTAGCTTTGGATAAACAGTAGTTCAAAATGCATTTTACCACGGGATTATTATTATTATTTTAAGCCTCAGTGCCTTCAGTGATGATCAGTCTATATTGTCACTCTGAATCGCACCCAGGGAGGGTGGGTATGTGTGGATCTTGGGTGAGGACTGAACCAGGGATGAAATGTTCCCAATGTGAATTGCCAAGCCGACATTTATTATCCAGTATCATGTATGTGTGAAGTTCTAAAGGATGTCCTTCAAATAGTCTACTAACACCTTTCAGGAGAGGATAAAGTCACCTCACAGAATAGTCAGCTTTCCATCCACCACTTCCCTCTGATTCCTAAGGTCTTGGCTTGGCTTAATTGGTGTTAATGTTGCCTCCAAGGCAAACATATCATGTCCATATCAGCACTTCAAGCTCTCCATCTAGGCTGACATAGTGCTGGGCTGCATTGTTTGAGCAGTACTTTGGATTAGACATTAAACTGAGGCCCAGCCTAGCCATGCCAGTGCCCTTGTAAAAAAGTACCATGGTACTACCATGGTACTAAAATCCATGGTATTTTGGACAGTACCTATGGTACCTGCTACCATGGTACTAGAACCACGGTACTACCACGACATTAGACCTTAATCAGTATACCATGCACATACCACCATATACCATGCTGACATATAGTTTTAACACAAAATCCACTGTCACTCTCACACACAACTGTCTGACTCCTGTCATAACCTTTGGTGTACATTTTTAGATGATGCCTATGGTTGTGTGTACATGTAGCAATGTGCTATTTTGGGGTTTTTATGTTTTTGTTATGAAGTATACAGTATTGTATGCTGCATATTAGCCTTGGAGTAAAGTACTTGTATAATTAAGATACTGATATATGACAGGAGTCACAGGCCACTCACTGCAATCATTCCCGAATTATAAGGCTCGCTGTACTTTAACCTCAAACAACATGATTTGTGATTTATCTATACACTTGTAGGCCTGGGTCACAAATTATATCAACTTCAAGCAAGAAAAGTAAACTGTGCTGCAATATATCACATGTAGTGCTTCAGGAATTCATGTGTATTATATCTGAGAATGTGTTAATGTGAAAATTTGGAGTGTGCTTTAACTGCTACTGAAGGTATCTCCTCATCTACCCCAGTTTATCAGTCACTTAGATGCTACATGCAGTCCTCACAACTGAATGCACAATCCTTCAGGGTTGTGTTTTAAAATTAACATATTGAGTGACTTTCTTAGGCATGTTTCATCTTAATACAATTATTACTAATGTGCGTTATTTGCCAGGTTTTAGGCAAAACCACAATACATTGCACTCCCACGGTATGTACATAACACATGCAATTCCACTAAATAACGAGTACTGGCCGACATAATACATTGACTTCTGTGATATGCCCAGCAGATTACAATGGGCATTCATGGTAGTACCATAACAGTACCATGAAAGGTCTTGGTATCACCATTGGTATCATTATCATTTACCATGGTACTACCGTGGAACTCCTCGTACATGGTACTGTCCTAGTATATCTATGGTACTACCATGGTAGTACCACAGAAGTACTGTGGAAATATGGAGAATACCACCATAACCATGGTACTGCCATGGTACTTTTTTACAAGGGTGTCCTGAGCAACAATTCCCTTGAATAAAGATTGTCTATTCTCTTCATGGCTGGTGTGAAAAAATGTATGTGTCATGTTTGCCTGCACCTGTGGTTCATTACAGTAATATCCTTTTAAGTGCTTTGACAATATGATAAGATACTGTATCAACAGCAAGGATTATTATTATAAAGTAATGCATTTTTGTAGCACTCTGTCACATCAATGTCTCAAAGTGCTCCACAGCTAATTACTGTCAAGTGTGGTGACTGCTTTGAAGGCGAATAGTACAACTGCTTCCATCAGCAATATTCCGCACAGAATGGTGAGGTAAAATTCATCTGGAGGACTAGTCAGATCACTGAGAGAAACTCCCTTCTCATTTCAAATTGTATTGCATTGTGAGATCTTTAACATCCATCTGAAAAGGCCAACGGGACCATAGTTTAAAGTCTCGGTTGAAAGAAGTAATGTTTGGATGATATGAATGGGATTTAAAATGTTGGCGTGATGAAGAACCGACTGCAGGAGTTATAAAGTTATAGAGTCCTGAATAGGCCAAATCAAGGGGTCCTGGCTCTCTAGACTGCCTGGCAGTCATTTAAAGGACATGCAAAGTAATCTGCCAACAGACACATCATGTTTTAACGAAATTAATATTTGTCTTTTGGCAGATTACTTTGCATGTTCTTCAAATGACTGCCAGGCACAGAGAGGCAGCACTCAAAATAAACTCTGGTCCCTTAAGCCAAACACAGACTCATCAAGACAGCCATTGGGATTCCACCCGTCACCAAAGTTCTGTGCTATACAGTACTGGCCTGGCCTGGCCTGCATGCTCTACATGACAACACTCACTAATGGAATTGAGGCAGAGATGCTTCCAAGATTTTGTATACAGTACAATTCACATTTATATGCATTTCTTCTCCATCTATCCTTCCCCCACACCCCACTCAGCCCCACCACTACTGCTGCTATTTTGAATGTAGGTCACAGTGGTTTTGTGTGTGTTTGTGTGTTGGAGGAGGTAGGTGGAAAAGAGTGTTTGCTGTATCTTAATTTCATTAGAATTGACCCAGTGGTTGGAGTATGAAATCTACGTCCTAGAATTCCAATTACTGGAAGTTGAAATGATATTACTAATCATTGCATTTGATATAGTGCTTTTCACGTTTTCTAGATGTCTCAAAATGCTTCACAAAATATACTGTAAAGTGAATTGACTGTATATATGTGGGCGAAAAGCAGCAGCCAATTGTGCACAGCAGTGTCCCACAAACAGTTGTGAATTAAATTATCAATTTTAATATTGTGTTTTTTTTCTTAGGGATTATTATTAGGCATGTGGAGTAAGGAAACTTGCCCAAGGTTTTGCCCTGGTTAGCCTGAATTCGAACACAGGTCTCACGCTTGTAAGGTGAGTGCTGTAACCACTGAGCTACAGATTCTCTGCTTAGATTCATAGATTCATAGAATTTTACGGCACAAACGGAGGCCATTCGGCCCATCTAGTCTGTGCCAGCTCTTTGAAAAGAGCGATTCAATCCCACTGCCCTGCCCGCTCCCCATAGCCTAATAGACCTGTTCTCCCTAAATAAAGATCTAATTCCCTTTTAAAAGTTGTTATCGAATCAGCCTCCACCACCTTTTCAGGCAATGCATTCCAGATTCGAACAACTCGCTGAGTGAAAAAATTTCTCCTCAGCTCCCCTCTACTTCGCCTTGAAACTATTTTAAATCTGTGACCACGAGTCACAGATTTGCCCACGAGTGGAAATAGTTTTTCTCTATTTGCCCTGTCGAAAACCCTCATGATCTTATAAACCTCTATTAGGTCTCCCCTCAATCTTCTCTGCTCCAGAGAGAGAATAACCCTAGCCTATCTAGCCTCTCCTCATAGCTGAAATCCCTCAATCCTGGCACCATCCTAGTAAATATTCTTTGTACCCTTTCCAATGTCTTCACATCCTTTCTGTAGTGTGGTGACCAGAATTGAACACAGTATTCCAGCTGAGGCCTCACCAAAGTTTTATAGAGGTTAGTCAGCACTTCCTGACTTTTGTATTCTATACCCCTATTTATAAAGTCTAGTATCCCATATGCCTTCTTAACAGCCTTGTCTACCTGTCCTGCCACCTTCAACGAGTCACTAACACAAATCCCCAGGTCTCTGTGTTCCTTCACACCATTTAAAATTGTACTATCTAGCCTATATTGTCTCCCTTCATTTCTTCTCCCAAAATGCATCACCTCACACTTCTCTGCATTAAACTTCATCTGCCATGTGTCTGCCCACTTTACCAATTTGTCTATATCCTCTTGCAGATGCCTACTATCCTCCTCACTATTTACTATTCTCCCCAGTCCTTGTCCTCTTATTTTATTGAAACTAAAATTGGATTCACAATGTGGCCTAACACTGGCATATCTGGAGAGAGAGAGAGGAATCTGCACACCTATTTCACCTGCGTGAACTTGACAATGCCTAATTCATGTGAAATAGATTACGGGTTGAGATTTATGCCGTTAAACATCTATCAAACACTGTTGATCGAACAGATGCAGCATGTGACTGAGCTGATGCAATGATCAGGAAGCAGAGTTTTTTGCCATCTTTCAGATGAGACTTTAAACCAAGCTTCATGTTCATGTGTACAGTGGCAGTGTCAGGGGAGACAGACATGGGTTTTTGCTTGTGTCCAGGCCAACAACCCCAAATTAACCACTCGCTTGCCTGATCTACAAAGAACGTGCAGCATAGAAACAGGCCGTTCAGCCCAAATAGTACATGCTAGTGTTTAAGATCAGTTTCCTCTTCACTTTTTAGTAACTCCTAAACAGTGCTATGAGAAGACCCTCTCCCCCACCCTTGATGTGAAAGGCGTGAGGCGATAATCAAAATATTAGATTAATGCTTTATTCAACCAGCGCTTTGGTTAGTGAATTCTACAATCTCACAACCTCTGCGTGAAGTATTTCCTTCAAAGCTCCTCCTTTTGATCCCCTAGTTTTGCCCACAAAATAGTCACTTCCCTTTATTAGTCTTCAGCCTTTGATCACATGCCGTCCCCACCTGCCCTCCACGGTACCTCACCTCCACTCTCCCTCCCCCATCTGCCCTTCCTTCCCCCCGACCTACGACCCTCAAACTGTCCCCTTACTCTCCATTCTCCCCCACACCCCCCACCTCCCACCCCTCCAACCTCCCTCCCTCTGCTCTCCACTCTCTTATCCCCCAACTTGGGTCCAAAACACTGACTGTCCAGCACCTTAGGAAGTCCTCTAGATGTGAATGATGCTGCTCATATATAATTTTATTTTTGTTTACAGTGTTTCCTGTGAACAACAACAACTTGGATTTATATAGCACTCTCCACGCCGAACAGTGTCTCAGAGCGCTTCCCAATAACGGATCCCGGGGTTGAGCCAGGTGGAGGGGGAAAAAGTGACCGAAAGCGAGGCTAAAAAGAAAGGTCTTAGCTGAGACCTGAAAGTAGAGGGTGAGGCGAAGGGAGTGAGGAAGGAATGAAGCCTCGGAGAGTAGTGGCTGAAGGCACGACCGCAGATGTTGGAGCAGAGGATTTGGGGGACAAGGAGGTCAGACCCGGTGGAGCGAAGGCAACAGATACTGTTGTGAGGAGAGAGGAGGTCAGAGAGGTAGGGGGTGTGCAGAGGAGTGGAGGGATTTAAATACAAATGTGATGATCTTGAAATCGATCCTCTCTGAGACAGGGAGCAAGTGCAGTCTGGCAAGGACTGGGGTAATTGGGGAGTGGAGTTTGGTACGAGTAAGAATGTGGGCGGCAGAGTTCCATATAAAATGGATTTTATGAATGGTAGCGGAGGGGAGACCCGCAAGGAGGGATTTGAATACTCCAGCTGAGAGGTAACAAAGGCATGGACCAGGGTCTTGGCAGCTTTTGGGGCCAAGATATTGGCGGAGATGGGCGATGCGGAAGAAGGCGGAGCTGGTGAGGGACCAGATGTGGGAGAGGATGGATAATTGGGAGTCGAACCTGATGCCTAAATTGCTTAAGGGTTCAGAGAGTTTTCGGGGCAGGTTGGGAGGTGGGAACCATGTGATTGTAGACGTTACCGAGAGCCAGATTATGGCTTCAATCTTATCAACATTTAGCTGAAGGAAATTTGTGCTCATCCAGTCCTTGATGTTTGACAGGCAGGCTGACAGAAAATCAGAGGACTGAGGGTCGCAAAGTGAGGTGGAAAAATAGATTTAGGTGCCATCCGCATACATGTGGAAGTGTACCTCGTGTCTCCAGATGACATCCCCAAGAGGGAGCAGTTAGATTAGGAAGAGAAGGGGGCCAAGGATGGATCCCTGGGGTATCCATCCTTGTGGAGCTCCTGTGGCTCACTTGTGGAGCACTTGTCTTGCAAGCTGGGAAGACCAAGCTGGGGAGACCTGTGTTCGAATCCAGGCAGGTCAGAGCGAAACCTTGGGCAAGTTTCCTTACTCCACACGCCTAATAATAATCCCTCCAAAAAAACACAATAATAAAATTGGTCATTTCAATCCACGATTGTGTGTGGGACACTGCTGTGCGCAATTGGCTGCCGCGATTCGCCCACAAATATATACAGTCAATTCACTTTACAGTATATTCTGTGAAGCGCTTTGGGACGTTGATAAGATGTGGAAAGCGCTATATCAAATGCAAGGATTATTATTATTATTATTATTATCCTGCAGGTAACTGGGTGAGAGCGGGAGGAAACTCTGTTTGTGGAGATGTACTGCTGGCAGTTTGTGAGGTAGGACTCAAATCAGGCGAGTGTGGTCCCACTGAGGTGGATTGCAGAGGACAGGCGGTGGCAGAGGATGGTGTGATAGACTGTGTTGAAAGCAGAGAAGAGGTCCAAGATAAGGAGGCAGAGGGAGCCCTGATCACAGATTGAGAGGATGTTGTTTGTGTCTTTCACAAGTGTAGTCTCTGTACTGTGGGCAGGGCGGAAACCGGACTGGAGGATTTCGGAGTGGGAGAAAAGGTGGGTGCGGAGTTGGTTGACAACAATGCGTTCTAGGACTTTTGAAATGAAGGCCGGATCTAGGGAAGGTTTTTTGAGGAGGGGGTGATGACAGCACTTTTGAAGCACTTTGAGACGTCGCAATGACGTGATAAGACACTAATAATAATAATAATCCTTGCATTTGATATAGCGCTTTCCACATCTTATCAACGTCCCAAAGCGCTTCACAGAATATACTGTAAAGTGAATTGACTATATATATTTGTGGGTGAATCGCCAATTGCGCACAGCAGCATCCCACAAACAGTCGTGGATTGAAATGACCAATTTTATTATTGTGTTTTTTTGGAGGGATTATTATTAGGTGTGTGGAGTAAGGAAACTTGCCCAAGGTTTGGCCCTGACCTGCCTGGATTCGAACACAGGTCTCTCCAGCTTGCAAGACAAGTGCTCTAACCACTGAGCCACAGGAGCTCCACGAGCCACACGATATCAAATGCGACAATTATTATTATTAGTCGCCTCGCTGGCAAGTGGGAACAGCCTGTTTATTGCCTAAATAAATTCAGTGCCAGGCTGAGAGCAGGGTCTAGGCCTGGTTACCATGGTAGCGTCGCCAGCTTCGGCGCCAAGAGACACTGGTTGCCATGGCAGTACTGACGTCAGCGCCCCTGGGCTGGGCCTGGGTCGCCCTGTACCAGGGTTCCCTTGGTAACCAGCCACCGGAAGCGGAAAGGAGCGGAAGCGAGTCCCCGAGCGACATAGAGACAGACAGAGCCTCGGATTCACAGCGAGAAGCGCTCGATCCTCAACGGCGGCAGGTGCGGGGCCCGGGGCCGGGGAGAGAGAGGCCCGGGGAGAGAGCGGCCGCGGCCAGGGGCGGAGTCTAACGCGGGGCGCGCCACTCGGTTTGCGCGCGCGCGCGTGCGTGCGCAGCGAGGCCCCGGCTCATCCATGACCATAGGGCGGGGCCCGGGAAACACTACAGCCGAAAAACGAGCGAGGGACGGGAGTAACACCCAGTGGGGGCCGGGGAGAGTGATGCCTGGTGGGGGAGGGGAGAGTGACGCTCAGTGCGGGGGGGGGGGGGGGGAGGGGGGGGAGAGTGACACCCTGTGGGGGAGTGAGAGAGTGATGCGGGGGGAGGGTGAGAGGGACCCCTCTATGGTGGGCGGGGGATGGTGACGCCGGGGAGGGTTGATACCCACAGGGTGGGGTAATGTAGTTTGTTTTAATCCCACTCCGTGCTGTCTTGTTCATTTGTCTTTCTCTTAAAACATTATTCCTCACTTCCTATTCTCACTTGTCCTTGTTTGAAGCTGTGCCCTCAGGTTCTCAATATGAGGATTGTGTTCCCTATTGTTCCATGATGGCCAGATATTTCCAGTACTATCTCAAATATTGTTTCTCTATTTGTGGGTAGAACTTAGCAAACTTGGGAACGTAGCAAACAGTGAGGAGATGGTAGCAGACTGCAGGAGGACGCAGACAGACTGGTGAAATGGGCATACACATGGCAGATGAAGTTTAATGCAGAGGTGATGCATTTTGAAATGAAGAATGTGGAGAGGCGATATACAATAATGGTACCCTTTTAAAGGGAGCTCAGGAGCAGAGAGGCCTGGGGTTTCACATACACAGATCTTTTTGAAGGTGGGAGGACAGGTTGATAGAGCTGTTAAAAAACTATATATTTGGCTTATAAATAGAAGCATCGTGTATAAAAGAAAGTTCTGGTAAACCTTTATAAGTCTTAGCTTAGCTGGAGTATTTTGTTCAATTCTGAGCCCCACACTTTAGAAAGGATATCAAGGCCTTGGAGAGGGTGCAGAGGAGATTTACTAGAATCGTATCACGGATGACCTTTGGTTATATGGAGAGACTTGAGAAGATGGGATTGTTCTCCTTAGAGCAGAGAAAGTTAAGTGGAGATTTAATAGAGGTGTTCAAAACCATAAGAAATGTTGATAGAGTAGATCGGGAGAAATGGTTTCTATTCTATGAATCTATGAATCTATTGGCTGGTGAGTTAGTAACCAGGGAACACAGATTTAAGGTAGTTGTGATAAGAGGGGAGATTAGAAAAAAAATTCCCCCAGAAGGTTGTTCAAGCGCTCTGAGACGCCGTCCGGCATGGAGGGCGCTGTATAAATTGAAGTTGTTGTTGTTCAGTTACTTAATGTGTTACCTGAAAGGGTAGTGGAAGCTGATTCACTGACAACTTTTAAGAGAATGGTAGATGGTTATTTGAGGGGGTCAGGATTACAGGGCTATGAAGAGAAAGCGGGCTAGTGGGATTGAGTTGGACAGCTCTTTTTGGAGCCGGCATAGACACAATAGGCTGAATGGCCTCCTTCAGTGCTGTATGATTTTATGATTTAAAATAATTAGAAAAACAACCAGGGTGAGATGAGAATTTTTTGCATAGAGTTGTTGCAGTCTGGAATGCACTGATTGAAGGGGAAGCAGATTCACTAACAACTTTCAAACGGGAATTGGGTAGGTACTGACAAGAAAAAAATTACAAGAACAGTAAAAGCCTGCTTATCTGGTATGCTCAAGGGGGTCAACTAATTGACTGTGCCTGATAATTGGACGTCAAGTTGTCGAAAACCCAACACAAAAAATGTACTTATTTTAAAACATACTATATTTATAATATACTAAATGGTAACAGAGTATTGTATAGCTACTTACCAATAAAGATTTCAGCACACACGGTAAAATATCAATAAAAAGTAAGTTCATAAATTTAATAAATACGCTCGCATGCGCAAATTGAGCATACTCGCAATTGCTGGAATGGGGAATTGCCCCGGGAAGGGGTCGAGCAATCCGATTAATCGGGTCACGGATACACAAGCTTTTACTGTTTATGGGGATTGGTTAGCTCTTCCAATGAACAAGCACAATGGGCCGAATGCACTCCTGTGCTGTAATATTCTATGAATTGTGTGGGTTTAAGATGAGATCAAACAGTTAGGGCCTTCAAACCCATTCACTGAGTCCTAGGCAGCATTGCTTCCGTAAGGTTTATGTTGGTTTACTTTACTCCACACATTTCTGTTAAGCTAGCAGTAAGTAGGAATCCAGTTAGTCAATAAGCGGATTGCTTTCTGCGGGTAATCCTCTAAAAATTTTTTTTACAAAAGATAATAATTTGATCACTCAATCCACAACTAGTTATGGGACATTGCTGTGTGCTGCTGTGTTTCACCCACAAAATATATGGTCACTACAATATATTCTGTAAAAGACGCTATATAAATGTAATTTTGTTGTTGTTATTGTGAGCACTTTCTGACGACCCAAAGAAATGATAAGGTGTAATATCAAATGTAAGTATTATTATTTTTACTTGCAGTTGTGAAGATGGAGAATGCTGAGCAGGGACAGGGACAGAAGCCCGAGCTGGTGCAGAAAGCTAAGCTTGCCGAGCAGGCAGAGCGCTATGATGACATGGCTGCTGCAATGAAAGCCGTCACTGAGCAGGGCTGTGAGCTCTCTAATGAGGAGCGCAACTTACTCTCCGTGGCCTACAAGAATGTGGTGGGGGCGCGCAGGTCATCATGGAGGGTCATCTCCAGCATCGAACAGAAAACTGACAGCAACGAGAAGAAGCAGCAGATGGCGAAAGAATATCGGGAGAAAATAGAGGCCGAGTTGCAGGAGATCTGCAACGACGTGCTGGTAAAAGCCATAATCAGCTCAATCATAGTTTCCATTCTTATGTGCTGTTATTGTCTGTCTCCCCACTCCCCTCAGCTGAGAAGCTTACATGGATGATCTACTCCTAGACCTTTTATCTTTACTATCACAAAACCAACCACCTGCTCCCTTGATGCCATGTCTACACCTCTCCTTACCTGTGAGATCCACCTCCTTGCCCACTACTCACAGACATCATTAACCTCTCTCTGTCCACTGGCACTGTCCCTACCCCTTTAAAAACGTCTGGAATCACTCCCATTTAAAAAAAAACTCTCCATGGACCCATTCCTGCCTTCGACACTGTTGACCACTCTATCCTCATCCACCACCTCGCTTCTCACCTCAAACTTCATGGTTCTGTCCTTGAATGGTTCAGTTTGTTACTCTCACTCCGCTTCCACTCCATCTCTACAAACAGTTTCTCCTATAGCCCCTGCGCTGTGTTGTATGGGATTCCTCAGGGATCCGTCCTTGGACCCCTCCTTTCAACATCTACAGTAGGTCTGTCGGACATCAAATCCTGGATTAGAGCTAACTTTCTTCAGTTGAACCTCAAGACCGAGGCCCACCTGATTAGCTCCCATTAGCGCCTCCATATCTCAGATACTGAACATCACCATCCATTGATGCACACTCCACCTCACTGAGCTAGCCCAGAACCTTTGCATCTTCTTCCGTAACTATCCTTTACCCCACATCCGTGCCATGATCTGCTCTTCCTTCCCCACCACCGCAACATTGCCAGTCTCAGCCACTGTCTCACACCACAAGCCACTGAAATTCTCATATGTGCATTCATAACAGGTTTGTCTATGCAAACTCCCTGCTTGTCGGCCTTCCTGCTTGTCGGCCTCCCCAACTACTCCCTCCACAGGCTGCAGATCATCCAGAACTCTGAAGCCTGTGTCCTCTCCTGCACCAGGCTCTGTGACCGTATCACCCTCACCCAATTCCACTGGCTTCCCATCTCACAGAGGATACAGTTCAAGATCTTGGTCCTCATCTTCAAAGCCCTTCATGGCCTCAATCCCCCCTACCTCTGCAACCTCCTAACTCCCTAGCAACCTGCCCGCTTCCTTTGCTCGGTGCGCTCCAGCGGGCTTCGCGTCACCCGCCTCATCCGCCCCACCATTGGTGGGCAGGCCTTCTGGCATTCTGTCCCCACCCTCTGGAACTCCATCCTGCAGTCCCTTCACATCACTCCAACCCTCCCTTCCTTCAAGACCCACCTCAAGGCCCTATTTTTTGACCATGCTTTTGGTCAACCTCCTTCTCCCCCCTGCCCTCCACCCTCCCCAATCCCTACCCCCAGCTCCAGAATACTCTCCAGCGCCTCGGGATGTCCTCCCCAAAGGGAAAGGGATTATACGAATTTGTTGTTGTCACACACCTCATAATTATCCCTGAAAAAACATATTGATTTGGTCACTCAATCCACGACTGTTTGTGGGATACTGCTGTGCACAATTGGCTACCGCGCTTCGCCCACAAAATATACGGTCAATTCACTTTAACTTTTATTTTAATTCTGAGATGTCTAGAAGACATGAAAAGCGCTATATCAAATGCTAGGATTATTATTATTTACAGTATATTCTGTGAAGCGCTTTGAGGCCTCCAAAGAGACGTGATAAGGTGCTATATCAAATGTAAGGATTATTATTATCATGATGATTATTATGTTATGCTGTAGTCTCAGCGAGTACCACTGACCTATTATGGGTCAGTGTTGCACCATGTCCCCTGACAGGCCCAACCTGCCCCACCTTGAACCTCTGCCCCAACCCTCTGGAACTCCCATCACCCAATCCCTTTACCTCACTCCCTCCCTTGCCTCTTTCGAGGCCTCCAGATCTTCCTCCTCGACTGTGTCTCGACTGGCACTTTGGGACGTCCTCCTGACGTGAAATGCGCTATATGAATGTAATTTTTGTTGTTTGTGTCTGGCCACCCTCTCTGTCCTCCACCTTTTCTAATTCTGATTCCCACCCCCTGCTAGGGTCCTATTGTCTGATTGTTCAGCGCCTTAGGATGTCCACCCAATGTGAAAGTTGCTTTACAAATGTAATTTTGTATTATTACACCATGCTTTGAGGCCTTAAAATGTGACTCCCTTATTATAATGTTATAGGCTGCAGGCCTGATCAATGCTACCAGGTTGTTGGGTCATGCTGATATCACAGCTTATTCAGCACATTAAATAATTTACATAAATATTCTCAATGTTGGGGTCAACTTTTTGCATGTTTTCTCATACGTTCTCACTGCCTCTCCTCAGGGATTATTGGACAAATACCTCATCGCCAATTCTACTCAGTCTGAAAGCAAGGTTTTTTATCTGAAAATGAAGGGGGATTACTACAGGTATCTCTCCGAGGTGGCTGCTGGGGACAAGAAGAAAGGTGAGTTAGGAAAGTTCTGTTCTTCTTTCTATAGTTTGGGTTTTGTTGTAAACCTATGGCAGCCACACCAGCAAGAAAGCTTCCCAGCAGATATGAGGCACGTCTGTCTGGCCACTCCAACACATGATTAACACAAACTCAACATCTTTGTTAAACAGTATACAATCCAGACTCAGTGGCCCCAAAATTACACTTATACATGGAAGTTTATAATAAATAATAATAATCCTTGCATTTGATCTAGCGCCTTATCATATCTTTGAGGCATCTCAAACCGCTTCACAATATATACTGTAAAGTGGAGATATTTTTTGTGCATGAAACACTCCCTGCATTGGCAATCGAATGCGCACTCTCTCTGGGAGGCAGGCGCTCTGCTTACCTAACTCTGGAGAGTGTTGGGGTTTAGTACGACCGGGGCCTGGGGACCCCAGTGTTTGTGTTGGGGGTAACTACTGGAGTCGAATCAGATAATCCACATAGCTTGCCATTCAAACCTGAAACCATCTTAGCTCTGGGTGAATTCCCATCTTCCTCTCCCTCCCACTCCCCGGTAGCTGGTAGCTGGCAACTCCCCTGTTGTTTGGATTTTGAATAGTTTTAATAAGGTGTTGTTTCACTACATATTATTTCTTGCTCTCTGTGCCATGTGCACTGCACTGTGACCCCATATAAAACCGGTGTTATTTTCCCTACAGCTACGGTGGTTAGCTCTCAGCAGGCTTACCAGGAGGCCTTTGAGATCAGTAAGGCAGAAATGTCACCCACGCATCCAATTCGCCTTGGCCTGGCTCTCAACTTCTCTGTCTTCTTCTATGAAATACTGAATTCTCCAGAACAGGCTTGCGACCTAGCAAAGAAGGTGAGTGGAGCAAGATTTCAGGGAGTGTGGAGATGTTGGATTTTATTGTTGTAGTTTTACTTAAAAAGTCAAGGATTTATATTTCATGAGCATTGCCAATGACTCTGGAATAGAAATGAAGGAAGAGGAACACAGGAAGAGCTTGTAAAGCCTGCACCGCCACCTTGTCAGATTGTGGAGGATCCTATTCCTTATACCTTTGTTACTTGAGTTTCTAGACATTCCAGTCAATTTTGTATCTACAACTTCTGAGACAGTGTGTCCCACATTCTCACAACTCTTGTGTGAAGATCAATGGTCAGTAGCCGGGCAGAATGTCCTACCCTGTGAAGAGCCAAGTTGCCAGATTTGTTGAGATTATAGTGGTCAAAGTGTTGCCCAGGCTTTTTGACAGTGAAGGCAGCCAGGAATCTGGTCAGTGTACGTGTTTCTATGTGCTTTAGGGAAGACTTAACACACACGTATGCATACATAAGCATACAACCACATGCGCACACAATTGGGTAGCTGTCACTGCCACTGGTTTCTGTTCTTAGGCATTCGATGAGGCGATTGCAGAACTCGACAAACTGAATGACGATTCCTACAAAGATAGCACGTTGATTATGCAGCTACTACGGGACAATTTAACTGTGAGTATTGCTGGGAACATTGTGTATGTATGTGCATGTGTGAGAGATTGTCATGGGGTGGGAATATAATGTGGCTTATTGATGTATGTGTGTGTGTGATTCACTGAATGACTGACAGTTTGTGGGACCTCACAGTAGTTTGCAAGTTGGCTGATGTGGTTGCCATTCACTAAATTACGTAACAGTCATTCCCTGTGATGTTCTCTGAGGTTTCAAAGCTTTAGATGTATTCAATTAACTTTATTACAGTAAGTGTTGGTTACTAGTGCACTTTTTTTTACTTGTGCTTTTTCTCCATCTTCTCCCCACAGTTATGGACATCAGACAACCAGGGGGATGAAGGGGAGGCCGGCGAGGGCGAGAACTAACAGCGTACATTTCCTATTGTCCACTTTTCACACATGCACCCGCTCCGGCAATACTGCTCCATTCACTCCTCCCCTCAACCCCTTCTCCAACCCTACAAAACTTCCACATCAGGCAAAACACCTTCCCTTCCCTCCAGGATCACCTGCACCTCTGCTCTGAAAGGGACAAATACACAAAGAATGGGCCTGATTGGCAGCAGGTAGTGATAGTGAGAGAAAGCTAACCTCGTGACAGTCTTCCCCACCTGTGTCTAGGCCGGCAGCGAGTCTCCCTGAGCCACCCTCCCCTCCTCACAGTCCTGACAGACTCCAGAGCGCAGAGACTCCGAGGCACACAGACACTGCTGGAGCTGTCTCCCTCCCAAGTGACTGTGTCTGTTGCTGCCAGGTATAAATCAATTGCTGGCCGGTAGAGCATTACCACACAGACACTGCCCGTTTAGTCCATCACTGGTGCTGGTGTTGGTGTTTCTCGCTGGTAGGTTGTTTGGGTCAAGTGCTGACCACCATCTGTATCAGGTCCAATATTCCACGAGTTTGTCCTGCAGCAGAGTAAGTGGTCCGACCCGAAACCCTTTTCTGTTTCTCCTCTTACCCCCCCCCCCCCCCCCCCCGCCCTCACCCCTACATCCCTTCCTTCCTACCACCCATCTCCCTCTCCCGCGCCCCTCCTCCCTCTTCCCCCTACCACCACTACCACATTGTGAGGCACTGACAGTGTTTATCCATATTCACATTTGTTCAGTACCCGACTGTTTTAAACGCTGACCTGATTGTGATGGTTGGTTCCTGGCTGGTTGTGGTCGCAGCCCCTTCGTCTCTCTCTAATTTTAATCTTGTTTCAGTTTGAGGTGAAACAACTTTGCCGTGCGTGTATGCGCGTGTGTATGTCGCTATATATGTACATATGTACATGTATGCGAGCAAGTCCTTGTATGCGCGCTTATGGGTGTGTATGTACGTGTGTGCGTTTGCGAGCAAGTCCTTGTCTGGGTGCGCGACTCACCTATTTTGTTCTATGGTTATGGTTCTATCAGTAATCACACCGCGCGCTGTAGTTTTAGTATTCCAAGATTGCATCTGATTTTTAATTCATCAGTATTTTAATCACGATTTATAACGTGGGCTATTTATCTATTAAACCATGGGCTGCTGGGGCTGATGTATTGCATGAACAATAAGCATTTATGGGGTCCTGGATTTAGGATCATAATGATGGCATTGATTTAATAGTTTCTTTGTTCACCTCATCAGTCTGTCAGGGCAAATCCGGAAGCATGCTTTATGAGGATTCTGTCCACAGATTTTTAATGATTCAAAATGATGAATTTTTAGCCCAAACCTGAGGCACAGCAGTGGGGCGGGCCCTGGACCAGGCAGTGAGATGCACGTAAATCTGAAATGGGAATTTGCAGTTCTGGCTTTCAAAGTGAGCTCATGCCTTGGTGGGACTTAAACAGGGCTGTGGACTTGGCCCTGCTCCGGGCTAGAGCCAAGTGAAGAGGTTGGTGTCACTGATTATTTTTTGGGGGGTGTGAGTAATGCCAGGGGCGTGAAACTCATCAGATATTTTCCCTTCCGTCTGTCCACTGGAAAACACTCCGCGCACTGAAAAATGGAACTCACTTTTAGCTGAACAAGTTAAACGCTAGATAACTGATAGTGAACGTGGTGCAGACTTTCTCACTCTCTCTCTCTCTGGTCGTATCTTCTGCTTTGTTTTTACTGACCACTATTCTGTTTCTAGTTGCTTCTGTGACAGTTTGTCGTAGCACGCACGTGGTTGTGTAATAGTGAAAATAAAATCGGTTCTTGGTGTACGATTAGATTTGTGTATGTCTTACAAATAGACAGCAGGAAAATAACCAGAATTGTGTACAAGACAACTGAAAGTGAATAAAAACTTTTATCAGTCTTTGCTTCATTTGTCATTTAATTGGAAATTGTTCAGGTTCCTTCTTTCTCTGCGTTCACAAGATCAGTCTGAGTGAAGAACAACAACAAAATTACATTTATAGAGCACCTTTCATGTCGGGAGGACATAAAGAAGACCCTTTATGTTATTTGGTTTCATCCTTCCAGTACACAGAGGCTTCAAGCCTCACATAAACTTGGAACTCACAGTCCATAACCATGAACTGAATGAGCAGTCATCTGGTTCAGACTTCTAGCTCAGTGGTTAAGACTACTTGCTTTACAAGCAAGGATCTGGGTTCAATTCCCAAATGGGTCAAAATGTTGGGCAAGCTTCTTTTTACTGCATACACCTCTGTTTAGTCAAAGATATTTGTCAAAGATTGCCGAATCACTTCCCTTTTGTTTAAAAAAAAAGTAACTCAATCCATGACTGCAATTGGCTGCTGTGTTTCACTCTCAAAATATTCAGTCAATTCACTTTATAATATATTCTACGAAGTACTTTTAGAAGTATCAAAGATGTGATAGGAACCTCTCCCAAATTGCGAGGATTATCCTACAATTGGGCCCATGGTCCTCTTGCTGAGTAACCATTACACAGTGGATTGCAATGTTATCTTGAGATTGTAGCCATGAAGAATGGCTATAAGAGTGAGGTGGAGAAACAGGATGAGGCAGCACCCTGGAGACCGGAGCGAGTGTTAATGGTAAAATAATTCCAATTACAGGTGAAACTCATCTGAATGGTGTCCAACATCAGGTGTGTATTGGGCTGATGGAGTTGCTTTGTCTGGGATTGAAGGTTAGGGTTTGATAAGCTTGGGACCACATACCATCAACTTCTATAACCAATAACTAATAAACCTATGATATCATAAAGCTCTTGCTGTCCCCAAACCTTTAAAAATGGCCATCATCACCCCTTTTTTAAAAAACCCTGCATGGAACCATTGGTACTGGACTGCTCCACATCCGCCACCCGAACCACCCTCAGTGGCTAGGCTTTCAGCCTTTGCCCCCACACTCTGGAACCTTATCACGCAATCTCTTCCCTCGCCTACTCACTTTCCTCCTTCAAGACCGGTCTCAAGACCTTCCTCTTCGACCGTGCCTTCTCCTCCCCTCCTAACTCTCCACCACAGACCCCCCCCCCCCCCCCCCCCCCACCCCACTCAGGTCCCGACCTAACTTCAGCGCCCTGGGACGTCCTCCCGACATGAAAAGGCGTTCTATAAGTGAATATTGTTGTTCCATGGTTCTGTCCTTGAATGGTTCAGTTTATATCTCTCACGCTGTCTCCATAAATGGTTTCCTCTTAAGACCATGCTCCATCTTGTGTGACGTTCCTTAGAGCTCCTTCCTTGGTCCCCCTCCTCTTCAATATCTACTAGGGTCCAGCGATATATCAAAATATTGGTTATATTGATATAATTTTTCATATTGATATGCCAATATTGGAATTTAAAATATATCGATATATCGAAAAATTCGATATGAAAAATTGTGTATGTCGTAAATATGGGTGTATCGTTTCCAGGGAAATATCGGTATTATCGGTAATATCAGTATAATGTGATCTTTTTCAGCTTACCTTGTCGCCGGCATTGCAACCTCCTGGGCCTAGAGCATGGAATGTGCGCGTACCTCCGAATGCGCGCGTATGCACAGGATAAAACACCCTGGAAATATCGATGTATCGGTATATATTGATATGAGTGCGCCAATGTATCGATATTGGAAAATTTCCATATGGACAGACCATAATGTCTACATACTACCTCTTGGTGACACCATCCACAGACATGGGGTCAGATGACACCCAACTCTATCTCTGCCTCCTCCCTTGACTCCAGGACCAGACTGTCCTGCAGAATGTTCCTCAGACATCAAGTCTTTTGTTAATTTTAACGCCAACAAGACTGAGGTCCTCTTGATTGGCTCCCATCAGCACCTCAGACACCGACAGTCACGATGCACGGATGCACACTGCACCTCACCAAGAGTCAGTCCTGAACCTTGGCGTCTTGAGTGATCCTCATCTCTCCCTTTACTCCACGTCCATGCTCTGCCTCCCCTCCACAACATTGACGGGCTCTGCCCCCACCCTCTGGAACTCCTCCCTCCCTCACTCACTGACTGACTGACTGCCCGGCTCCCTCCCTCCCTCCCTCCCTCCCCGGCTCCCTCCCTCCCTGCCCGGCTCCCTCCCTCCCTCCCTCCCTGCCCGGCTCCCTCCCTCCCTCCCTCCCTGCCCGGCTCCCTCCCTCCCTCCCTGCCCGGCTCCCTCCCTCCCTCCCTCCCTGCCCGGCTCCCTCCCTCCCTCCCTCCCTGCCCGGCTCCCTCCCTCCCTGCCGGCTCCCTCCCTCCCTCCCTCCCTGCCCGGCTCCCTCCCTCCCTCCCTCCCTGCCCGGCTCCCTCCCTCCCTCCCTGCCCGGCTCCCTCCCTCCCTCCCTCCCTGCCCGGCTCCCTCCCTCCCTCCCTCCCTGCCCGGCTCCCTCCCCTCCCTCCCTGCCCGGCTCCCTCCCTCCCTCCCTCCCTGCCCGGCTCCCTCCCTCCCTCCCTGCCCGGCTCCCTCCCTCCCTCCCTCCCTCCCTGCCGGCTCCCTCCCTCCCTCCCTGCCCGGCTCCCTCCCTCCCTCCCTCCCTCCCTGCCCGGCTCCCTCCCTCCCTCCCTCCCTGCCTGGCTCGTTCACACTCTCTCCCCCTGACTGCCTTCCGGCTCACTCATTCGCTGTGGGTGTCACTCACTTCCGGCCTGGCTCACTCCCGGGTCCTAGTGCCCCCCTTTCCACCCGCTGGCGAAAGACGTAGAAGCGAACGTCGCGAACGTTACACGGGGTTTACCTGCAATAAGAACAATAACGGAGGCGGCCGCTGGGTGAGGAGCTGCCGTTATCTGCAGCCCGGCACTATCTGCGGGTGGAGGCGGTGCTGCGGTCCAGGTGGCGGAGCTATAAAAGCGCAGGTGAGGGAGCGGGTGGTGCTGAGGTCAGCCAGTGATGAACATGGAAAGTCAGTAAATTCTAAATCTAAAAAAGAAAAAAAAGAAAAAATACTTGTCTCCAAGTGAGGCACCACTTTCCCTGGAAACTCCGGTTGGTGACACATTTCATTTTCTCTCTTTTTGTGAAGTTTCTTAATTTTTTGCAGGTTTAGTTTTGGGGGGAAAGTTGGGAATCAGTTTGTAAAGGTAAATCCCTGTGTCTGAGTGTCCTGACTGAGTTTCTGAGTGTGATAGTGTGTCTGAGTGAGTGTGTGTGAGTGTCGGAGTGAGTGAGTGTGTGTGAGTGTCGGAGTGAGTGGAGTGTCGGAGTGAGTGTGTGTGAGACAGTGATTGTGTGTGAGACAGTGTGTGTGAGTGTCTGAGTGTGAAACTGTGAGTGTCTGAGTGAGTGAGTGTGTGTGAATGAGTGTGTGTGAGTGAATGTGTGAGTGTGTGTGAGACTGTGTGTGTGAGTGAGTGTGAGACTGTGTGAGTGTCTGAGTGAGTGAGTGTGTGTGAGTGTCTGAGTGAGTGTCTGGGTGAGTGGAGTGTCTGAGTGAGTTTGTGTGAGTATCTGCGTGAGTGTGTGTGTGAGACAGTGTGTGTGTGAGATAGTGTGTGTGAGTGAGAGTATGTGTGTCTGAGTGAGTGTGAGTGTCTGAGTGTGTGTTGTGACAGTGTGTGTGAGTGGAGTGTCTGAGTGAGTGAATGTGTGAGTGTATCTGAGTCAGTCAGTCACCTGGTGGGAAAACTTAAACATAACATCAGTTTGAAGTTTGTGAAGCGGCTGTGAGACGGTGTGGGGGGGGAGACAGGCTCCAGGTGGTTCCTGTGGGGGTGGGGAGGCTATAGCTCGGGGTGGGAGGTGCCTGTAAGGGTTTCTGTTCGTTACTAATTCATTCATTCAGTGAGTTTAATGGTTAGTCTCCGCGGGCCGTGGGGGGGGGAGCCTGCCTTTTCAAACTTTTTGTAAATCTTCCCCCCCCCCCCCCCCCTCCCCCAAAGCCCGCGAGGGTTGGGTGGTTCAGCAGTAAAGTCACCACAGTCAGTGCTGCTCTCCCCTCACCCTGTGATTTGGTGACCAGTGTAACCATCAGCCTGGGCATGGCTGGGAGGAGGGGGATGGCTGGGGGAGGGGGCTGGGGGGAGTGGCTGGGGA
>CM068759.1:13854409-13874409 GCA_035084275.1 Hydrolagus colliei
ACCTCGCAAATGAGAGGAAAATGTGCCCAACATACCTACAGGATAATATAATAATAATCCTTGATTTTGGTATAGTGCCTTACTACATCTTTGAGATCTTCCAAAGCGGTTCACAAGCAGCCAATTGTGCAAATCAGTTTGTCACAAACAGTGGTGGATTGAGTAACCATATTATTATTTATTTTAAGGGATTATTACTCTCAAAAAGAGATCCACCAATCGACTAACAACCAGGTTCCTACATATTGCTAGATAAACAGAGATGTGTGGAGTAAGGAAACTTGCCCAGCATTTTGCTTTGTCCGGGACTCAAACCCGTGTCCTTTTGCTTGCAAGGCAAGGGCTCTAACCACTGAGCAACAGGACTCCATAAGAACAACTTGGATTTATGTAGTGTCCCTCAGGCAAGGAGTGCTTGCTGTGAGGATGTGACTTGTGGAGACCTTCCCTCGTGATGATGTGTTTGTTGCCTGTCCTCAGGCTGTGGCGGAGATGAACGGGAAAGAGATTAACAGCCGCTCGGTATACGTGGGTCGGGCACAGAAGAAAATGGAGCGTCAGAGTGAACTGAAACGCAGGTTTGAACTCCTGAAACAGGAGAGGATCAGCCGGTACCAGGTGAGTGTGGGATGTGGTGTGACTGAGTGAGCAGGATTGAGGGGCTAAGTGGTGTGACTGAGTGAGCAGGATTGAGGGGCTAGTGGTGTGACTGAGTGAGCAGGATTGAGGGGCTGCTGGTGTGACTGAGTGAGCAGGATTCAGGGGCTATGGTGTGACCCTCTGTCTGATTCCAGGGAGTGAATCTGTATGTGAAGAATCTTGACGATGGTATTGATGATGAGTGTTTGAGGAAGGAATTTTCTCCTTTTGGGACCATCACCAGTGCCAAGGTGAGGAGAGCCGTCTCTCTCACATAAACACTTGCAGAGTCCCTCCTTTCAGTTCAAGATCCTCACATGGGTGTTCAAATCCCTCCATGCCCTGGGACCTCCCTACCTCTCGAACCTGCTTACCTCACAATCTACTGCCTCTGCTTGACCAGCTCCAGCTTCCTGCTCCGCCATCATCAGAGGCCATGCTTTCAGCCACTACACCCTAAAACTCTGGAGCACTCCACCTCTCCCCTTCCTTCCCCATTTTCAGGTTTTGCATGAAGACCTTCCACTTTGACAGTGCCCCCCCCCCCCCCCCCCGCCCACCACCCCCAAACACTCTGGGATGCTGCCTTGTGTGATTGGGCAGGGGCTGGGTTCAAGTCCTGGTTCATCCTCAAAATTTAAAAGGCCTTGCATCAATGTGGTTGTTTTTGAGCACCTCCCGTGAGGTCACCTGAGTGACGGGTGCTGTGGCTTGCGTTGGCTACATTCCCTCTTTGCGGTTCTCTGGGCAGGTGATGACAGATGGGGGTCACAGCAAAGGCTTTGGGTTTGTGTGCTTCTCATCTCCGGAGGAAGCGACAAAGGCCGTGACAGAGATGAATGGGCGTATTGTCTGCACCAAACCTCTGTACGTGGCACTGGCACAGAGAAAGGAGGAACGTAAAGCCCACCTGACCACACAGTACATGCAACGGTTAGCAAACCTGCGCGCGATGCCCAGCCCCCTGGTCGGCTCCTACCAGCATCTCACACACTCCGGCTACTTCTTACCAGCAGTGCCACAGGTACGGACAGTGACACCAGGAACACAGCAAACCCCAGGCTTCAGGGAATCTCTCTCTGTTTCGCATTTCTCTCGTGCTCTCTGATTCTCAGTCTCTCTTTCACGCTTCTCTCTCTGTCGGTCTAGCACTCTTGGTCCCTCTCTCTCTCTCCCCTCTCTCTCTATCCCTCTCTCTCTCTTGCGGTATCCTGGCTGACAATCTCCATCCCCCCCCAAAACCCCCTAAATAAACATTGACATTCACTTCATGGCTGTCTGGGACATTGCTGTGTTCACACTGGCTGTGGTGTTTGCCCACGAAACACAAAACTCTACATTTACAGTAAACCCTGGGAAATTTCCCCTCAAAGTAATGGACGCCATCAGATCAGTTTTTATTAATTATTATTTTAAAAGCTTCTGAAGTCATATATGTGTCCAAACACATTGCAGTGTGGGGGGTGGGGACAGGGAGGGTGCTGGGGTGGGGCCAGGGGGGAGGGGGGGCCAGGTGGGGCTGGGGTGGGAGCAGTGGGGGGGGCCAGGGGGTGGGTGGGGCGAAGGGGGGCTGGGGTGGGTGGGGGGCTGGAATGGGGCTGCTGCCAGTGCTGACAGTCACTATGGTGTTGTTCCTCCCGCAGGCTCCGAGCCGCTCACAGTATTATAACACGACCCCCCTCACCCCCATCCGGCCAGCCCAGCGCTGGGCCGGGCAGCCCTTCAGACCTCAAGGTATGTGTGGGGGACGCTCCAGAGGCTCTCCTGAGGTCTGGGGGTGGGTAAGTTCAGAGGGGCCGGGTGGGGGGGCCGGTCAAGGTCAGCGGGGGTTTGGGGTTGGGGGCAGTCAGGGTCGGGGTGTGGGGGGGCAGTTGGGGTCGGTGGGGGGGGGGGAGGGGGGTCGGAGGGGAGATGGTTTACCAGGTTAGTGAGCACCGACTGGGTGCTGTGTCCAGGCCACTACAGCATTGTGTCCGCAGTCAGAGGCTCGAATCCCAAAAGGACGAACCCAGGCATCAGCACGGTCAGGCAAGCCTCCACACAGGTGCCCCACATCTACCATCCCCAGCCAGTGGGTGAGTGTGGGGGGGGCGGGGGTGAGTGTGGGAGTGGGGGGGGCGGGGGTGAGTGTGGGAGTGGGGGGGCAGGGCAGGGGTGAGTGGGAGGGGGGGGTGGGGGTGAGTGTGGGAGTGGGGGGGCGGGGGTGAGTGTTGGAGTGAGGGTGAGTGTTGGAGTGGGGGGGGGCGGGGGTCAGTGTGGGAGTGGGGGTTGGCGGGGGTGAGTGTGGGAGTGACGCCCGAGTGTTTGTGTGCACACCCGGGCCAGGAATCAATGGTTTCATCACCAACATTGAGGCCTGACTGACACCTGGGCAATAAAGGGTTACATTTCCACCGCTAGGCCCCCCCCACCCCCAAACTAACCTTCGCCCCCCGCACCGTGCCCCCCACCCCTCGCCCCCTCCCTCATGGCCCAGGATTGTGGGGTGTATGATGGCAGTGTGGCTAATCTCCTCTCTGTGCAGCCACGACAGGGACCCAGACGGCTGGACCCCGCACAGCGCTGTCGGGACCCCTGGTCAGAGTCCTCCCACAGTACAGCTACACCCCGGGGGTCTGCAGGTCAACACAGGCAGCCACTGGGCAGGTACCCGCAGCCCCCCCCACCCCTCCCCACACCCCCCCCTCCCCTTCCCACAAGGGGAGGGGGGGGGTTTGCTGGTGTTTGCTGTGTGTGTATGGGGGGGATTGTTTGCTGTGTGTGTGTGGGGGTGTTTGCTGTGTATGGGGGGGGGTGTTTGCTGTTTGAGGGTTGGGTGTAGCCTGGTGTTTGCTGTGTGTGTGGGAGTGTTTGCTGTGTGTATGTGGGGGGGTGTTTGCTGTATGTGTGTGGGTGGGAAGGGTGTTTTCTGTGTGTGGGAGGTGCTATTTGCTGTGTGTGGTGGGGGGGGGGGGGGAGAGCGTTTGCTGTGTGTGGGGTGTGTGTGGGGGGTTGCTGTGTGTGTTCGTGTGTGGGGGGGAGGGGTTTGGGGGAGTGTTTGCTGTGTGTGTGTGTGTGGGGGGTTGTTTGCTGGGGGGGCACTCAGTAGTCCGAAGGTTCGATAGTTCGAACACACAAATTTCCTATACCCGGGGCGGTTACCGTGGTTACCGCTCGCTAGTCCGAAAATAAGGTTCATTAATGCCAACATTTGGTGTGATTGTCTGAAGGTTCATTAGGCCAAATGTTGGGGTTAGGGGAAGCTTCGGACTAACAAACCTTCGGACTATCAGGCGGTAACCATTTGCTGTGTGTGGGGGTGGGTGTTTGCTGCGTGGTGGGTGGGTGGGTGGTAGGGATGTAGCCTGGTGTTTGCTGCGTGGTGGGTGGGTGGGTGGTAGGGATGTAGCCTGGTGTTTGCTGCGTGGTGGGTGGGTGGGTGGTAGGGATGTAGCCTGGTGTTTGCTGTGTGTCTGGGGTGGGGTCAGGTTGGGGAGGTTGCTGTGTGTGTGTGGGGGGGGGGGGGGGTTTGTTGTGTGTGGAGTGGGGTGTTTGCTGAGGGAGAATGTTTGCTGTGTGAGTGTGTCGGGGGGGGGGGGGGGGGGTTTGCTGTGTGTGTGGGGTGGGGGGCTTCTGTGTATGTGTGTATGTGGGGGGGGGGGGGTTTGCTGTGTGGGGTGGGGGCGTGTTTGCTGAGGGGGGGGCGTGTTTGCTGAGGGGGGGGCGTGTTTGCTGAGGGGGGAGGTGTTTGCTGTGTGGTGTGGGGCGTGTTTGCTGAGGGGGGCGTGTTTGCTGAGGGGGGGGTATTTGCTGGGTGGGGGGGTGTTTGCTGGGTGTGGGGGGTGTTTGCTGTGGGGGGGGGGGTGTTTGCTGTGTGGTGGGGGTGTTTGTTGAGTGGGGGGGTGTTTGCTGGGGGGGTGTAGCCTGTTGTTTGCTGTTCCAGGTGGAGGCTGCTGTTCACATTCAGGGACAGGTGCGTCTGACGGCATCAATGCTGGCGGTTGCCCTGCCTCACGATCAGAAACAAATATTGGGTACGTTACACTGGGTACCAGGGAGGGAGGGAGGGAGGTGCTCCCACTGATACAATACACATCTCCTGTACCTCAAATCCCAAACCCAGCTGATTGAGCCCCGATGGCCTCAAAACTGGCAGCTGTGGTTTGAGTATCTTCATACCCACCCCCGCTCTGTCTCACAAACCAAAACTGCTTCCATATTCTGGCCAAAATTTACCACCAAATAACATTCACCACCTGCTCCGCACACCCCATCAACACCTTCAATCTTAACGTCAAATGCCAAGTGTCAAGAGTTCTTGGATTTTTTTTAAATCTCTAACATTGACGGCCTCCGCCTGGCCATCTTCTCCTCCTTCCTCATGTCTCCCTACCCTCCCACTCCCCCACCTCCATTTCCCTCTTCATTAACCACTCCTCCCATGGCTCCTAACCATCGGCTCTAAACTTGCACTCCTTTGCCCCCATCTCTTCCTCCTTCCCCTCATCCTCCCTCATCCAGGTCAAACCCACCACTTGCTGCCTCAACTCCCTCCCCAGCGGCCGGTCGCCCACCTCTCCCCACTAACTCTCCCACCTCTCCCTCTCTCCTTTCCCCTCCCCCGACCCTCCCCCTCTACTCCCCCACCCCCGCTCGGGTCCCGACCAGACTGTTCAGCGCTTTGGGACGTCCTCCTGATATGAAAGGCGCTATATAAGTGCAATTTTGTTGTTGTTGTTGTGCACTACCACTCCCATCTCAAACCTGCCCTTCTGGCCAATGCCCTGAAACGCTTTGTTGTAAACCGACTTCCCTCACACCTCACCCTCCACTCGCTGCTCGAGCCCCTGCAGTTCGGTTTCCATATAGCCCACAGCAGAGAGACAGCACTCGTCAAAGTAACAGATGACTTTGATTCTTATCTGGGACCAGGGTTCTCCCTGTCTTCTCCCTCCTGGACCTCTTCACTGCCTTCCAAGCAGTTGAGCATATGATACTCCTCCACTCCCTCAGTGGGACTGAACTCTCATGGTACGAGTCCTACTTAACTAATCGCCGGCAATACATCTCAGCAAATGGCTTTCCTCCCACACAGTCACCTGTAGGGTACCCCAAGGCTCCTTCCTTGGTCCCCTTCCTTTCCTATGTGCTCCTTCTCTGCAATGTCATCCACAGACATGGATGCCACGTGTATGTGGATGACACACAAATGTACTTCTCCTCCTTCAGCTTGTCTGATGGATATCAAAACCTGAATGAGTGCAAACTTCCTGCAGGTCAATGTCCCTAAGACGGAAGCCATATAACAAGAACAAAATTCACGTGTGTAAACGTGAGATGTAGTTGTTGTGCTAGCAGCAAGTAGGAACCTGATTGTTGGAGGTTCACTTTTCCCTTCTTTTAAATAAAAATGGTTACTCAATCCCCAACTGTTTGTGGGACATTGCTTGCACAATATCTCCCATAAAATATTCAGTCAATTCACTTTACAGAATATGTTGTAAAATGTATTGATACGTCTGCAAATTTTCCTGCAGTTAAATGTCAGCAAGACAGAAGCCATACTCTTTGGCTCCCATTGACGTCTCTTGTCCCACGGTTCCGATTTCCTACACCTACCCCATCCATCCTTTAAAACTATGAATCTGTGTGCAACTTAGGCATCAGGTTTGACTGCTGCTGATCCTTCCTCCCCCATATCTGGTCCCTCACCAGCATCACTTTCTTCCATCTCCAACACATCACCCGTCTCCATCAATATCTCACCCCAAAAGCTGCCAAAACCCTATGCCTTTGTCACCTCTCAGCTGGACTATAACATCCTTCTGACCCCACCATGCCCAACCATTCACAAAATTCAGCTCATTCAAAACTCAATCGCCTGCATTCTCACCCTCACCAAACTTACCACAATTACCCCAGTCCTTCCCAATCTGCACCAGCTCGCTGTCACAGAGCAGATTGACTTCAAGATCCTCACTCTTGTGAATAAATCCCTCCACTACTCTGCACCTCTCCCCTCTCCCCCTCTCTAACCTGTAGCTTCCAATGTGTTTACGGTCACCTTCCCCCTCCCTCTGGCTCAGCCTCCGCTATTGTGAAGCGCTCTGAGATGCCGCCTGGTGTGGAGAGTGCTACATAAAATACAAGTTGTTGTTGTTGTCTTGAAAACAGGATGAGGTGCTATATCAAATGCCAGGTTTATTATTATTTTTCTGTTGATTAAGAGCCCGGTTGTGTGAAAACCTTTTGTATTGTGTTCAGGTGAGAGGCTGTACCCCCTGATTCATGCCATGCACCCCTCCCTCGCTGGTAAAATCACAGGCATGCTGCTGGAGATCGATAACTCGGAGCTCCTCCACATGCTGGAATCTCCAGACTCGCTTCACTCTAAGGTAGGAGGTTTATAATCAGCGGATATCCCGACTTCACCGTCCAAAATATCACAGAGAATTCAGAGAATTGCTGCTGGAGAGCTGCGTAACAGTGTTCCCTCACCACCACCACACTGTTCACCTCCTGATCATTTTCCCACGTCTGTTCAGCCACAGAAATAACTTTTTGGGAGTGTCGGAGGCTGACAATAAACCAGGGGGAGAGGGCGGGGTGACCATAGCCGATCAAAAGGAATATGTAGGGGAGGAGCCAAGGCAGAGGGATTAAAAGAGAGAATTTTGGGGTGTAGGGGATGAAGGCATGGCCACAGATTTTGTGTGTGTGCGCGCGCGCACTGTATATATACCCTCTGGGTGGTGTGTGTATGTGCGCACACTGTATATATACCCTCTGGGTGGTGTGTGTGTGCGCACACTATGTATACCGTCTGGGTGGTGTGTGTATGTGTGCGCTCTGTGTGCAGATTTGAGTGTCTGCGCACTCTGTGTGGGTGTGTGTGGTTGTGTGTGTTAGTGTGTTTGTGTGTGTGGTATGTGTGCAGGTGCATTGTATCCTGTGTGTGTGCTGGACACTGAGCTGTGCCTGTGTTGGTGTATTGTTCCTGTATGTGTGTGTGCTGGACACTGAGCTGTGCCTGTGTTGGTTGTCTTGTTCCTGTGTGTGTGTGTGCTGGACACTGAGCTGTGCCTGTGTTGGTTGTCTTGTTGCTGTGTGTGTGTGTGTGTGCTGGACACTGAGCTGTGCCTGTGTTGGTTGTCTTGTTCCTGTGTGTGTGTGTGTGTGCTGGACACTGAGCTGTGCCTGTGTTGGTTGTCTTGTTCCTGTGTGTGTGTGTGCTGGACACTGAGCTGTGCCTGTGTTGGTTGTCTTGTTCCTGTGTGTGTGTGTGCTGGACACTGAGCTGTGCCTGTGTAGGTGGATGAGGCGGTTGCTGTGCTGCAGGCACACCAGGCCAAGGAGTCTGTGCAGAAGAAAACAGGTCCTGTGGTCTGAGCAGGTGAGTGTTCAGGGCATT
This sequence comes from Hydrolagus colliei, assembly GCA_035084275.1. NCBI lineage: Eukaryota > Metazoa > Chordata > Chondrichthyes > Chimaeriformes > Chimaeridae > Hydrolagus > Hydrolagus colliei. Next base: position 13,862,439 of record CM068759.1, read on the forward strand.
TGTTAACAAGATGTTGGACCTTGTGAATGGGGGAGTGGTGATGGTGGGGTGGCTGTGTGTGTGTGTGTGGGGGGGTAGGGGGGCTGTGTGTGTGGGGGGTGGGCTGTGTGTGCGTATGGGGGGGTGGCTGTGTGTGTGGGGGGGGGGGGGTGGCTGTGTGGGGGTGGAGGGGGGCTGGCTGTGTATGAGTGCGGGGCCTAACATCTACTCCTTTTCACAGAGAAAATTATTACTTCACAAAGAAAACGTTCCTTCTGGAAAAAATAGAAAAAAAAATAATTTGACGAAACTTAAAAATTGCTGACTTGACATGACTGAGGCTGCGAGGCTCTGAGGCTGTGTGTTGTAGTTTGATTGTCTCCTGGTTCTGCTGAAGCTTCTGACTTCACTTTCCTCCCTTTTTGCCTCAATAAAAAAAATCCACTTGCAAACTAAACATTTGCTTGTTTGCACTTGTTTCTAATGGGGTGGTGGGTGGGGGCGAGGGAACTGCGGGGAGGCCACCGGGGGTCCAGGGGGAGAAGGCTGGCTGGGGAGACTTGGTGGGAGTGGGGGGAGGGTGCACGGATGTGGAAGGGGCAGAGGGCTGGCTGGGGGGCTTGGTGGGAGCGGGGGTAGGAGGCGCGAGGGGGGCAGGGGGAGAGGGCTGGGAGGGAGGGGGCCGGCGGCGTGGCTGGGAGAGGTGGGGAATCTGTGGGGAGGGACCACGGTGGTGGGGGGAGAGAGACAATTTACTACATTTGTGCAAATTTAGTTTCGCCCACAATTATCCAGTCAATTCACTTTGTAGTATATTCTGTGAAGCGCTTTGAGGCGTCTAGAAGACGTGATAAGGTGCTGTATCAAATGCCAGAATTATGATTATTATTATTAATTTGAAATTCCCTCTGTGAGCCATGTGGCTGGGGCTTTGGGATGTCCTCCCAACGTGAAAAGTGCTATAAAAGTGCAATTTTATGTTGTTGTTGTTGGGGCTGAGGCTTTGACTTCCCGTTTCCCTGTCCTATTTGAGAATTTTTATTTCTAATGAACACTACTTGAGGAATAGATCACGGGTACTGCAGTTCCCAGGAGTGTGGATAAGGGCTGGGGTTTGACCCTCGAGCGGAGTGGAGCAGAGGGATGTGGAGTTGTGTGTCTGCGCCGGGACCCGGGATTCGATGAGGAAGAGTCTGGGAAGAAATCACAAACCTCAAATATGTTTATTAAAAGATGCACGCATGCACGCACGCACGCGTGCTGAAAAGTAGGATCTCAAGATCCTACTTTTCAATTGTGCCTTCTGCTGCCCTCCCAACTCTCTCCCAGCGAGGGATGAGGAGAGACGGATGGATTGCGGGATGGAGTTCCAGAAGACAAGGTGGGGGATCTGATGCAGGCCAGAGCCCACTGAGCAGAAGGAGCAGGCAGATTTGTAGGGGGTTAATAGGGTGGGCCAAGGCCATGGAGGGCTTCGAAAGTGAGGACCAGGATCTTGAACTGCATCCTCTGTGATGCGGAGCCAATGAAGTTGGGTGGGGGTGATATGGTCACCTGGTGGGGGAGAGGAAATGGGCTGCAGAGTTCTGGATGATCTGCAACCTGTGCAGGGAGGAGATGGGGAGGTCAACAAGCAAGGAGTTTGCATAATCAAGCCCGGATGTTATGAATGCACGTATGAGAGTCTTGGTGGCCTGCGATGTGAGACAGTAGCAGAGCTGGGCAATATTGCAGGTGTGGGGTAGAAAGGATAGTTGAGGGTCAAACAAGACACTAAGGTTCCAGACTGGCTCAGTGAGGTGGAGCATGGATATTAATGCTGTCAGCACCTAAGATGTGGAGGCGCTAACAAGAACAAATCAGGAGGGCTTTGTTGAATGTTCAATGTTAGCTCTCATCAAAGACTAGGACCGAGGAGTGCACAGTGTAGTCAGGCCTACTCTGTGTCTCTAACCATGACCTGGGAGTGTGGACGAACAGTATGGATGCAGGTTTACACTGTCTCTAACTCGCCATTTCGTTGACTCGGGAAAGTGGATGGAGTAAGTTTCCTTCCAGTGCCCATGTGTTTCTCACCAACAGACAGCACCTCTGCTCCCCAACGTCCACTTCCACCATTATCTTTCACCAAATTCCCCCTAAAACCCACATTGATCCACATTACCTTGTAATTCAACTTCCACCCTAATATTTTGGAATATTATTCCAAAATCCAAAATCTCCATCTGATTTTAAAACAAACCTATCTGGAACCAAACTTCATCTGCTCATCACCCCAGCCCTCACCAGTTTCCCAACAGGTCCTCACTCACAGTCCCCTTCATATCCCAGAACCTCCTCATCAAAATCTGTTGAAAAATAACAATAATAATTAGATAACTCATTCTACGACTGTTTGTGGGACTCTGCTGTGCGTGATTGGCTGCCACGTTTCACCCACAATACATAGTCACTCCAATTTACAGTATATTCTGTGAAGCGTTTTGTGACATCTCCAAGGCATGATAAGGTGCTGTATCAAACGTGAAGATTATTATTATTATTATTAATCATCTGTGATCCTCTGCCCCCTATACGGACACATGCCATGAGGAATCCCTCACTCCTGTTTTGCCCTTTAATACTCTATAAATCACTCCCCAAAATATTGCTGAGTGAAGCTCCCTTTGCTAATGCAGTGATTGTCTCCCATGGCTCTTGTCCTAACCCCTTCCTCTGCCAACCTGATACCTGATACAGTAATTGCCACAGCCCTGAGTTTCACTTGATCTGGGCTCCCCCGGCACCGAGTACAACAAAATATCAACAAATTACATTAGATACAGCGCCTTCTCATGTTTACTAGATGTCTCAAAAGTGCTTCACAGAATATACTGTAAAGTGAATTGACTGTATGTATGTGGGTGAAGAGTGGCAGCCAATTGCACACAGCGTCACACAAATGGTAGATTGAGTGACCAAATTATTTTATTTATTATCCATGAAACGTGATCCACCAATTGACTAACAACCGAGTTCCTACTTATCGCTAGGTAAACAGAGGCGTGTGGAACAAGGAAACCTCCTCAAAAATGTACCCTGGCCAGGAATCAAACCAAGCTCTTTTTGCTTGTGAGGCAAGTGTGCTAGGAAATGAACTACAACATGTGTTACAGACCCAGCAAGGTCTATAACGCAGACTGATGGTCAAGCCTTGGCTCCTGTGTTTCAGGGAAATATTTTGTTTGTGAAGAATCTGGCTGACGGGATTGATGATAAATGTTTGCAGAAGCAATTCTCTCTGAATGATTGTCAACTCACAGGTGAGGAACATGGGGAGAGAAGCTGCTTCTATGACAAGGATGAAATGAACAGGTCAAGGGTCAGGTCAAGGGCATGGTCACAGCAGGTATGGTTTCACTTCTGAAGATAATAATTAAATCCTTCCATTTCATATAGCACCTGATCATGTCTTAAAGAGTCTCAAAGCACTTTACAGAATAATAATAATCCTTGCATTTGACATAGTGTTTATCAAACTGCTTCACAGATTATATTGTACAGTGAATTGACAATTGCGCACAGCAGCGTCCCACAAACAGTCGTGGATTGAAATGACCAATTTATTATTGGTTTTTTAAAGGGATTATTATTAGACGTGTGGAGTAAGGAAACTTGCCCAAGGTTTTGCCCTGACCTGGAGTTGAACACAGGTCTGACACTTGTAAGGTGAGAGCTCTGCCCACTGAGCTACAGGAGAACATACTGTAAAGTGAATTGATTATATTTTATGGACAAAACATGGCAGCCAGCAGTGCCAGCCATGCCCCACAAACAGTTGTGGATTAAGTGACAAATTATTATAATTTTAAAAAAACGATTATTACCCCCAGAGAGTGATTTGCCAATCGACTAACAACCAAGTTCCTACCTACTGTGAGGTTTCACCCGGGAGGTGAACATGGGTCCTCTTGCTTATGATCAACACGGATGAGGATTAATTTTAGGTGGATGCTCAGTGTGCTAATTCTATATGTTTATAATGTCAGTCTGGCTCAGGGACTCCAGCTCTCCCTCTGGATTGTATGTTGTGGATTCAAACCCCAAATCAGAGCTCCCAGCGCTGGGGGAGTCTGCACTGTCAGCTCTCAAGCCAATGTCCCATCAGCCTGTTCACGCAGATATTAAATATTACAGCTTTTCCTGTGTTCTGGCTGAAAATAATCCTCTGTATATTACTACTACTTATAATAAACCTTGGAATTGACACAGTGTCTTAACCTGGTGTCAAGACATCTCAAAGTGCTTCACAGGAAATACTGTAAACTGTAGTGACTGCATGTTTTGTAGGTGAAATATATCAATTGTTCCTGTCCTGGCTACGAGGCAGGAACTTGCTGGCATCAATGCTTACAAGCAATCACTACACTTGACAACAGTTACCCTGAGTGCTGGGCCAAGGATACTGAGCACGTTAAAAATGCATGTTCTATCTTTATGTTTTCATGTTTTATTGAATATCTATCTGTCGCTAGTAGCTTTTCTCACTGTAAAAATATATGAAAGCTGCAATCTCTTGCTGCTGCTCTGACCTTGATCCCGCCCCCACCCCACTTACCTGACAGGTGATGATGGACGGTGATCAGAGCAAAGGCGTCAGGTTTGTCTGGTTCTCGTCACTGGTGGAGGCAATGGGAGCCATTAAGGAGATGAACGGCCACATGGTCGGCAGCAAACCTCTCCACGTAGCCCTGGCCCAGAGCAAGGAGGAACGTACAGCCCATCTCATCACAGGGAGACTGAGAAACAGGAAGAAGATGTCTATCCTCCCAGATTGCAAATACTGGGAGACCATGAAGACATCCTTGCAGCAGGTACCCTCCTGACCCCACTCTCACTGCCCTCCACCCCTCCAGATTCCAACCCCAGCTCAAGTCCAAATCCCTGATTGTCCAGCTCCTTGGCACGTCGTCCCAGCTAGAAACATGCTGTGTGAATGTAACCTGTTGTTGTTCTTGTTAAAAACCAAATCCATGTGAGGTTAAAATGCTTTCCTTTGTGTCTGTTCTATCAATATTTGGCTTGTTGTTTAAGAAATTGTGAAAAAGCACTTAGTTTTCTTCCTGGGACCTTTTGTGAAATGTAAAACTTGAAGGAGAGCAACACCAGGGCTGGAAAGAGCAGTAGAAAAATACAATATATCTACAACATGTCGTTGGTAACACAATCTGGAATCTAAAGCCCGTAGAGGGCAAGAGGCACAAAGGAAGTGTCCGGGGAGTGTAAGGCCAAGGTTGAAGAAGAGCAGATATTGGGACAAGTTTTGATTTCAATAAGGTGAGGCTGAGTAAAAAGGAATTAATGTGTGGGCCAAGGAATTGGAATTTCAGGAGGAACAAACTGTGAAGATTCAAAGTGTTGCTGAAACAGAGTTGAGAGAGACTAGAGGTGACAACACCTTTCTTGTCGGGAGGATGTTCTAAGGTGCTGCGACAAGGGAAGGATCAACCTGTTAAATCACAAGGCTTTTCTCATGCTCTGTCCAGGAGTGTTTGGATGAGGAAGCTTAGTCAAGTCTTCAACCTACATATTCGATGAAGAATGAAGAGTTCATAAGAGTTTAATGTTAGCTGGAGGCTGTAACTGTGTTGCCAGCAGTAAGTAGGAACCCAGTTGTTAGTCCAGTGCCTTGGGCTTTTATGTCCTTCCGATGTGAAAGGCTCTATACAAGTGTTGTTTTTGTTAGTCGACAGATTTACAGATTGCTTTTCTGGGAGCAATAATCCCTATAAAAAAAAACTGATAATTATTTAGTCACTGAATCCACGGTTATCGCATTTTTCCCACAAATGATATAAATCAATAAAACATTGGAGAGTGATCCCAGTGATCTCTGTCTGGCTCCTGTTTCAGGGGAAGATCCTGTCTGTGGTGAGTCTGGATGATAATATTGATGACGAGAGTTTGAGGAAGGAATTCTTGTCCTTTGGGTGGTGAGGAATGTGGAGAACCCAGTTCTCAGTGAATGTGTCTGGGCACCATTGTCACTTCTCTATAACAACAACAAAATGACCATATAAATGCACGCTGTATATTTGAGGCATCACAAGGTGATAGTCTCTATATCATCATAGAATCATAGAATCTTTCGGCACAAAAGGAGGCCATTTGGCCCATCGAGTCTGTGCCAGCTCTTTAAAAAGAGCAATTTAATCCAACTCCCCAACTCTCCCCATAACTTCACAAATCGGTCCTCCCCAAATAAACGTCTGCCTCTCTTTTAAAACATTTCTGCTTCTAATTTTTTTTTAAGTGTAATTGAATTCCTCTCGCCCCCCCCCACTCTCCCCCACCAGGCTCATGGATCTGACCAACCCCCCCACACTGTCTCTGGCAGATGATCAGTGCGACTAGTTGGTGCCAGAGGAAGGCTGTTGGGTTTGCGCGTTACACGTCTCCGGAGTCAGCGACGGAAGCGATGACGAAGATGAACATCCACTGTGGGAAATGGCTGCACTTGGTGTTGGCCAAGACAAGGAGGGAGATGGAGCTCAGCCGAGAGGCAGTGACCAGAGATGTGAGCCCCCCACAGCACACTGAGGTACCGTGTCCTCTCTGCCAGCTCAGTCACAATGTCGCGGTTATCCTGATCTCCCCTTGGTGCTGGGACAGGAAGAGTTTGACTCGAACTGAACAGAGATCCACCTGAGGGGTCAGACACTCGGTTGATCAAATATAAACAGCCAGAATTGGAAATCCTATTGTTAGTACCCAATGGACACAATCTGCTTTCCCCTTATTAGTGACAGAGCTGTGACCCAGAGACAACCTAAGTAGGGCTGGGGGCGGTGAGGGGTCAGGGGGGCAGTGAGGGGTTGGGACGGTGAGGGGGCAGTGAGGGGGCTGGAGAGTGGTGAGGTGGGTGTGGGGGGCTGGGGAGCGGTGAGGTGGGAGGGGGAGGGGGCTGGGGGCTGGTGAACAAAGAGAAACAGACAACAGGAATCCTTGACTTGGAGGTTTTGTCTCAATGGTAGTGTTCTCTGCCGTCCGGCGTGGAGGGCACTATATAAATCGAAGTTGTTGTTGTTGTTCTCGTTTCTGAATCACAAAGTTGCAGGTTCAAGCTTCACATTAGGGCTTGCAATCACATAGTCTAGGAGGGCAGGGGACAGGCAGGGCAGGGGGCAGACAGGGGTTGGGCAGGGGGCAGGCAGGGCAGAAGGCAGACAAGGCAGAGGGCAGGCAGGGGTAGGGCAGGGGTAGGTAGGGCAGGCAGGCAGGGAGCAGAGCAGGGGTAGGCAGGGCAGGGGCAGGTAGGGCAGGGCAAGGGGCACAGACCAAGTAGGGCAGGTGGGTAGGTAGGCAGATATTGGTGTGCTGCATTGTCAGAGGTGCCATCCTCTGGATGGAATGTAAACCGAGTTCCCATCAGCTTGTTCAGGACATTAGAGAGATTCTTTTGAAAGAAGCGAGTTTCTCTTTCCTCCAGTCACACACTCCACCAGTGGGACACTGCTGCGTACAAACTGGCTGCCATGTTTTGCTCACAAAATACACTTTACAGCATATCTTGTGAAGTACTCTGAGACATCTCGACAATGTGATGAGGTGCAATGTCAAATGTACGGATTATTATTTATTATTAAATTATATTTCCCCAGGTATAAATATGAAGAATGGAAACCTGTGTGAGAATGACGAGGCTAAGACATCCTGATTTGTGAAGATCAGAACTTGCTGGCTGGTACTGAAGCCACGGAGATGAATAAGCAGCGACCAGGAGAGGAGGCTTGTGGTCACTGCAAAACACTCCAAGAAAGGGAGTTAGAGGCGAAATCAGCATTTTCACAAGAGATGGAATTGGATGACACTAGAGTTGGAATCGAGTTCCAAATGGTGCAGATGAGGGGGAAAGGTCTGCAGGGGAGATAAAAGCAGATTAGGGTGAAAACGTATGTTCGGAGAATGAAAGTGAAGAAGAAATGGAGACCGATGAAGATTGATGACCCAACAACGTGGTCAGAATGGAGGAGCCAAAATGTGAAGACTTGAAAAATATTACGTGGATTAAAGATTTAACAACGATTCTATCCCTGAGGCAGGATCACTGAGACCAGGAGTGGCCTTGGGAGGGGGAGAGCAGGAGGGAGGCGATAGATGATTGTATGCAAGGGATCTTTTGGGCCCCCCTCCAACAGCCGAAGATAACAACAACAAAATTACACTTGTATAGCGCCTTTCATGTCATGAGGACGACCCAAGTTAGGGTTGGCGAGGTCAAGGCCAGCTCCTCTGCCATATTTGGCCACAGGAGGTGAAGATGTTGAGGAGATTAAATTAAGGAGGAAACAGAGTTTAGAAAATCGTTCTATAAAATGTACAACCAATCAATTAATTTAATTTCTGTTGCGGTGTGGATTTATCTGTATGAGTTACAGGGAGGTTCTCATTGTGGGGAAGGAAAGTCTGGGGACACCACCCATTCTGGGATGCAGATTGGAACATAGGTGGTCACCAGATTACTGAGCAGCATCTCGACAGTGTGTGTGACTGACTGCGAATAAGAAAATAGAAATGGGAGGAGATTGTGGTGAAACCTCAACTCCAGTTACCCACTCTTGCCACTTATCTCTTGATACCCTGACCTAACAAATCTATCCATTCTCAGTGTTGACAATGACGATAATATTCTCTGCCTTCCCCTGGTCACACTTACTCACTGATCCTCTCCCGCTCACCCCAGTCCTAATACTGGAGTAAATTAGGAAATGACAAAATCCCATGGTATTTCGGATGGTGACACCTCCCTCTCAGGATGCAGAGAGGTGACCTCAGTGCTTTTCCTTCCTCAAGGGCTCAGTCTAGGGTGGGCTTTGCCAACTCTCCACTGTTGGACTTCACAGCTCTTCCCTACACAAGTTGTGGACCATCTAGAACTCCTCTCCTATACTAGGTTCCATGAGGCAATCCTGACCGGGTTCCAGTGGCTCCCTGCTCCCAGAGGACTTGATGCTCACCCTCACCCGAAGCCCTCCTATGGGCTTACCCCACTCTGGGACCTTCTTAAATCCTACAAACCTATTCCCTATTCTTAAACCCTAAAAACCCATACACCCTGATCTACACCCCTCGCAAATCCAAACTCCAGATCGCAACCTTTATCTGACCAGCCCAGACTGAATCTGCTGCGGAAATGCAATGGCTGAGTTTCAGGATGGATTTAGGCCAAATGCAAGAAATAGCTTCCCATCCATTCCACGGAGAGAAAATAATACAGTATCTGTACATGGAATACATTCATTAAATATTCCTCATCACATGGAGAGAAACCATGGCAACGAATCTGCCTCAAAACTTTGTCTAGAATTGGTGACGAGCTGGAGCTCACTAATAATACTATATTACTGTAGCTTTCCTTTCTCCACAGCCTCTGTTTACAGCAGGGAATAGGGAGTCAATAGGAAGTGGTTTAGTTGATCAGTGGATCACTTTTCCTGGTGTCATAATCCCTTAAAAATGGATAAATAACTGATTTTGGGACATCGGTTGCTGTTTTTCACCCACAAAACACACGGTCACTACACTTTACATACAGTACAGTACATTCTAGACTTTACATTGCTTTGAGACGGTTTGAAGACATGATAAGGCGCTATATCAAAATGCAAGGATTATTCTTCGCTATTTGCCAAACCTCACCTTGTTCCTGTCCCTCTGCCCACCCTCAGAGCTCGGATTCTCTGGTTTCTCTCTCTCTCTTTCACATCCCGACCTATTCTCAATTTCACTTTTTTTCTGACAATTTTTCATGGTTGCAGAGAATATTGTCCAGATTTCGCTCAGTCGCTTTCCCCGTGAGTTGTGCGTTATTCTATCTCCTGTTACCCTATTGCCAGCCTCTGTCTGACCGGCCCTCCCCCCGGGCCGTGCCCCCCACCCCGCGGGGAGGGGGCTGGGACCCGGGCTGTCAGTCACTCACACACACAGAGCTGCTGCTGGAGGCTCGGGTGATTCTGGATTAGACATTGCCTACATTGCCCAGGAGGAAGGTGGGAGCCATGGTTGGTGTCTGTGCTCTAGCGCTGCTCATCATCTCCCAGCTGGTCACACACTCCACTGCCCAGGTAAGCCCCCCGCCCCCAGCCCCCTCCCAGCCCCGACCCCAGCCCCCAGCCCCGACCCCAGCCCTCGACCCCAGCCCCCAGCCCCGACCCCAGCCCCCTCCCAGCCCCGACCCCAGCCCCCAGCCCCGACCCCAGACCCCCGACCCCAGCCCCCAGCCCCGACCCCAGCCCCCTCCCAGCCCCGACCCCAGCCCCCAGCCCCGACCCCAGCCCTCGACCCCAGCCCCCAGCCCCCCCCAGCCACGACCCCAGCCCCCAGCCCCCCCCAGCCACGACCCCACCACCCCCCCCAGCCCCCCGCCCCGACCCCAGCCCCCCCTCCAGCCCCGACCCCAGCCCCGACCCCAGCCCCCAGCCCCGACCCCAGCCCCGACCCCAGACCCCCGACCCCAGCCCCCCGACCCCAGCCTCCAGCCCCGACCCCAGCCCCCAGCCCCGACCCCAGCCCCCAGCCCCGACCCCAGCCCCGACCCCAGCCCCCAGCCCCCCCCAGCCACGACCCCACCACCCCCCCCAGCCCCCCGCCCCGACCCCAGCCCCCCCTCCAGCCCCGACCCCAGCCCCGACCCCAGCCCCCAGCCCCGACCCCAGCCCCGACCCCAGACCCCCGACCCCAGCCCTCGACCCCAGCCCCCAGCCCCCCCCAGCCACGACCCCACCACCCCCCCCAGCCCCCAGCCCCGACCCCAGCCCCCCGACCCCAGCCTCCAGCCCCGACCCCAGCCCCCAGCCCCGACCCCAGCCCCGACCCCAGCCCCCAGCCCCCTCCCAGCCCCGACCCCAGCCCCCAGCCCCGACCCCAGCCCCGACCCCAGCCCCCAGCCCCCTCCCAGCCCCGACCCCAGCCCTCGACCCCAGCCCCCAGCCCCCCCCAGCCACGACCCCAGCACCCCCCCCAGCCCCCCGCCCCGACCCCAGCCCCCCCTCCAGCCCCGACCCCAGCCCCGACCCAGCCCCCAGCCCCGACCCCAGACCCCCGACCCCAGCCCCCAGCCCCGACCCCAGCCCCGACCCCAGCCCCCAGCCCCGACCCCAGCCCCGACCCCAGCCCCCAGCCCCCCGCCCCTACCCAGCCCCGACCCCAGCCCCCCCGCCCAGCCCCGACCCCAGCCTCCAGCCCGGACCCCAGCCCCCCGCCCCCCCCCAGCCCCGACCCCAGTCCCCCCCCAGGCCCGACCCCAGCCCCCACACCCCAGCCCCCCGCCCCCCCCCAGCCCCGACCCCAGTCCCCCACACCCCAGCCCCCCGCCCCCCCCCAGCCCCGACCCCAGCCCCCCGCCCCCGACCCCAGCTCCCGACCCCGACCTCAGCGCACTCGGCACCTGACACACGGAGCCCACACTCAGGGAGGGAGCGGACCCCTCATTCGGTAATATCTGACCCACAGTGTCTGTGAAGCGGGTTTGCTGCCGGCTCCAGTGGGAACTTGGTCACCAAGTGGGGCTGGGGGGGCCGGGGGCCGGGGGGGGGGGGCTGGCGGGGCCGGGAGGGGCGGGGGTGCTGGCGCTGGGGTGGGATCTGGGGGGGCCGGGGGGACCGCCGGGGGCGGGGGGGGTTGGGGGTGGGGGGAGGTTTGGGGGGCTGGTGCCGGGGGCGGGGGGGGGTTGGGGGTGGGGGGGTGGGGGGGGCGGGGGGTTGGGGGTGGGGGACGGGGGGGGTTGGGGGGTGGGGGACGGGGGGGGTGGGGGGGCCGGAGGGAGGGTCGGGCTTTGAGCCTGTGTCTGACCCGCACAATGAGCACCTTTGTTCCCGGCTCAGCCTGAGGTTGGGCTGGGGGGGGGGGTCTGTGCCGGAATGTGTGTCTGACTCCCGGGAGCCGCGGCTGCTCAGCCGGTGGGAGAGTTCCCGCACCCGGGCACCGAACACACCCGAGCCGGTTTAGTACCTGC